>CAXITT010000071.1:372617-385620 GCA_964033795.1 Lymnaea stagnalis
ACTTTGGTGTAAGTATGAAAACATTGACTTTGGTGCAAGTATGAAAACATTGACTTTGGTGTATGTATGAAAACATCGACTTTGGTGTATGTATGAAAACATCGACTTTGGTGTATGTATGAAAACATTGACTTTGGTGTAAGTAATGAAAACATCAACTTTGGTGTAAGTATGAAAACATTGACTTTGGTGCAAGTATGAAAACATTGACTTTGGTGTATGTATGAAAACATCGACTTTGGTGTATGTATGAAAACATCGACTTTGGTGTATGTATGAAAACATTGACTTTGGTGTAAGTAATGAAAACATCAACTTTGGTGTAAGTATGAAAACATTGACGTTGGTGTCAGTATGAAAACATCGACTTTGGTGTAAGCATGAAAACATCGACTTTGGTGTAAGTATGATATTAACCAAACAGATAGAATGACAAAACAACTGAGCAATAAGCGCATGCCGCCCGCCCCCAGGAGAAAAACCCTAGTGCGTCACTGAACCTTCACCTTTGACCTAGATGCGGTGCCCTACAAGCTGATATCACAACTACAAAAGACACCAGTAAAACAGTGGATAGTTTATTTGAAACAATTTAAATCCAGCCCTTATTTGCACACCGCCTGTCCTGGCTTAGGTAAACCCCTTGGTGCTGGCATGTGTCCTACCGCTGTGACTGTCAAACAAATGCCCAGTATCGTCTTACGCGGCGTTACACGATACTATGTCAGTACATCTACTCAACTGTGTGCCAACCCGTGCGCACACCTAGGAATGTGTGTGACTGCCAACTGTGTGGCATTGGCATCTGTCTGAACACAGTAAGTACTGGTGTGAAACGAAGATTGGCGACACACTGTCAGGCTCAATACTACATTTATTTCTATTGATTTATACTGCACGATTCGAAGCTAAAGGGGGGGGGGGGGAGGGGGTTTATGCCCCACCTGTCGCGCTACTGAACAGCGTGAGTAAACACACGCAATGAGTGAGTAACACATCTAGCATCTCATTCATGCCAAGTCTCATCATTAGTTTGATGTGCACATCTTGACGGAACTATTTCTACACGCTACCTATTCTGAAGAAACCAAACAGTGACGTTTCAACCTATTTTAATCTATACTATTAGTCACACAGTCGCAGTGTGTGTAATCAACTTAAAACACACACACACATCACCTTTAATTTTTAAGTTTCACATCCTCAGACCGAAGATAAACACTCCAAACCGAAACATGAATCACGTGATCACATATCATCGACCACCACTGCACCAATCACGACACACCACGGGTTGTATATAAAACAGAAGCAAGTCTTAGTATTCCATCCACCTAGAAACTACCGCTACACACGGAAACATCAACAGCACACACTGTTGTTGTAATGAGCGGCGACGTGCTCCCGTGCAGATCTCTACAGATCGCCGTGTTGAGACACAACAGGGGCGAGCAACTGACACATCATTATTGTTCATCATCGATGACGAGGTAGCGGGCCGTGGCTGGGGGGGGTGGGGGGGGGACGTCAAGTTAGCGGTCCTCACACAAAAAGATACTCTGTACTCCGTGAAAATGTACGTGACTAGTTACAAGAATGGTAACAATATGAAACCATTGTGTCCATAGGTAGATCTCTATTTCTTTCCATCACTTTGATGGTTTCAATTTCTAAACAGAAATTCGACAGTAGGTTCAATTTCTAACCGTCATTTAGACACCGGCTTCAATTTCTACCCGTCATTTTGACAGTGGATTATAATTCTACTCGTCATTTTGACAGTAGGTTCAATATCTACTCGTCATTTTTGACAGTAGGTTCAATATCTACTCGTCATTTTGACAGTAGGTTCAATATATACTCGTCATTTTGACAGTGGATTATAATTCTACTCGTCATTTTGACAGTAGGTTCAATATCTACTCGTCATTTTGACAGTGGATTATAATTCTACTCGTCATTTTAACAGTAGGTTCAATTTCTACCCGTCATTTTGACAGTGGCTTCAATTTCTACCCGCATTTTGACAGTGGCTTCAATTTCTACCCGTCATTTTGACAGTGGCTTCAATTTCTACTTGTCATTTTGACAGTGGATTATAATTCTACCAGTCATTTTGACAGTAGGTTCAATTTCTACCCGTCATTTTGACAGAAGTTTCAATGTGTACCCTTCATTTTGACAGTACGTTCAATTTCTACCCGTCATTTTGACAGGAGGGTCCATTTCTACCAGTCATTTTGACAGTAGGTTAAATCTCTACCCGTCATTTAGACAGTAGGTTCAATTCTTACCTGTCATTTTGACAATAGCTTCAATTTCTACCCGTCATTTTGATACAGGGTTCAATTTCTACCCGTCAATTTGAAAGTGTGCATGGGTCACCAGGCTACACAACACCGTAAACAAATGGAAGGGGGAAAGTGGAAATCTAATCCCTTTGTTCTGTTGTCCATAGATACAATTCCGAGAACCTCTGCCATTAATCGTACGACGGCGCCAATGTTGTAGTTCTTGATGCTCTTGAGAAGAAACTGTGCACCTAGTGACGAGTGTGTATGTACACACTACAAACTCACGGAGAACCACTCGAGGGCTGAGTCGTAGAAAAGAGGGGGGGGGCACGACATGTGGTGGCAAAATGTTGACTTTAATATATGCACCGGATGTAAGGAGTTTATCATAGGTTAAATGGGGGGGGGGCGGTGGGGGAGGGGAGAGGCCTATGGGCTGTATTAGATAAAGAGGCACGTGGGTGGGGTTACCGGAAGTTGTGTAAAAGTTGAGACGGGCTATGTATTTATGTATAAATAGTTGAGAAAATGGTCATAGCCCCCGCCCCGAAGCCCTCCAGTGTCTCCATGCCCCCCCACCCTCNCACCGTCAGTGTCTCCATTAGTGATAAAACAGTCAGAGATTAAGAGTCAGGTAAGGACAATCTCGTCATCACAATAGGATCAAACATACAATGATTATGTGGACCAAACAAAAAGATTATCTGGATTAACCATAAGATGATTATATGGCCCAAACAATAAGATTATCTGGATCAACCATAAGATGATTATATGGACCAAACAATAAGATTATTTGGACCAAACAATAAGATTATTTGGACCAAACAATAAGATTATCTAGACAAAATAATACTATTATCTGGATAAAACAATTAGACTATCTGGACCAAAAAATAAGATTATCTGGATCAAACAATACAATTATCTGGATCAAACAATAATATATTATCTCGACCAAGCAATAAGATTATCTGAATCAAACAATAAGATATTATCTCGACCAAACAATAAGATTATCTTGACCAAACAATTAGATTATCTGGATCACACAATAATAAGATGATTATCTGGACCAAACAATAATATTATCTTGATCAAACAATAAAATTATCTGGCCCAAACATTAAGATTATCTCGTCCAAAATGACATTATTTTCGTGACACCGTTGGACATCAAGCCCAAGGTGACGTTTAGAGGACATTGTTGGGACATAGACGACTTTCAGAAGGATGTTGTGGAACAGGTGGACTTGAGTGGACATTGTGCCATGAATGACGTAAAAAGTACACTGAGGGCTACACAGGGGTCATGACAGCAAAGTTGTATACATAATGGCTAAAACTTCAAAAAGCCCCCCCCCCCCCCTAAATGTATATGTTCCTCTCTCGACTGCTGAGTAACACATCCACCCCATCTCCCCAACCATCCTCAACCCTCCCCCACGGTCTCAGGGCGGTGTTTTATTGTAACATTTCACGCCGGGACATGTTCCGGTGCGACATTCGTGTTACGGACGGAACCAAACTCCCTAATTTGATTTGCACACCATTACAACCGGGGCTAATGGAAACGTTGCAGTTGAGGCACGCACGGTGCAGCACCACTAACTTCAAAGTGTGAACAGAACACAGCAAGTGGGTGCTTCATGCTGAGTTAACTTCTTCAAACACATCATGACATATCATTAAACCAGATTTCTGCCTGGGGCTCCAGGCTGGGAGTGGAGTCGGTCATTGATATCTATATATAGTCATTAATATCTATAAAAAATCGTGTTTTATTCATTCAACGGACTTCCTCGTTTGATTCATTTCATGGACACCCGTGTCTTACTTATTTGATCTAATTAAAAAAATTCAATTAATTTAATAATTATTGATTGATTGATTGTATACTTTCTACAGCGCTTATATCCATTATATTTTAGCATGCTCACAGCGCTCTAAAGATGTGATAAAATCTATTTAAAGAAGAAAAAAAAGGCCTTTAAATGTTTTTTAAAACATTTTTTAAAAATGTCTGGAACAAGAAACTATTAAACCTACTAGTTTTGTAAAGAACCAAATGGATGTGTTATGAAAACACAAAGTGCACGAGGGCCGCCCCTGTCATGCCAACGCCGCACTGTTTTTTTGAAAAAGCGATGCCGTCATCCCTATCAACACCCCCCCCCCCCACCAAGCATGCCATTTCATTCCATATATCTATATATATATCCACACACACAACACAAAGTGCACGAGGGCCGCCCCTGTCATGCCAACGCCGCACTGTTTTTTTGAAAAAGCGATGCCGTCATCCCTATCAACACCCCCCCCCACACCAAGCATGCCATTTCATTCCATATATCTATATATATATCCACACACACACACATAGTTACTATATCAAGCACTGACCTCACTTTCAGAGATTGATAATCTTTAAACTAAACGGCTCCCCAACAGCAAAGCTCTGTTAACGTTCTGTTAACCAGAGATTTGAGAGTATAAATATAAAAACAAAAGAACCACCCCAACCCAACCATATAGTATGCGCTGCACATATTAAGCTAACAAAAAGGCCGTAATGTTTACGACCAGGCATAGACCAAGCCCCGCCCCAAGGCCGACAGCATTCCTGCACATCAAGGTGGGCCCCGGGGGCATTTAAATCATCACACGTCACAATGGCGGAGGATACACCGGAGCTGTAGCATTGGGGCGACTGCAACAACAGGGGGCAGGTAGCAGGTAGTTGGTAGTCAACAGGTGAGCGTCAGCGCTGCACTCAATGGCGTTTCTGCATATGAGGTTTGAATATCTTTCTCTCTGTCTCACTCTCTGTTTATAGATATATGTATGTATGTATGTGTCGAATATGCATTGTCCGGGTGCCTATGGCTATATGTCGTTGGACGAAGGAGGGTAGAGGTGGGAAAAGTTGTCTCTATTTCATATTTTATGGACTCGCCCATGACCAAAAATTAATATATGCCACGCCCACGCGTCCAATATGTTGGCAACTCTGCAGTTCACCATCCACATCCACAATCCACGAGCACAATCCAAACATGCAACTTCCAAGTGAAGCATCAGCATTACGAATGGATTAACCGAGCACGACTAAAACTAATGAAAACCCATCCACCATCCACAGCAATTACCTGGATAACCTTCAGTAATAAGATCACAACACTACTTTTCACCACAGAATGTCACAATAAATGTTCGGAATTTACTCCACAAATCACACGAGCACTGTGGCCCAGTGCCTTCCAAACAACAACACTCCGATTTAAAGCAGTTGAAGTGTTGTTAAGTCTGCGGCCCACAGCTGGGACAGAGACAGATCCCCAACCGTCACACTGGACTGACTTCAAGCACCTTAGGGAATTTGGACCAACCAAAACAACATTGAAGAAGGGGGGGGGGGGAACCGACCTTTGACCTGATAATAATGAAATGTAAAACGACGAATGTGATATTTAGTGCTTAACAATAAAATGGACCGTAGAAGGGGTGAGGAGTGGGGGGTCATAGTGGATGACGTCTGATATTGGATGTCTTCATGTCCCAACAACCCTGCACTAAAATAATATTCACACATCTCGACCAATGTTGGAAAGAGAACAAGCAAGACAGCGAGTTTTGCCTTTATAATAGCTAATGGCATGGCTATCCCGATTGTTTAGATTTAAAAAAAAAATATCCAGCCTGTATTGACGAATTAAAACCACATTACAACAACATCACAACAACATCACAACAACATCACAACCACATCACAACCACATCACAACCACATTACAACCACATTACAACCACATTACAACCACATTACAACCACATTACAACCACATCACAACCACATTACAACCACATTACAACCACATTACAACCACATTACAACCACATCACAACCACATCACAACCACATCACAACCACATCACAACCACATCACAACCACATTACAACCACATTACAACCACATTACAACCACATTACAACCACATTACAACCACATTACAACCACATTACAACCACATCACAACCACATCACAACCACATTACAACCACATTACAACCACATTACAACCACATTACAACCACATTACAACCACATTACAACCACATTACAACCACATCACAACCACATTACAACCACATCACAACCACATCACAACCACATCACAACCACATCACAACCACATCACAACCACATTACAACCACATTACAACCACATCACAACCACATCACAACCACATCACAACCACATCACAACCACATTACAACCACATCACAACCACATCACAACCACACCACAACATTACTACCGCACATAATGATCCATAAGCCACATTGACATCCTGTCGAATTTAGCAACATAAACATGATTACCGATTCCAAAAATGTGTGTCCACATATCTATAGCCACATACCTATAGCCACATACCTATAGCCACATACCTATAGCCACATACCTATAGCCACATATCTATAGCCACATATCTATAGCCACATATCTATAGCCACATACCTATAGCCACATATCTATAGCCACATATCTATGGCCACATATCTATGGCCACATACACATATTTATATCTATTTAATCCACATATGTATGTCCATATCAGGGGTGCCACTCACTGAAAGCTGTGAACCCTGAAATCCCTTTCTAAAAATTTCTTGAAACCTGAAACTTCATTTACAAATTTTTCAATCCCTGAAACTTAATGAAACTCAAAATTCCTGATTATCGCAATGCGGCATTTTGTTGATTAATATAAAAACAAGCATGAAATTATCAAATAAAACATTGAGATACATCACAAATGAACAAAATTAAGCAATTAAGGTGTATACATGTAAACATTTATTAGTATTTATTAAATTTACAGCAATAGCAATTTTTCAATTTACTTAGACTTGAAAAGTCAACTTTTGCAATGAGTTATCTGGGCATTTTAGAACAAAAGTATAGCTACCACAAGTGGAAAGTATCTTTTCATATATGGAGTTAATGTTGTCTTCTTTATGATGAAAATGGATAGTTTGAATCAACACACTTTAGTGTCTATACTATCTCCCAAGTGTGAGAGTTTCATAGTTTGACACATAAATTTCATAAATTGAGAAGTTACAAAAGTGGACACCTAAGATGGGTGATAAAGATGATTGACTCAGACATTTTCCCCTTGAATACATGATATCAATATTTCCAGCATAGTATTCATTGATGGCTTATTCAATCATGATTGCTAATTGCTGTACTGTACTGTAACTGTAATGACCATCAGTTCTTTAAAGTTAAAGGAACTGTTAACTGTTGGGCATTACATATTTTTATTGAGCCAAGATCCTGAATAGTGAAACAAAATAAAATATATTATCTTATTAGATTTATAGTTTATAGTAAGGCATACATAATAATAATATCGACTATATTATACCAGTATTTAACTACGGCACTACTGCTACGGTAATACAGAGCATTATGAATACTAGTAATAGTAGAATTACAAATTACCGTAAAGTATACCCAGAGTCAGAACACGGGAGTGCATAACTAATAAATACAGTTATGTCAGGCTCTCTACAGAACGGATAAAAATAACTTAATCATATTAGCCTATTTAAAATGAGAAGGCTTACTCCGTAATTAAGTACAAAGTGAACTTAAGAAGTCTTTTAAAAAAAGTTAAACGCCGCCTAGCTCTTCTAATAAAAAAAAATACAAGTCGCCTGCATACGGTAAAGCTACATAACAAAGTATGCTAAGCTTAGTCTTGTTAGACAGCGCTCGGACGAGTAGTTTTCTTTTTATGATAATGGTTACCCAACAATTAAAAACTAAATTAAAAAGATATTTACTAAATTTTACACTTTGATTACCCAAACACTTCAAATATCTCTTGATCGCCGACGTGAACAGAAAATAAATATTTCTGGTCTATCGAAGTAGTACGGTACTCGAAACGTGTAGTATAAAGCGCATGCGCAAGGGGAAACCACTAGCTCTCTGTCAACAGAAAGGCTAAAAATAGACGAGATCGGCGATTAACGTCCATTTTCAAGGAATTTTCCTGGTTTTTCGCGAATTCTGTTGCACGTTGATTCTTTAAAAAAAAAAAAAAACAGACAGAATCCGTATTTGAATAAATTGAACTGGCGAACCCGGAAAGAGAGAATATAAAAACTCGCGAATCCGGAACTGAAAAATATTTAGCCTCACGAATCCGGAATTCCGGGATGACCCGGAAAAGTGGCACCCCTGGTCCATATATCCATATCAAAATAACACTGTCCCGTTTCTCTCAAGCAGTGAAGGTGTCTAAGGGAGAGAAGTAAGTACCGATTTCCAGGTTAGTACCGACTACCTGGGTTCCAACACCGCAACTCTACAGGATTGGGTTTCATAAACTCCAGTCCAGGCAGGGGCAGTGAATGCCAGGTGAACATAAACGTTACTGAATCGACTAAACAGTACTACCCCCCCCCCTTCACACACTTTTTAGGGGCTTCACGAGTGTTGTCCTTTCTTGCCCCACAAACCAGCGAATGGGAAATGAAGAGCTTGATATCAAATAACATGGCCGCCGTGCAGTTCAATGTTCACAAGGGAAAATATTATTCACACACGATGCATACTATATAACTCTTATATGCGACACACTATATAATTCATACATGTGACACACTATATAACTCATACATGCGATACACTATCTAACTCATACATGCGACACAACTGACACAACATATAACTCATACATACAACACACTAAATAATTCATAAATGCAACACACTACGTAACTCATACATGCGACACACTATCTAACTTATACATGCGACACGCTATCTAACTCATGCATGTGACACACTAACTCATGCATGCGACACACTATATAACTCATACATGTGACACACTATATAACTCATTCACGCGACACACTACATAACTCATATATGCGACACACTATCTAACTCATGCATGCGACACACTATCTAACTCATACATGCGACACATAAAATGTTGGTCTTTTAAATTTAGACATGATCAACCTTGACCTATTCTCGCACTCAAAGAACACTCTCAGGGGCGGACCCAGATCAAACATTGATAAGTGATATTAAATGATACAATCAGAGGGTAATATGATTTTAAACTTGATACGAGTTTCTGAACGAATTACTTAAACAAACGTGTCGAGACTTTTGTCTTTTAGAATGATCTAATTACCCCCGCCCCCCCCCCCCCCCCCCCCCNACACACACACAACTGACAAAGATTTTAAAATTCATTTGTTTAAGGCCAGGCACATTTTGAGTTCCGCCCCTGATATCTCGAAGTCATTCCCTACGGCCGCTGTCACATCAGATTAGCAACAACAAAAACATGAAAATTCTAATAACATTTTCCCACCAAAATAAATTGACGCGAAAAAAAGGGGGTGGGGGGCAATGTCGACATTAAAACCAACTCTTTTTATGCGAACTATTGTCCAAATTTTTGTAACTTCGCAAACCAAGAGTAATCAAGATGCAGATTTCACCACGAGCCAACTTCTAACAATCATTAAAGACATTTCTCAAGAAGTAAATGTACAGCTCTAACAAGAAATCAATGGAGCGAGACTTGGGGGGGGGGGGCGGGTAATTAGATAAATACCGGCCTCGTAGTTTCTGTAAACGGCAGAGAAGACGTGAATGGGAGCAGGCCATTAAACACTGTCACTGACATAGTGTGACATAGTGTGACATAGCGTGGCATAGTGTGACATAGCGTGACGAGTTGAAATTGAAACGCAAGCAATACGTTGACGGGCGTGGCAAGTTATTGACAAGCCTGGAATGTAAGCCATGGTAAGGTACACGTGGACAACACCACCACTCGGCGGTGACACATTCATGAACGTAATGGGTGTCTTAGCTGGTCAGACCTGACACACCGCCGCGCACATGGATATACGTATACGTCTTAAAGGAATGGATATACGTCTTGAAGGTAGGGATATCCTAATGAAACTACAAAAAGATAAGAATCAAGAGTACAAAAGTACATCAAGAGTACCAGGGCATCCTATAAAAACAATTTAAACCACCAAATCCACTAGGACACTCCATGACAAAACTGCATTCCAATCATCATTATGAAAATATTCCTTGATTTTTTTTTTATAAATATAAATAATAATAATAATAATAATAATAATAAAGTTCATTTCAAAAACACGCTTTATCCCCAAAGGCTCGAAGCGCGGTACAAAGTCAACAAAAAACAAATCTATAATTTACCACATTTAAAACAAACGCAACACTACAAAAACTAATTACAAGCATGCAATATCAAAGTCTTTCTAGCCATTTCAACCGGAGCAACACAGCCATTATACATTAACTGGAAAATAAGGTTGACAATCATCCCAGGAGGTGTTTGCGAAATAGATGTGTCTTTAAATTGGTTTTAAAGGACTCCAGTGTCTGGTTGTTTCTGAGATCGACAGGGAGGGCGTTCCAAATTGTTGGACCAGCAAATGCCAAAGAGCATAATTTTGCGGAATATTTTTTTTGTTATTGTTCCTAATCTGAATCAGTACAAATTCATTATAAACGTCTAAACTAATCCAACTGAAGCACCGCTACTCTTACTCCATGGTAGTCCATAGCGCTCACGATAAAACACAAATAAAACAACAACCCAAAAAATCCGTCTCATTGTGTCTTGACAAATCATTTCTCGCCACACCGGTTTTCATAACACTTAGGGACCCACAGTGCGACCTCTTCTCAAAGTCATACGTCACAACTGACATACCAGTGCGGTAATTCAAGCCGGGGGGATAAAAGGACAGGAGGTGGGATAGGGTAGGTGTGGGGTAGGACATAGTGTAACAACAAGCCAAATCAAGAGCCAGATCGCATGGCACGGGACAGAGGCTGTGCTCTAAACAAAAAAATGGCTTAACAGCCCGGAGTTTTCCGGGGCAAAGCCAGATTTTTTTCCTCCCTTTGTTGGAAAATTGCAAGTCCAGGGAAGCAACTGAAATAACGAAGTATTGTCTTGGAGTAGAGTTACATCTCGTTTGAAAAAGTTTTTCCTTTGATAAAATCTCTTAAATTGTGACCTAGATGAAGTATTTAAACGACAGAAATAGAGCATTTGATCAATCTAGGACTATTTAAACTACAGAAATAGAGCATTCGATCAATCTAGGATTTAAAAATTCAAAAATAAATAACAAAATGATACTCTTAAGATAAGTTTAATCACGTGGGTTAACAGCGGCAATACTAAGTCAAGAAATGATAGGATCCCTACATCTCACCCGAGGGTGACTCACGTTCAGGCAGATCGGGTCCGTTTTATTGTCCGTATCTATTTATTCGGGGGAAGAAGAGCGGTGCCGGTGCGCAAGACTGCCAGCAATGCGTGTGAGTCGTGGGGCCCGCAGGTACAAACAATGTCACGTGATGTTTAGTGTTGGCGGGGGTGTATCGGGACACGTGGCCAACACTTGCCAGCTGACCTTAGAGCCAACGAGCTCCTATGGAGCACACGCACAGAAACGAAACGAAAGACTCTTGATGGCTCTATTCCTAATTATGACTCCATGGTGGGTAAACATTGGTTGCCATAGTAACCGCCGATAACGCTCTCCCTTTTCTCTGTTCTTTCGATACTTTACTCAGTTGTACATAAATCTGACACTGCCATTGAACTAATCCTATTTATAGGTTCATTGATGTGTGTGTGGGTGTGTGTGGGTGTGTGGTAAACGGGTTGAGGGGGGGAATGCAGTTAGAGAACCTCTGCTATTGACCGCTATCGCGCACAGCCCAGGGTTTTTAAACGCGCACCCCCCTAAGATAGACTACTCATGAGAGATGTTTCCAGGGCCACCACCCACCAGCTAGTGTTAAGCAATGCCTCCTCATCAATTAGACAGCCGACCAGTTAAATCAACTGCAACTGAAGAGAGAGATTAAAAACAATTACCCGGAGGACCCCAAGCAGCCTACATGTTTGAGAACCACTTGCCCCCCCCCCACTTGCCCCCCCCCCCTCGGTCTTTAAAACTGGTAGCAGGACAAGCATGTATTAAACTGTATTCATCAAGACATCAATGTTTCTCATTCTGGAATAGTAAGACTACCATTTTTTATTTGTTTGTTTGTTCCTGAAGTTCTTAGCATTTTCAATGACTGTCAGGTTGAAAATCAGACGGGTTTAGAGAGTACATAGTTCATTCAATAAACCCTTCAAGACGTTCAATGAGGCTTACGACGTCACTCAAATATATATGTCAAGCACCCCCCCCCCCCCCCCAAAAAAAAAAAAAAAAAAAAACAAAAAAAAAACCTCAACAAAACTTTATGCCCTTAACATTTCCAATCCATGTTTTCAAGATACCAACTAAAACTTCAGGCTCAGGGCGAGAGGAGCTACCTTAGACAGAGGTATACGAGCGCGGGTATAGAACTTTTTCGAGAATCACTGCAAATAAAACAACATGAGGTTGATAGAACTGACGGGTGGAGGCAAAATCTTTGTAGTGGATGTTGATAGCCAGATGAAACAGGGGAGATAGCCCTTTTATTTATTTGCATAGGGAGGTAATCCAACAAAACCCGTGGCAGACGAAGGTTGCCTGTGGGAGCGGGATGTCCAGGCACGACTTTATGTGCACGTGATAGGGCACGGGGGGGGGGGGGGGGGG
>CAXITT010000071.1:385659-419601 GCA_964033795.1 Lymnaea stagnalis
GGGGGGGGGGGGGGGGTTTATATTTTAATTTTTATTTTTGGGGCTAATTTTTCAAAATTTTATTGAAATGACATTTAAACTAATCCTGTTTCCCCCCCCCCCCCCCCTCCACCCTGCTTCCACACAGTTAAGGACGTACTGACAGGACAGCACTGACAGGACACGCTGACTGGACATGCCCACTGGACACGCTGACTGGACATGCCCACTGGACACGCTGACTGGACATGCCGACTGGGCACGCTGACAGGACCATTACATTTGTAACATGTAAAAATTAAAGGTAATATCCATACTTCCTCTGCCCAAACTAACTACATGGCACTGAATGACGTAAGTTCTTGTTCTTCTTCTATATATTTTGGGCCCTGGATCAATGTATTCATCATTCTGGCTCCTATAACAGCAACTAAATAAATGAAAGTCTCACCAAACTCAAATAGAAAATCTCACCTCATTTGATCATGCACAGCTTCACCAATCAGTTCACCATAAGCAGTTAAAATAAAATGGAAGACTCACTTTTTCATCTTCTTCTGACTGTACTTGATGGCATAGGCTGTGTGTAACAGGTTCTCCTGGTCCTGCTCCAGTTCAAACCTGCTCCTTAAGTCTTTCTGTAAGTACTGGGGACAACATGGACAGTGTCAATGTTGGGACATCATAGACAGAGTCAATGTGGGGACATCATAGACAGAGTCAATGTGGGGACATCATAGACAGTGTCAATGTTGGTAAAACACAGACAGTGTCAATGTGAGGACATTATAGGCAGTGTCAATGTGGAGACATCATAGACAGTCAATGTGGGGACATCATAGGCAGTGTAAATGTGGGGGCAACATAGACAGCATCAATGATGGGGCAACATGGACTGAGTCAATGTGGTGACAACATAGACAGTGTCAATGTGGGGACATCATAGACAGTGTCAATGTTGGTAAAACACAGACAGTGTCAATGTGAGGACATCATAGGCAGTGTCAATGTGGAGACATCATAGACAGTCAATGAGGGGACAACATAGACTGAGTCAATGTGGGGACAACATAGATAGTGTCAATGTGGGGACAGCATCTATGTGGGCACATCATAGACAGTGTCAATGTGGGGACAACATAGATAGCATTAATGTGGGGACAACACAGACATCATCAATGTGGGGACAGCATAGAAAGAGTCAATGTGGGAATAACATAGACAAAATTTTGTGATACAAAGTATAGACTTTCTGTACATACTGGGAAAAACATTGGCAAATTCAATTGGTGGTCAGCAAAAATTGGAACATTTCAGATCTAAAGATAATAATCAATAAATTGGGCACTGAAAAATTTAAGCAGCAATTCAATTTATTTAGAAGCACTAAAAAGTTTGATTTGCACTGAGAAGTTTGATTAGCACTGAAAAGTTTGGCTAGAACTAAAAATTTTGATTAGCACTGAAAAGTTTGACTAGCAATGAGAAGTTTGACTAGCACTGAAAAGTTTGACTAGCACTGAAAAGTTTGACTAGAACTGAGAAGCTTGACTAGCACTGAAAAGTTTGACTAGCACTGAAAAGTTTGACTAGCACTGAAAAGTTTGACTAGCACTGAAAAGTTTGACTAGCACTGAAAAGTTTGACTAGCACTGAAAAGTTTGACTAGCACTTAAAAGTTTGAGTCACACAAGACTAACATAGCGGGACATTCATCACTACTTGGTTGTTTCTTATTTTTAGCTCGTCCTGGGGCGTTTCCAGCAAATAGTATGTGCTTTCAGCAAACATTACACCGCATGACATAATAATTTTAAGTTAACAGTCTAATATATCAATAAAAAATAAAATTGAAGACCTACCTTCAGCAAGCCCTCCATATCAAGGGCCAGTAAATCTTCCTGGCAGGACTGGAGGATCGCCACGCCCACCCTGAATATCATTTCCATGCCCTGAAAAAACACAAACACTGATTTCAATGGATAGTAATTCATTTTTATAATGTTATGTCAGTGGTCTGTCAGCTTTTAAGTCATAATGAAATCTACACACAAGTCATAGTCACTAATGCTCAATTCAGACTGTCATATTTTCATCAAATTTCTTTTTGAGCACACTATAATGCGACACAAAATAGTACCTTCAAAAAGAAATTTGATGAAAATTTGACAGTGTCAATTGAGCATAAGCAACAAACAATCGTTATTTGTGTTAGAGTTGTAAGCTGAGTTGGCCAAGTGCTATAATATTGAGGAAAATGGCATTGGTTGCGAAATAATTACTCATAATATTACAGACTTTTTAACTTATGAGGTTTTACAATGGTCTGCTTAAATAAATAAAAAAATAATCCTAGACGATATCTTGGTTTTGAATGTACATTGGACGGCATCATAGACAGCTGGACACAAGCTGGACAAACATACATTACACAACTAATTGAGACACAACAACAACTTATTAAACTCATAGAAATGAAATGTTGACTCCCAGTGAAATGTTCACTCCTAATTCTCACCTCTGATACGAATAAGTCCATAATCCTACGGGCCAGTGATAGGGGCAGTGATGTGACGTACAATGTAAGGAACCAGGATGATGCATACATGGACGTATCAAAATTCTGAGTTTGAAAGTGAATCAACAAAGTGGGTAGCAGCTCCTGTGAACAGATGGTCAGTGAGGAAAAAAGTCAGTGGTGAAATGACCAGTGGTGAAATGACCAGTGTCTAAGTGGTCTATGAAAAAATGGTGAGTTATACAGTGGTCATTTATAATGTCATCAGTGATGAAATGGCCAGCTGCAAGATGGTAATAAAATTTAGGTGATATTTTAAATAGCTAGGATTTCCTATATGGGCTGGTATAACTATGAGGCTAGAAAATTTAAATTTATTGGCTAAAAGAACCACCCCCTTTATGCGGTGTATGAGACTCCTAATTCTTTACAAAATTTTGAAGGACTAGACCATCCTGCCGACCATTCCAGTATTGCACAAGGAACTGTTTAGAGCAGTCACTGAGGCCACTGAGTATATTCACCTGAATAAGACACTCCAGTTTAAACATACAAAGACCAAGTTCAGCCATGCTTGGTTTAAACAGCTCACGTAACCTGAAGTCCTGCATCAGACGAACCAGCACAGCAAAGGCATCTTCTTCTGGCATCTGACAGGAAGGAGGTTTAACACTAGAGACATATATTATTGATTGTTCTATTTTTTTATCATTTTGATCCTTTAAAAAAAAAAAAAAAAAACTGCCCTCAAAGAAAATAACACTCTTCACTTAGAAGTCCTGCATCAGACGAACCAGCACAGCAAAGGCATCTTTTTCTGGCATCTGACAGGAAGGAGGTTTAACAATAGAGAAATATATTATTGATTGTTCTATTTCTTTATCATTTTGATCCTTTAAAAAAAAAAAAAAAAAACTGCCCTCAAAGAAAATAACACTCTTCACTTATATAGTAAAATAATTCAAATGTGCAATTCACACATTGTGAGTCAAAATGCAAATTTGTTCCTGATTGATAATTCAAGCTAAAGCAGTGCGTGTTGTAACACAGTAGTGAGTGGCCTTCAGGGTGTTGGTGTGTTGCACACAAAAATAAGACACGAAGATTCACAAATTTTGCAGACTTAAAAAAATATAACAAGCAGACCACTTCAATCAAGATTATGTTTCTAAAATTGTATACTGTTAAAACCGTCCTACAGTAGCACAAATGATGTATGCGTAAAGTGTGTGTAGCCAGCATGAAAAGTTTGGATAGCACCGAGCATTAGAAAAGGACTCCCAAACAAAAACAGGGGATATAACTGCATAAATTATGAAGACGTAGAAAAAAACAGTATTATTTCCCTTTCTTTCCTTGTATCAATTTAAAAGTGTTAAATTTTCTATTCTTTTTGGTGTTTACTAAAAGTAATAAAAAAAAAATTAAAAAAATGTTTTTAAATGTTTCAATAAATAGAACTTGTTAATTAATTATTTTTGTTCTATAATTGTATTCGGTCAAGAAATTTATTTTAAACCCATTAATTCTGACACAATCTTCAGTTGTCAAAGTTCAAGGCCAGTAGCAGGACCTGTCACTACTACTAACCTGCATAAGTAGAAGTCCAACAATAAAACCACTGCCCTGGCAGTAGCCCACTTCTCTGTCATGGAGGGAGTAGGCCTGGGGGATGAAGAGAAAATAAAAACAGTCAATTTCTACTTCTGTCTCAAGTTATCATTCATCTGAAAGCAGTGACTATTATTTAAAAAATGAGTACTATGTTGCACCTCTCAACAAAAGCCTGCTCATGAAAATAAAAAATTACATCAAATAATGAAATGGAATATATATAATTTTCAATGGTTCTATGTATTAACAATCTTCCTAAGGATATGATATACTGATGTAACTTTACATTCTTGATGAAAGAGAAAATTGAGAGTGGGATGTCATTTATCGCAGATGTCGATAATGAGCCTTGGTTATATCAGTGAGGGGCTTTCTTACACGATGGGAAATGCAAAGAACTGATACCTTTAGTGGCAAAGAGATATGCATTGAAATGAATCAAAATGTATCTTTGGGTGCAAAATGAACAGCTTATTCTTTTCTGGTTGTTAATTTAATAATAATCACTACTGCTCAATGTATACAGCCATGTCAATGTATAGAGCTATGTCAGTGTATAGAGCACACAAGAGAAAACATTGTGATGGCTTTTACCTTCATTACATTGAATAAACTCTCCTGGCCAAATCCATCCTTCTCTTTGAAGAAATCGTGGTCGGGAAATGTGCGGGCAATGTCTCGACGTATCAGCTTCTCACAAGGGGACGTCTTCTTCATGTGTTCAGCGTACTCTTGCTTGAAGGGAGAGTCATGCACCCCTAGGATCATCTGCCAGGCCATGCCCCGGAACTCATGGGGGATACCTTTACGTACAAGTTCCTGTTGATGGGAGACGTTATGTTTAACGATTCTCAATTTATTATACAAAACATAACATAGAGGATGCCTTTACAGTAAACGTCCCATTTATGAAACATTTTCACATATAACAATATCAATTCATTTTATGAAACGAAACATGTTTTTTTTTTTTTTTTTTTTTTTTGGGGGGGGGGGGGGGGGTACTTTTTTTAACAACATCAATTTATCACATGAAATCACTTTGTTTTTTTAAGTCGCATTACCCAGCATTCCCATCCGGTTACAAAAAGATTTGTAGATTTGTTCATTTCTCGGTGAAGGACGAGTTGACATTACAAACATGTTAATCATAATGGGAGTGGTTACCGGAAATTTGATCGAAAAAAATTTTGCTGACGGTAAATTGATAGACGGAAATTTGATCCAACGGAAATTTTGTCAAATCTTTTTTTCAGTTCACACGTTAAAATTTTCGTCAAATTTCTTTTTTAACGCGTTATACTATATAGTAAAACAACATAATGTGTTCAAATAGAAATTTGAAACAAAATTTTAACGTAAAAAATGAAAAAAAGATTCGACCAAATTTCCGTTCGATCAAATTACCGTCGATCAATTTACCAGCGACGAAATTTCTTTCGATCAAATTTCCAGATACAAATGGGAGTCATTACAGTTTATTTTAGCTTACTCTTTGTCATAATGTTAATTGTGGTTTCAATGCCAGTCTTGCAGGAGCTTTTCTTTAAAATTTATTTCAACTATTTACAAGAAGAGTTTATAAGACAATAACAGTAATCTGAACAATGCTTGTGCAAGCTCATGTTAAACGTGATTTGTTGGTTATCAAGAAGACATTGAGTTCTTGCCATATTTTTGTTACTAGAAAACCTATAAAAACATATTTTTTAAACGTTAAAAAAAAAAGACTTTCTTTAAAAACGAGTTAAAACGCACTAAAAAGAAGAAAATGATTTACAATTTCTTAAACTGCCTTACGTTGTTTGAAAATGTAGATGCGCACTCTATGTAGCCTAAGGATTCAAACTGAATGTTGACGAAATTTAAATGTTTTATTTTTATTAATTTTTCTAAATATTTTCTCCATAGAAATTAATTTTCTTTGCACTGGGAGCTAATCAACATTCTAGTTACCCAGAATTTGAGCTTACCTTAAGAAATGCTGGTTTCTTCTTCACTGAGTCCCAATCATTGATGATACGACCCCAAATTTCCCACAGTGTTTCACTGGAGGAACCTGGAAATGATCAACAACAGAAGTGGGGTGATAAGTGTGGAGGTGAAGCCCCGCAATTTATGACAGTGTCCCAGAAGGATTCTTTGCCCGGAGTCCAGTTTCTGTATCTTTGACTCAGGGCAATTAATCCACCCTACGTGAATTCATGAGTCAGAGACTCTGTCATTTGTAAACCCAATAACCCAGGATTAAGCAATGATGCCAGCTTTTGAAAGTGATCAGCTCATTAAGCTTAAATGCATGCCAGGTATTCAATGCCAGTGGTTCCCTAAATAACCTGTGATATTTCATGCATCTAATTCAGTTCTGAACATTTGTTTCCTGTTAATGAATAAAATGCCAATGCACATTGTCTAAGTTTTATAAGTTATAAGCGTCCAATTCTTTCCACCTAATTAAGTTTTCTAAACATCAGGCCCAGCAACTGGGACAACACTTACAACCTTTGAGAAACCGCGTTTGTTGAAGGAACAAATAAAATAAAAAATAAATAAAAATTAAAACAACAACAACAACATATTTGATATATTTGGATGAAGGGAAGGGTTTGTTCTGGATGGAGAGTTGAAAGGAAAGAGGTATTCCATAGAGTTTATCAAGGTTGAGGACAAAGACCAATGGGAAAGTGCAGGCCAAATCCTGAAACATGCCAATGTTTTCTTTGTCTGGCAATGTTTACATTATCTGCCTAAACAAAGAAACTCTCAATGACAAACTCTCTTCAAATTTAAAAACTTAAAATCTCAGAGTAATCCATCTTGGCCTGCCAGTTAGGAAGTGAGTTTAGTGAGGTCAGGTTACATTTTGTAAACAATGCCTCTCATTGATACAATGAAATGTGAATACATCTAGTGAGAGCTTCTTTTAAAATGGAGCAATTGTAAGATTAAAGAACAAAATCAACTCAGTTCAAACAAAGATTACTTGTACTTTACATAAATCAGATTTATTTTTTGTTCAAGAATATTTAAATCAACATGGTTAATGTGTTGCTCAATAATTATTATTAGAAGTAATAGAATTCTTATTATTTTTACAATAATCATTGCTATTACAATTATTATTATTACTAGAAGTAGTAGAATTCTTATTGCAATTCCTATCATTTTTATTATAATTACAAGCTGGACTAGACTAAAGTCAAAGTATGCACCACATATATAGTGTGGTCTTTGTGTAAGAATTTTCATGACAGTTTAGCACTAAGCCTTGTGGTTAAGCGAACCTAATCACTTGACAACACGCCTGTACCAACTAAAGAATTTCATCAAGAAATAAACCACTACTCAAAAATTGGTTTCAAACCTGTTATTAACTGTAGGAATAAACATGGTTCAGAAATGAGATGGAATCAAGTCAGGTGGAATCAAGTCTAATCATAGAGTTGTTTTTTTTTTCAGCAAATGTTTTTTTTTCTTGTTTTTTACAATGTAAATATACATATATCTTAAAATATTTACATTATTTTGTGTTATTGTTATTTAGTTATATAATTAAGTTTATTACTTTACAATGATTATTTTACAGCAGAAAAGAAAATATCACACAATATGAACCCAGAAAATTTATACACTAAAAATTAATTTATTTTGTTTTAAAATTTAAATGAAATATTTGATAAATAAATATTATTTCAGGTTACGATACATATAAATATATATATATATTTATTTGTTTTAATTAATGTTTTTTTTTGCCTTCACTTGTATCCACATCATATTATGTTCCCACTCACAGCACAATTATTTGATACAGTAACAAGTTAGATTTATCCAGCTAACTACTTAAGATTTAACTTTAAACTAACAAGCTATCATTGTTTATAGTGCCCATCTTAACAGCTGCTGCTGGCCTTGTTTAAGATTAGGTCAAGCACTTGGGTATAATGCACTAATACTGTCAAAAAATGTCATAGACAGCTTGGTTTAACTAGAGGAGTTAATCTTGGCAAGTCATTGATATGGACTCAGGTACACAGTGCTGCTTGATATGAACACGTGTACACAGGGCTGGCCTTAATAGGACAGCAGTGCACATTGCTGCTAGATATGAACAGGTGTACACAGGGCTGACCTTAATAGGACATTTGTACATATTGCTGCTAGATATGGACAGGTGTACACAGTGCTGCTAGATATGGACTCAGGTGTACACAGTGCTGGTCACACCTCCAAGAGGAAATCATATATAAATCAAACCAACTGTGAACCACTTTATAACAAATTTATTTAAGACACCATTGGAAATGCTTTAGGAAAAATTTGATAATGGGGGGGGGGTTTGGGTTGGGTGTGTGGATTCTAATGCCAGAACTGAACCAATGGCTCTCACAATTTTTAAACAAAACCATACAAAAACTAAGTACCACCATAGCTGACACCAACAAAAAAAAAAAGTTGGTCCGTTCATCAACAACTCAAATATTAAGGGCCAAAACTTTATTTATATGATGGACTATTTCATATTTGGAATCTTATTTTTAACAAATAAATTAACCGAGATATATTTTGCACAACAAAATAGACTCTGGAAATGGGGAGGAAGGGTGGCAAAGGGAACCCCGAAAAAATGTTCGCAGCATAATTTGTACATTTGAACAAAGTCACCTGCTAATCCTAAACGTATCCTCTATGTCAGCGGTTCTCCACCTATGGGTTGCAACCCCTTTGTGGGTCGAGCAACCCTTTCCCAGGGGTCGCTTAAGACCATCGGAAAACACATATCCTCTACAGTTATGAAGTAGCAACGAAAATAAGGAAAATAATTTTTTGGCTGGGGGTCGCCACAACATGGGGAGCTATATTAAAGGGTCGCGGCATTAGAAAGGTTGAGAATCACTGCTCTATGTGGACCTCAGATAGCATGTATGTACATATATGTATGTGTGTGTGTGTATATTTATATACACACATTTATATATATATGTAAATATATTCATATATTATATATTCATACAGTGATATAAATTTGTATGGAGGAACAAAGTGTTATTCCTTAACATATCCTCTACGTGGACCTCACATATATTATATGTTCACACAGTGGTATAAAATATAGAAATATATGAAGCTATTGAACTTTATTATAGGATGTCATTGGAACTAGATGTATCTTATAAGTAGTAGAGTTGTTAAGGTGTTAGTCAACAAGAAGCTTTGCTTAAAACTATCACAATTCATAATTGTCAGTTGTCCCTTAACATGTAAAAAAAAGTCCTCTTTCAAAGCTTAAAACACCAACACCCCACACACACACACCCCCCCCCCCCCCCCAATTTTAATATAATAGCTTGCCTAGAAATGTAAATGATATCACGAAATGAATTAGAATTACAGCATAGTTTCTTGTAGGTAACAATAAGTTCATTATAGTCAAATCAGATTATAGAATTAGGCATTGCATGCTGGATAATTGTTTAATCATGCTAAATATTAATCAATGGTATTCAATCAGGCAAAGGATTCAATCATGTTAAACAATGATTAAGGTTAGTTAATCAAGCAAAGGATTCAATCATGTTAAACAATGATTAAGGTTAGTTAATCAAGCAAAGGATTAGTTGGTTTATGCAATAAAGCAAGGGATTAAATAGTTAATCTAGTCAAGCACTGATTAGTAAACCAGTTGAACCAAGCACCGGGGTTAATGCAAACAATCAGGTTATTGTGAATGTGCAATGATTATATGATCCCGAGATCAAGCAAAAAGTTAAGGCAAAAGTTGTATGCAGATGTTTTTTTTTGTTTCGTTTACCGAGAAAGACACTATCATCTGGTGACTCTGGGTTCTGGTCCAACAGCGTGAAACTTGCACGGCCATTGCTCTGCAGGGAGCTCCGCCTGGCCGCCATTTTCTGGTGACTGTCGGTGTCGTCCGAGCCCTTGCACTTGCCAGACTTCAGCTCCTTTCTGCGGATGCTCAGCGGCTTGAGCCTGAATGACTTGGTGTGCCTGGGAGACACAGGGCCGGCCTCTAGAAGGTAGATGGATATGCTCAGCATGACATGTGTGCACAGGAGAGGGTTGTGACAGCTGCATCCACGGGGAAGGCTTATTTTAATTGTGAATAATCCCATGTCACCACATCAGTGCAACATTTTTTAATAAGGTAGGGAGCAAAAATATTTTACAGTGCGCAGTTGGTTGCTATGCTTCTTTTTTTTTTTTTTTTTTAAACAATATTTTTAGCCAAAAATAATTTGCAGGGTAAAAAGCAGCAAAAAAAAAAAAAAAAGTATTAAAAATTATTATAATAAAAACAAATTTTAAGAAAAAACAAAAAGAAAAGAAACAAAAAAAAAAAAATAAGGTAGGGAGCAAAAATATTTTACAGTGCGCAGTTGGTTGCTATGCTTCTTTTTTTTTTTTTTTTTTAAACAATATTTTTAGCCAAAAATAATTTGCAGGGTAAAAAGCAGCAAAAAAGAAAAAAAAGTATTAATAATTATTATAATAAAGACAAATTTGAGTAAAAAGCTAAAAGAAATGGAACTAAGAAAAAAATCTACGCAAAATGGAGCAGTCCTTGTGGGGCATAAGTGGGGGGGCTGTCCTTGAATGACAGAAGCCTGTATGTATCTGATTGTCTTTGCCATTGAAATACATTTCAACCACCTCAAGGGCAACATGCAGGAGCATTACATAAAGACAGATTATAAAACCAAACTCTTGGTTAACAGAGAAATCAGAAAGCCAATCAAGTCCAGGCTCAAATCTTCCACTGCTGTCAGATGACAAGCTCAAGGCTATTCTCATGCAAGGTTACACTAGGAGAAGTACTACTAAGATTAGATGTTGTCCTAGAATTATAACATCTCAAATGCCTAAGTTGTGAACGGACACTCTAGAAACAAATCACCCTTGTCCCAGGATATGTCTCATTGTTTACACCCATTGTCCCAGCATATGTCTCATTAATGACATCCAATATCCCAGGATATGTCTCATTAATGAGATCCAATATCCCAGGATATGTCTCATTAATGACATCCATTATCCCAGGATATGTCTCATTAATGAGATCCATTATCCCAGGATATGTCTCATTAATGACATCCATTATCCCAGGATGTCTCATTGTTTACACCCATTATCCCAGGATATGTTTCATTAATGACATCTATTATCCCAGGATGTGTCTGATAATGACATCCATTATCCCAGGATATGTACATTAATGACATCCATTGTCCCAGGATATGTATAATTAATGACATCTATTATCCCAGGATGTGTCTCATAATGACATCTATTATCCCATGATGTCTCATAATGACATCCATTATCCCAGGATGTCTTATTGTTTACACCCCTTGCCCCAGGATATATCTCATTAATGACATCCATTATCCCAGGATGTCTCATTTTTTACACTCATTGTCCCAGGATATTAATGGCATCCATTGTCCCAGGATATGTCTCAGTGATCTGTTTTCTCTGCTTTTCTCAGGGACTTCTTGTTGATGAATGGGGTGTTAAGATTAAAGGGGGCCAACTCTGAGTGATGGAGTGATCCTTCTTAAAACATGAGATGGTCTGTCAAAACCTGGGCCAAGAGATAGATATATGCTGCATTGAGAAGACATATTGAGCCTCATTGAGAAGATGGACTGAACCTCATTAACAATAGGTATTGACCCAGTAACACAGTTTCTGTGATGAATCAGAGTCTGGCCTGTGTTTTGTTTCTCTTAGTTTCCAAGTCACAGCACAGCCAAATGGTGTCAGTGTCACAGCACAGCCAAATGGTGTCAGTGTCACAGCACAGCCAAATGGTGTCAGTGTCACAGCACAGCTAAATGGTGTCAGTGTCACAGCACAGCCATAAATGGTGTCAGTCTGCAATGTGTTAATAACTGTTATCATATTATGAGCAATTTCCCAAGGAAGTTATATTTTCCTGAACTGCTTCAAAATTTAACTAGAAACCTGGCCAATCACCGATCACATAGTTTTTTAAGGGGAGGATGGGGGGGAGATATGATGAAACAATTTCAGATTTTTTCAAGTGATGAATTCCATGAAATATTCATAACCTAGAAACCACTACACCCCCCACCCCACCCCCCACACCACCCTGTTTTTTTAAAAACGCAGCCACTGCCATTTGTGTTAAAACACTCTCTGGAAAAAGTCTCTACATCTGTAGTTTTTCCTATCGCTAATTGAATGATTGAAACGAGTTCATTTGTTATACATCCACCCCCCCCCAACACCTGTAACAGGTTAGGCCACTGTGGGTTTAAGAAAAAACCTTATGAGGCTTTATTGATTGATGTTTTTATCCCAAAAATTTACTATCCCCATGTCTTCATGATCTTGTGGTTAAGCAAGAATACAGAATAATGTGAAATAAGCCAATTTTTTAAATAAAAAATGAAACTAACACAAAAAACCAAATTAAAAATTCAAAGACTGTATAAATCAAAGAGGTTTGTTGTAAGGTAAATAAGCAACGGCTCAATTTAAAAACATCCCATTTAAAACAAACATTCCAACGGATTGTGGAGGGCGTGAGGATTGTGGAGGGCGTGAACGGCGGGTGACCGAAATGCCCTCCATTGAGGACGTTTTTGAAGAAATTATTTTAACAGTGATTTGAATTAAAAAAAAAAAACATCCATTATGAAGGGAGTACTAGTCTTGGTCATCTCTACCAGCAAATGTACATCTGAAGATTTTTCCCACCTATACTTGAAAACCAATCAAATCATACACATGTGATTACCATGATGATGTTAATCCCAACCAAAGCTGTGCGCCCCAGCCGTGGATCACGGCTCTGTTCAAATGTGAAGTGGATTGCTTCAGATTGTTAGATGTTAAGATCCACAAATAGAGGCGAGGTGTCCAAGCAACACAAAAAAAAAACAGAGACCAAAAACACGCTTTTTTTAATATGACGGTGTTCACAACCAAAGTATTAAGAGGACACAGCAATTTAGTGCAACGATATGACTTGAACACAATCCTAGCACACAGAGACACACAACCGGCTTCTTCAGAACTTACCATTGGGGTCCTCTGCTTCATTCGAGTTCTGCGGACTGTAGAAGCTGTTGGACGATGTGCTAGACACAATACTGGACCCGGAGCCTTTCCGCGAGTGGCCGGGCGTAGACGCAGAGAAGGCTGCTCTGACGATGTGCGCCTTCTCATCGGCTTCCAGCATCCTTGGAGAAGAAATAATGAAGGTGCTTTTAGAAGAACAAAAAATTTAACAAATATGCTCTCGAGCTCCTTCAACTGTGAACAATCATTTTACAAGTCCTTGGACTGCCAAGCTCCCAATCCAAACTTCAGTTTAAACAATATTTGTAATACTCTTTTAACAAGAAATTTACATAATTTTTTTTAAAGAGATGTTGCAGTGTAGGGTTTTGTCATAAAATATTCACACTGATCCTGTCCTTTAACATTATTTGTCAACATGTACAGGCAGGGCCTCAAATGATACAAAAACGAATCGTGTACATGATGACAATGCCTTTTGTTTAAGTAACACAGAAAAACTCCTTGTGTCTGATTGACTTTGATTTCCGTTGTCACATTAAACTATGTGGCCTCTTCTGGTACATCCAGGCACTGATTTCTGTCTTTTGTGTTGGCTGGATTCAACAAAGGTGTTCTCAAACTGATAGATCACTTAGATCACAGAAAAGTTGAAAAGTCTACAGAAACAAATTAATCAGATCGTCAGACCTGCCTGTTCTTAAGCTGATCTGAAGTATGTTATGGCAGCAAGGCATAAAACAGGGAAAGAGCACTAAGGAGGCTTTCCTTAAGTATACAGGGGCCCACCAGAAGTCATTTGAGAGCTCTAAACTGTAAGTCTCAAGTGATGAGGTGATTGTAATATAGTCAGGAGTGCTTGAACTTTAACCCAATCTTAGTAAGTCAATGGCTTTTATTTCATAAAATAACATTCAATTAGGGAAGGATTACAATGATGAAATGACCCCTCTTTTCAATGAGGACATTCAGTTAGGCAAGGAAACTGCTCCTTTCAATGAGGACATTTAGTTAGGCAAGGAAACTGCTCCTTTCAATGAGGACATTCAGTTAGGCAAGGAAACTGCTCCTTTCAATGGGGACATTCATTTAGGCAAGGCTCCTTTCAAAGGACATTCAGTTAGGCAGGAAAACTGCTCCTTTCAATGAGGACATTCAGTTAGGCAAGGAAACTGCTCCTTTCAATGTGGACATTCAGTTAGGCAAGGAAACTGCTCATTTCCATGTGGAAATTTAGTTTTGAAAAAAGGAAACCAAAAAATGCCTTGTCTTTTCCCTACTCAATTGATATTCTTTCAATAGGGCTGGGGTGGGGGTAGGGAGAGAGATCAGCATCCTTGGTTTTAAAAAAATATATTAAAAAAATATGGCCATTGCTAGGTAATCAACCTGCTTGTTTAATAATGTCTAACTGTCTCTGACCACACTGTTCAATGTCCAACTGTCTCTGACCACACTGTTCAATGTCCAACTGTCTCTGACCACACTGTTCAATGTCCAACTGTCTCTGACCACACTGTTCAATGTCCAACTGTCTCTGACCACACTGTTCAATGTCCAACTGTCTCTGACCACACTGTTCAATGTCCAACTGTCTCTGACCACACTGTTCAATGTCCAACTGTCTCTGACCACACTGTTCAATGTCCAACTGTCTCTGACCACACTGTTCAATGTCCAACTGTCTCTGACCACACTGTTCAATGTCCAACTGTCTCTGACCACACTGTTCAATGTCCAACTGTCTCTGACTCACACTGTTTAATGTCCAACTGTCTCTGACTCACACTGTTCAATGTCCAACTGTCTGTGACTCATTCTGTTTCTTAGACCAAACCTACCTATTGGCTTCCTCCAGCTGACGCAACAGTTCCTCTTCTGTGGGCAACTTGACTTGACCAGCCTCTGACCTGACCTTGGTTGCCCCATCACCTGAAACAATGCAATCAAACAATCTTATCGTCCTTTCCTTTAATTCAAGCTTCAACATACCGGTACCTGGTTTTGCCATTTCAATCAAACATATTACGTTTCTGCTGAACCACTTCCAAGGAGCCAACGTGTAAAGAAGATGTTACAATGAAATCTATCAAGTCCAGATCGGGATTTAATGCATATAATGTCATTGCAGCCCCCAATTATTACCGTTAGAGACGTCAAGCGTTGAGTTCCTACTCAGCTCGCCTTCATGGTGCTCTTCAGGACTCGTGGGTGATCTCAGTGAACCTGGGCATGAAAAGCAAACACACGGTCATTAAGTCATACACAGTCATTAAGTCATACACAGTCATTAAGTCATACACAGTCATTAAGTCATACACATAGTCATTAGCCATTAAGTCATACACACAGTCATTAAGCCATACACAGTCATTAGTCATTAAGTCATACACACGGTCATTAAGTCATACAGTTTTATATTGACATACAGATGTTTAACAATCCCGATACTACAGCAGACTGCATCTAACAATCCCGATACTACAGCAGACTGCATCTAACAATCCCGATACTACAGCAGACTACCTAACAATGTCGATACTACAGCAGACAGTATCAAACAAGGCCGATACTAGGGCAGACTGTATCTAACAATACCGATACTACAGCAGACTGTATCAAACAAGGCCGATACTAGGGCAGACTGTATCTAACAATACCGATACTACAGCAGACAGTATCTAACAATACCGATACTACAGCAGACTACCTAACAAGGCTGATACTAGGGCAGACTGTATCTAAAAATGACGATTACTAAGGCAGACTGTATCTAACAAGGCCGATACTAGGGCAGACTGTATCAAACAAGGCCGATACTAGGGCAGACTGTGTCTAACAAGGCCGATACTAGGGCAGACTGTATCAAACAAGGCCGATACTAGGGCAGACTGTATCAAACACATCAATACGCCGGATACCAGCTTAAGTGCAAGACGAAAAAAGGCAGGACACGAAACACTTGGGAGAAGCCTTGTCGAAGGCACCTGGATAAATTGCACGCCAGACTTAACAACGCTGAGCATGTGGCGCCAGACAGAAATGCGGACATCTAGTAGTGCTCAAAATATATAATATATATTTTTTAATATTATTATTATTTTATTTCATTGGTATGTTATTGTACACCCATTGGTATGTTATTATACACTCATTGGTATGTTATTGTACACTCATTGGTATGTTATTGTACACTCATTGGTAAGTTCCTAATCACTATTGATATGTTCCTGTTCACTCAATTCACGTAATGATTTATTTCTGTTCACACATTGATTAGTTACTGCTCTCTCATTGATATTTTCCTTCATTGATATGTTCCTTCATTGATATGTTCCCTCACTAATAAGGGGTGCAAAACAACAGCACAAGTAGATTAAGCAGTATTGGGATAACTGATGCACACATCACTCATATATTTCATACAAGACAACACTGTTGGCTTGTATTTTTTCAAAACCAATTTTAAAATCCCGTTTTCCCTACGGAGGGTGGAAAAGGCGAAGCTATTTGAACTGGGCGGCAGGTCTGCCTTCTAACTGCACTAATTGACATGAAAACTGCCGAGACGTCATCATGGTTTTACAACAACAACAACTCGGGCATCTCATCGCCCCCCATCATCCAGTGTCCTATTGATTATCCCCATCTACGTGTTTTGTTGACGCCGTCCAGTCACTAAAGCCGAGTGAGCGGTTGGCAGATTCATGGCTGTTTAGATCAGCGGCACAAACTCGACAAAACAGATTCATGGCTGTTTAGATCAGCGGCACAAACTCGACGAAACAGATTCATGGCTGTTTAGATCAGCGGCACAAACTCGACAAAACAGATTCATGGCTGTTTAGATCAGCGGCACAAACTCGACAAAACAGATTCATGGCTGTTTAGATTAGCGGCACAAACTCGACAAAACAGATTCATGGCTGTTTAGATTAGCGGCACAAACTCGACAAAACAGATTCATGGCTGTTTAGATTAGCGGCACAAACTCGACAAAACAGAAATCGAATGCTGACTGATGGAATGGCCAGGGGTTCTCAAAATAATAAAGTCGGCAATAAAGTCGAAACGAAACAGCATTGTTCTGTCTCAGTCTCAGTGATGATTTGATAACGATTGCTTGCCATAAGACGGTGTATTACTAAGATGGTCACTAAACACATATTGAGAACCGCTCGAGAACACCGACATTTTAAACAAATTGCTTACTGCATCCAGCCGTCAACAATATATAATACAAGTGAAAAGTAAACACCATTAAGTGGTTGTGTGCAACCCCCCCCCCCCCCCCCCCCCCCCCCCCCTTTTTTTTTTTTTTGAAAGTTCAGTTTGTGAACATAAAAGTGACCTGCTCTGGCTAAACCCTTGAATGCTGCCGCCATCAATGCATGCGCAACAAGCAGCTAAATATAGACACCGTTTTAATGGGGCAACTGTTTAACTTACGAGAAGATGGGTCTAAGGTTTTAGTGGACCACAGCATAGAAAACCTGTTCACGGCCCTCTAATAACGGTTTTAAAATTTTTTTTATTGGACCCTCTGGAGGGGGTGCTCATGGACCCTCGGAGCGGGGTGCTCATGGACCCTCTGGAGCGGGGTGCTCATGGACCCTCTGGAGGGGGTGCTCATGGACCCTCGGAGCGGGGTGCTCATGGACCCTCTGGAGCGGGGTGCTCATGGGGCCTCTGGAGCGGGGTGCTCATGGACCCTCGGAGCGGGGTGCTCATGGACCCTCTGGAGCGGGGTGCTCATGGACCCTCTGGAGGGGGTGCTCATGGACCCTCTGGAGGGGGTGCTCATGGACCCTCGGAGCGGGGTGCTCATGGACCCTCTGGAGGGGGGTGCTCATGGACCCTCTGGAGAGGGATCTCATGGGTCCTCTCGAGGGGGTTGCTCATGGACCCTCTGGAGGGGGATCTCATGGGTCCTCTCGAGGGGGGTGCTCATGGACCCTCTTGACGGGGTGCTCATGGGCCCTCTGGAGGGGGTGCTCATGGGCTCTCTGGAGGGGGATCTCATGGACCCTCTGGAGGGGTGCTCGAATACATAGACCTCCAGTCCACACGTCCAGTAATTTTCATTTTAATTGTAATACAGGGATGTATAGTTTGCTCAGACGACCTAACGTACCCTCTCCACAATTGGATCATCTTTTTAATGAATACATGTTGAATGTTGTGTTTGAACAAGTAAAAAAAAAAACGCGAATGAAGCCGCGAAAGTCACAGCGCGAAGTGGCGAAGGACGACTGCATATCAAATAAATGACATGAAATAAATCAAGTAATAAACTTCTTATTATAAAGAAAACGATTTTTTGGAGATTTTTTTTTTCTTTCGTTTTTGGCTGTTGGGTAAATGACAGTGGTAGGGTGGCTGAGGTTAATGTTGAAGGTGAATTGTGTCTACAAGAGAGTGTAGGGTGGCTGAGGTTAATGTTGAAGGTGAATTGTGTCTACAAGAGAGTGCACATGAGAGTGACGTGGTTTTGTGAGTAAAAATCCACATTCTTTTTTACGGGTGATCACTAGTAACATAATCACATGCCCAAAACGCCACCACCCCTTCCCCATTACCGCTACCATGCTGCATTCCCTTCGCTTCCAGTGTTTAGAACATCTATCTGAGATCCACTCACCATGGCCTTCCATCGACTTGTAACCAGAGCTTATGGCGGGCGCAGCCGACAATCCCGTGCAGTTCTGATTCAGGTCGATGCCCTGGCCATTTAAGGTCACACCCGGGGCCACTTTCAAAGCGGGGCCATTGGCCAGCCCTGACGATCGGACAAGTTCCGCGACCCCGAGCACAAGTCTGGCAGGCTTGCCGTCGCTGCTTGGGGTGTCACCCTTGGCCGAGACAGGAGCGTAAGAGTTAACTCCTCGTTCCATCCTGAGAGCGGCCGTTAGCGCTGCTACTGGCTGGGTCCGAGTGTCCACTTCTCTCATCCATCGGGATAATCACCACCTGCAGGAAGAAAAAGAAAGATTTTGACGGATCTGTTACAAACTGTAGTATAGTGTGTGCTCCTAACAGTAGTATAATTGGTAGCAGTATCACCTACTTCATTCATACCCTGCATAAATAAACAAATAAAATATACTCCCTCATGCACCAGTTATAATGCTGTGTTTATTCCCATAACTGTCTTTTTGAAAACATAAAATGTGCCCTAATGCCCCCCCTCCCCCCCCCCCACACCCACACACACATTCTACCCGACCGAAACTTCCACTAGACAGCACATTGAAAGAAGACATTTGTTTTTTAATGTACGTTTTTTAAAAAAAAAATATCCGATATCAGTTTATCCCAAGCCCAGGTTAGACAGTCACAAAATGCCATAGAGAAATCAATGCTTTGTCACCATACAAAAACAGTACGTATATGCTAGTGGGCAATGGCGGAGCTAGTGGGCAATGGCGGAGCTAGGGTCAGAATTTTGCATCTCCTTTCCTCGAAAAAAATTCTGCAGGTGGTTTATCATGCTGTATCTTAGTACACAGGTGAACATCACTAGCTATATCATAGTACACAGGGAATATACCTAGCTATATTATAGTACTCACGGGAATATCGCTAGCTATATCATAGTACACAGGGGAATATCGCTAGCTATATCATAGTACGCTAGGGAATGTCGCTAGCTATATCATAATACGCAAGGGAATATCACTGGCTATATCAAAGTACACAGGGGAACATCACTAGCTATATCATAGTACACAGGGGAATATCGCTATATCATGGTACATAGGCGAAAGTCGCTAGCTATAATATATCATAGTACACAGGGGAACATCACTAGCTATATCATAGTAATTTATAGGTGAAAGACGCTAGCTATATCAAAGTACACAGGGGAATATCGCTAGCCATTTCATAGTACACAAGGGAATATCCCTAGGCATTTCAGAGTACACATGGGAATATCGCTAGTCATTTCATAGTACACAAGGGAATATCGCTAGCTATTTCATAGTACACAAGGGAATATCGCTAGCTATTTCATAGTACACAAGGGAATATCGCTGGCCATTTCATAGTACACAAGGGAATATCGCTGGCCATTTCATAGTACACAAGGGAATATCGCTAGCCATTTCATAGTACACAAGGGAATATCGCTAGCTATTTCATAGTACACAAGGGAATATCGCTAGCTATTTCATAGTACACAAGGGAATATCGCTGGCCATTTCATAGTACACAAGGGAATATCGCTAGCCATTTCATAGTACACAAGGGAATATCGCTAGCTCCTTGCCAACACATCCTTAGTTCTCGCACATGAGATCATCTTCTCGTCATCCCACTCGCCCTGAGCAAATGAGGACGTTTTTAATCCAACTCTCCTGTGTCCACAAGGATGAACGGCTGCCGACACTTTATATAGGGGTTCTCAAACTAACATCGATACATTAGGATGAACGGCTGCCGACACGTTATATAGGGGTTCTCAAACTAACATCGATACACTAGGATGAATGGCTGCCGACACTTTATATAGGGGTTCTCAAACTAACATCGATACACTAGGATGAACGGCTGCCGACACGTTATATAGGGGTTCTCAAACTAACATCAATACACTAGGATGAACGGCTGCCGACACGTTATATAGGGGTTCTCAAACTAACATCGATACACTAGGATGAACGGCTGCCGACACGTTATATAGGGGTTCTCAAACTAACATCGATACACTAGGATGAATGGCTGGCGACACGTTATATAGGGTTCTCAAACTAACATCGATACACTAGGATGAACGGCTGCCGACACGTTATATAGGGGTTCTCAAACTAACATCGATGCACTAGGATGCACGGCTGCCGACACGTTATATAGGGGTTTGTAACACATCTACTCTGACATGGCGTGGGATCTTATTTCTTATGCTGTGGGTTATGTCAGTAGTATGGTTACTTATGTTATGTTAATACTTCAGGATGCCGACTAAGTCTTCTTCATTCTTTCACTTATTATCCAGGCACGTAAAGAAGAATACTCAATTCTAGTTAAAACTCACAGTACTTTATTGAACACACTTTATACTGATAATATTAATGATAATCCTTGCATGAATGTAATTTCACATATATATATAGTATTATTCCATCATTCAGAAAGACACGTCCTCACACTACTATAACTCAGCTCAACTGTCTAATCACACAGCTCTCCTAGCTCTACTGTTCTCTACTGCTCTGCGCTTAGCTTTCCCTATATCAGTCAACTCATACTTTAATACCAGCAAAGCGTGGAAAACAACCGCTCTGACAAAAACATAATTTTACTCTCCAAAAACGTGGAGCTCACATTGTCCTCTCAAAATACAATTCATTGACCTCGTGGACAAAACATGGTCAACACCATTCACTGTTCACTCATGCTACCTCTCTGTTTTCATGTGAAAACATTGTCCGTTACAGGGTTCTCAAACTAACATCGATACACTAGGATGAACGGCTGCCGACACGTTATATAGGGGTTCTCAAACTAACATCGATACACTAAGGATGAACGGCTTCCGACACGTTACACGTGTGTGTTGATGATGTGAATAATAGCGTCGATGACTTAAATGACTTAATTGTTGTTTTGGCAGTCTTGATCTTGGAAATGATACGATGAATTCCTCTAACGATAACAATATTACACAGGATGGTTCATGATTGTCCACTGGGCAGGACGTGATGCCGTCATTTAAACAATTGAAGGCAGCCAAGGACTCGGGGGCCAGGCAAGTTAAGTGGACGGTTTGTTAAACTCCGCTCAGACCAGCTCTCCTACATTTTGGTAATACACGTGTATTCAATCTGATGAAACTCATGCCATAACAAAGATATGTCAAACTTTAGAAATTATATATGCAAAACTTCAGAAATTATACATGTAAAAATTCAGAAATTACATATGTACAACTTCAGCAATTATAAACCATTCTTTTGTTCCCCAGTCAGTACGACTTTACCAGCGTGCTCCCTTTCCTCCCACCCCCACCCCTTTCCACCCCCGTGGTTAACAAATCTAACTGATGACTAATTAAGTCATTATTGTCACTAGGGCCGTTCATTGATGGATGATTTCTACACTCGAGAAATACCTAAGATGTCGTGTGTTTACATATAATTGCAAAATGTTGTCTTAATTAATATATGTATTTATGTAAGTGCTTTTCAACCTTACATCCATAAAAGAAGGGCGAATGGATGCCGACACACAGAGGCTCTTAAACTACCATCCATACATTAGGGCGAATGTCTGCCGACACACAGAGGCTCTTAAACTACCATCCATACATAAGGGTGAATGTCTGCCGACACACAGAGGCTCTTAAACTACCATCCATACATAAGGGCGAATGTCTGCCGACACACAGAGGCTCTTAAACTACCATCCATACATTAGGGCGAATGTCTGCCGACACACAGAGGCTCTTAAACTACCATCCATACATTAGGGTGAATGTCTGCCGACACACAGAGGCTCTTAAACTACCATCCATACATAAGGGTGAATGTCTGCCGACAAAACGGGCTCTTAAACTAACAACCATACACAAGGGCGAATGGCTGCCGACACACAGGGGTTCTCAAACTAAGCTGTTGATTTCATTTTGTCTGTGGCTAAACATGTAGCGGAGTGGCGATCGTTGTCGAACAGGTAGCTCAAACTCTGCTGAACAGGTAGCTCAAACTCGGCTGGAAAAGTTGAAGTTGAAGATCCATCAAAATGTATGGAACTATCATGTTAATGATGTCTTTTTTTGTCCAGTTGAATCTAGAAGAACTAACCCCAGTTCACGCCACGAGCTGCATGTTCGGAATCCTAAACACGACCTTCAGCAGAGCTTAGTCTGCCCGAGATTCATTTCACACAATCAAATCCGCGTCAAATTTTCGTTCATACATTTGATGCGATTTTTGTATGAAGCCTTGTCACAACTTTCAAATTACTATTTGATCGAAGTCTCATTCAAATTTTGCCCCCCCCCCCCCCCCCCCCACCCCCCAAAAAAATCAAAAAAAAAAAAATCAGAAGAAAGAAACCGCGCACCAAATAATTTGTATGAAGCCTTGTCACAACTTTCAAATTACTATTTGACCGAAGTCTCATTCAAATTTTGCCCCCCCCCCACCCCCCCCCACCCCCCAAAAAAATCAAAAAAAAAAAAAATCAGAAGAAAGAAACCGCGCACCAAATAGTGGCGTTCATACAAAAATTTGACGCAAATTCGAAGCCAATTTGAACAAGAATTGGATCGTATGAACTGACGCTTAGTCTGCTTTCTGTTTCCTAAATAAGAGATCATGTTTTATGGCGTTGATTGTCATGTGTCTTTAAGATTAACGCTCCATCATTTGTGTGGGTTAACCCCCTCATAACGCCTGGACCAACCCACATCTGCCATCTAAGGTATAATATATCATCATTAACATTTTTTTTTAGTTCAAGTAAGGTTAAGTGAAAGTTCTAAAAATAATAACTTTAAAAAAAACATTGAAAAAAAAATGTCTTTATGATCAAAGCAGACTTTGTGAGAGATTATTTTATGAGCGTGTCGTGTTATATTTTTTTTCAACTTCGCTCTTATACTCTTTACACCAGATACGTCTACTTAATTCGACCATTGACTACGCCATCTTTACAGTTTCATACAAACACAGCAATTAATGAGATTAGATAAACCAATATACCTTATTATATTTCATTATTAATAAATAAAACTAAAAGAAAAAAAAAATAGCACCTTAATGATTCGGAATATTCCTCCCCCCCCCCCCAAAACACACACACCCAACAAAAAAAAAACCAAAAAAAAAAAAAAAAAGCCCCCTAATGATTCCGAATATTCCCCCCCCCCCCCCCCCCAAACACACACACCACACGAAAATGTGCCCCATTTGGTGAATACTGATATATAAATAATGGAGAGGCTATATTAGATGGATGTGTTAGTTTTGGGAAAATGAAATATGTCTGGACTAGATGACAGTTCCATGATTGACATACTGAGATTGTAAGACGTTTAGGCCAAGACGTAATGATAAAGTCTTCTTGGCACGAGGACTCAAGGGGCCCAGGACTCAAGAAGCCAAGGACTCCATGGGCCCAGGACTCAAGGAACCCAGGACTCATGGGACCCAGGACTCATTCAAGCCAACGTTGCACCGAGGGTCTATTCTTGCTATACGGGAAAATGTATCGGAGCGGTCCGCCATTTTGAAATGATGCGCAAATTAAGAGAAATAAAAAATGCCACGACAGCGGAACTAATTTCGAGAAAGACAGAAACACACACTCCCAGCCAGTTCTCTATAGTTACGTCAAACACTCCCAGCCAGTTCTCTATAGTTACGTCAAACACTCCCAGCCAGTTCTCTATAGTTACGTGGTTGGCAGGAAACCTATTTGCGATACCCGACTACTGGATTTTGGATCCGACATATGACGTCATGCGGCGCTATTTTGTCGCACAGCCATAAATGTGTTTAAATAGATTGTCTTTATTGAACGATCCTTGACCAAACTTGAGAGAAATGAATAGAGCGTCTTAAACCATGTTCAAGACAAGTTTTGGCTAAAGATGGCCGCCGTGTTGACTGAATTTACAATATATTTGACTAGATACACATTGAGTCACACACAATTTGCTGATTTAGACATTTTGTCACACACTGAGTGAAAGTATATGGAATGCGACAATTGAATGCGACATTTTGTCACACACTGAATGCAAGTGTGTTGAATGCGACATTTTGTCACACTGAGTGCAAGTGTGCTGAATGCGACATTTTGTCACACACTGAGTGAAAGTATATGGAATGCGACAACTGAATGCGACATTTTGTCACACACTGAATGCAAGTGTGTTGAATGCGACATTTTGTCACACACTGAGTGAAAGTGTGCTGAATGCGACATTTTGTCACACACTGAGTGAAAGTGTGCTGAGCTAGACATTGAGTTCCACGCTGAGTTAAAGTGTGCTGGTACAGGCGAGCAGCCATGTCAGAGTACATCGGCCGCTTGGGTCAAGTCAGGAGTACATCAGCCGCTTGGGTCATGTCAGGAGTACATCAGCCGCTTGGGCCAACAAGGTGGTTTAAGTAAACAGCCAGACATTGTTGAGTATTTAAAAAAGGGTCAAACGCAATCATCTTCTGCAAGGCAAGTGGTTGGCTTTCTTAAAACGCAATCATCTTCTGCAAGGCAAGTGGTTGGCTTTCTTAAAACGCAATCATCTTCTGCAAGGCAAGTGGTTGGCTTTCTTAAAACGCAATCATCTTCTGCAAGGCAAGTGGTTGGCTTTCTTAAAACGCAATCATCTTCTGCAAGGCAAGTGGTTGGCTTTCTTAAAACGCAATCATCTTCTGCAAGGCAAGTGGTTGGCTTTCTTAAAACGCAATCATCTTCTGCAAGGCAAGTGGTTGGCTTTCTTAAAACGCAATCATCTTCTGCAAGGCAAGTGGTTGGCTTTCTTAAAACGCAATCATCTTCTGCAAGGCAAGTGGTTGGCTTTCTTAAAACGCAATCATCTTCTGCAAGGCAAGTGGTTGGCTTTCTTAAAACGCAATCATCTTCTGCAAGGCAAGTGGTTGGCTTTCTTAAAACGCAATCATCTTCTGCAAGGCAAGTGGTTGGCTTTCTTAAAACGCAATCATCNTTTTTTTTTTTTTTTTTTTTTAAAAAAGGGGGGGGGGGGGGCAATGTTCCCTTTAAGCTGCGCGGCCGCGCAGCTATCTCACAGACGCCGCGCAGCAAAGTTCCATGTAAGTGTGTGTTCGTGGACTGTAAAATTTTGCACACAACTGTATGATTTTGCACACGAACCAACAAACCTTAGAGCAGCGGTTCTCAACCTGTGGGTCGCGACCCCTTTGGGGGGTCGCGGGACCCTTTTCAAGGGGTCGCCTAAGACCATCTGAAAACATATATCCTTACAGGTATGAAGTAGCAACGAAAATAATTGTGTGGCTGGGGGGTCGCCACGACACGAGAAACTGTATTAAGGGGTCGCGGCACTAGAAAGGTTGAGAACCACTGCCTTAGAGGGAACATTTGGGGGAGGGGGGGGGGAGAAGAAATAAAACATGTACATTTCTTTAAACTCTTAGACACTCACGAAAAAGATCGATTCCACTACAATCCAACGCCTCTTTAAAACACAGAGACGGTGGGGAATTAACACGGGTTTAACACAGAGACAGTAAGGTGATGGACAAACGTTTGGTTTAACACAGAGACAGTAAGGTGATGGACAAACGAATTTTTTAACACAGAGACAGTAAGGTGATGGACAAACGAATGGTTTAACACAGAGACAGTAAGGTGATGGACAAACGAATGGTTTAACACAGAGACAGTAAGGTGATGGACAAACGAATGGTTTAACACAGAGACAGTAAGGTGATGGACAAACGAATGGTTTAACACAGAGACAGTAAGGTGATGGACAAACGAATGGTTTAACACAGAGACAGTAAGGTGATGTACAAACGAATGGTTTAACACAGAGACAGTAAGGTGATGGACAAACGAATGGTTTAACACAGAGACAGTAAGGTGATGGACAAACGAATGGTTTAACACAGAGAGAGTAAGGTGATGGACAAACGAATGGTTTAACACAGAGAGAGTAAGGCAATGAACAATTTTTTTTTTAAAAAAGAGAGGTTGCAACCTAGTGTTCGTAAGTTTGTCAGGAGCAAATAATTCATGATATTTTTTTTTCAAAATTCACTTTAGCATTGTCTCCCTTTAATAAAAAAAAAAGTACCATAAAAAATATTTTGTTAGAAACTCTAAAGCAGTGTTTCCCAACCTATTTTGTGCCACGCCCCCACCTAAGCCCTTCTGAAATTCTTATGCCCCCCATGTATCATATACATAATTTTTAATATTAAAACATAGGGTTGTTCACCGAAGAAACTGAATTGATAGGTTTTAGGAAGAAATTGCTAGCAAATTGGTTATAAAACATATTACGTACATTTTCAAAACATTTAACGGAGAACTGACATTCACATTTAACGAAAGCTTATTTTAAATTGAGACTTTAAGGATTCTCCTTTTAAATTGTAAATTCAGACGGTTGGTTTTAAAATTCTAGACAGCTCATTTTCGAATTTCCCCCTTAAAGCTGAACAATCAAATTACCCTGAACAATCAAATTACCCTGAACAATCAAATTACCCTGAACAATCAAATTACCCTGAACAATCAAATTACCCTGAACAATCAAATTACCCTGAACAATCAAATTACCCTGAACAATCAAATTGTGCCCCACGTTGGGTAACACCGCTCTAAAGGCTAAATGTTATCACATGAACTCTAGAAACTATAAATAGAATAAAAACACGTGTTATTTGTTCTAGTCTATCGTGCATTGTGTCTCGTAAGGTTTGGCTTGGCACCACCAGTTATATAACAGCCACAATCTTGTCTTGTCTTAAAAGGCAGAGTTACATTACATTGAGATGAACTCGACACGAGGTTCACAATACAAATATTCAATACATGGAAATTAAGATTATTGGGGACACAATGAGATATACAGTGGGCTGGGTCCCGGGATCCGACATAAGCAAGTGGTGGGTTGTTGTTTTGTTTTTTTTTTTGTTTGGAACTAAAAAAAAAAATTGTGGGACAAGATATGTTTAGTCTCGAAAAGAAAAGATGGTAAAATTTAAAGGATTGATAACAATACGAAATTTTATCAAGGGGGAAGGGTGATCCATCTGTATTCTTTGGTTTAAAAAAAAACAACAACAACCACCTCGAGTTATTTTGTTTCTTTTAAAGGAACACCTGAATAAAATGTCTAGGTACCCACAAGATTGCACCCGCCACCACTAAGGGTTTGTAAAAGCATGAGAACCCCTCACGGGAGACGTTTCAAGCAGACATTTACGTTACTAAACAATCTTTCTTGGCGTATCCGATCTCTCCCCCACCCCCTTTCTTTTTCATTTACCTATTGACCTGACCCCACTCCTTCTCCTCTCCCTTCAGTCCACAAGCAGATTATTTACATATCCCCTCTCTCGCCCACACAGGTGTCGGTTGAAACATTGGGGGGCACATAGGAAAGGTGGATAGGTGAAACGTGCACACTTGAACCACAAAGTAAAGCTGCCCATCTATCTACATCAGGGGTGATGTTGTCTTAGGCTACCATCACATTGGATCCGTATTTCACCGAAATATTTGACTGACATACCAAACTGATGCAGAAAAAGACTAAAGCAAGAAACAAAAAAATTGCAGATGCTCACATTAGCAAACTCTAAATCCGACAACGAATTTCGGTTGAAATAACTTTATTTTTTTAAACAGATTTGTCAGATTCAAGCTTTAAATCGGAAAAAAAAGCAGCATTCAGTTCGATTGTTAATTCCAGAATGTCAGTATTGTATGCAGAGCTACAATTTCTAATTGTAACGATCAGGAGAAAGTATTGGCAGATTTTTAAACAACTTAGTTTGACTTTCGCTCAACACGGCTGATAGCAATCCTATGCATTCGGTTGCAACGCGAGCACAACGTCGGACGAATGGGTTTACCGAAAAATGGGCTCAGAGTGTCAGTCTATACGCACGTTGAGATGATGATCCAATGTGATTGTAGCCTCACCACTTACAAAAGTACGGCTGCCGGGGTAATGATGATGGATCGCTTGAACAAAAAAAAAAAAAGATTTTAAAAGATTATATAATAAATTTTTGCGGAGTCGAAACTAATGACCATGACGCCACACATACGTCACAGATTTCAGCGACAGACGCCGAGACAGACGTTGCTTCCGACTCGGATAACTGACTGTTTGAGTTTTAATATTCATCCCCGTATATTGTTTCTGATCTCTTACGACTTTTCATAGCGATTAACAAGCTCCGCTTCTCTAACACAACGCCTGGATGAGGAACGTTCCCAATTCCACAGACAACCGCTTCGTTAAGGCGTCCAATGACAGACAGAGATTGGCTACATGTCACATCCGGGTAAAGTGCATCATTTTCTCACGGTCTCGAGAGGCCGATTCAATAAACGTTTATCTGACGCGATGAAAGTCTGGGGGCTGATGGGAAAAAGAACAGAAAAACCCCACCACCCGAGGATACCGTTCAAGGCAGGCACGCACTTTAATGAATTGGTGGGTTTTTTAACATCTAATCAGCGCTGTCTTTCTATACAGATTTGACCATCACGAGCATGTCGCCGGAACTGGGAGACTGGGAGAAGGGATTTAATCGACTACTCTGATAATGTTCGCTTATTTACAAAAGTAAGCATCGTATTGTCAATTGGTTGACGTCCATTCGTCCGCAAGGGCAGTGAGGCCCGTGTGACGTCCAGAAAAAAACAACTAAGAGGTATAACGGTAGTCGGGGGTATGTCGCTCTCCATTACGTTGCCATAGATGTAACGGTTACAATAGAATGGATAACGGTTACAATAGAATGGATAACGGTTAAATAGAGTGGTTAACGGTTAAACAGAGTGGAGAACGGTTAAAATGGAATAGATAACGGAGATGATGAAGGGCGGATTTGGGGAAAAGGGAGGACCATGATGGTAAGAACCTAGGGTCTGTACACAGGTAATGGTGCACTGTCAGTGGCTGCACGGCCCGTGGTCGATGGAAATTGATTTATTGAACTGTTCAAAACAATAAATTAATTCAAATCGCCTACACAATGGCATGCATGACAGAGAGGAAGGCAGGGCAAGGGGTTTGAATGCCCCCCCCCCCCGGGGGAGGGGGGGGGCAGCACATGGGGGTGTCCGTCCCCAAATAAATTAATTCAAATCGCCTACACAATGGCATGCATGACAGAGAGGAAGGCAGGGCAAGGGGTTTGAATGCCCCCCCCCCCGGGGGAGGGGGGGAGCAGCACATGGGGCTATCCGTCCCCATTGAAAGATTGGTTTATTAATGACGCTGCCGGCTTGCAATAAGTCACGCTCAGCCACTCTCTAACAGTGTGCCGCCTAATACAAGCTCAGCAACTCTCTAACAGTGTGCCGCCTAACACCTCGTCATTCGTGTCTCAGTCGTGGTGGCCGAGATGAGATAATGATGTCATTTGTATCAGCCAAGTATCACAACATCAACAAACTAAACAACGGTGGTTGGGGGGGGGAGGGGGTGAGGGGCACTAATCAATATCTTTAACCCCTCCGTGACATCTTGTGACAAGAGAGATGTTAAGGTTTTTCTGTCTGCACAGAGTATCAGAAATACCCTCGTAGCCAGAAATAGATAATAATATTTTTAAAATATATTTATATAAATCAAATTTTTAAAAATTCCAATTCATGATTGCTGGGAACCAAATATTCCATCTCCAATCATTTGAAATGTAAACCACCTGATGACGCAGACATCCTTTTTTTTTTGGACATGGATTTTACTCAGACTCCCTGAACACATGGAGCTGTGACATTCAATCATTGTTAGTGTATTCGTGACGTAATGGGGTTTCCATGGAGCCTATGGTATGATAGGGCTGTGGGGCAGAATTTGCATTGAAAGATGCTAGGAAGGTTCTCATTAAATAACAAGAACAAACGTGAGCAGTATTTTTTCCTCTTATCAACAATGTTTTCATGTTCAATTTGTGTGCATGAAATATTAATTTACTAAGACTAATGATTAGCAATTAACCGGGTAGAATTTTCACCGCTTCCAAATCCAGGTTCTTTTCCGGGGGGNGGGGGGGGTTGCACTACTGTTTGACTAATCCAAATTCGAATACTATTTATACATAATTCATGATGAAACTTACCGTACATTACTGCGACGTGATCCACGTATAATGTCATGTCTAAGAATAACGTGATCCACGTATGTGTCTATATATATATATATATATATATAATGACATGTCCACGTATAAGTTGATCTGCTAATTTGATAATAATATAGTACACATTAATGAAATAAATAATTATTCTTAAATAAATATGTCAACATTATTTGAATTATTATATTTTATAATGAACTTTGTGGTCCTACCGACACGACAATGCTAATAACCATTCAAAAAAGGGGGGTGGGGGGGGGCGCTACTCACATTACTGGCGTTATGTCCAGATACTATGCGCGCTCGGTCGCCGAATGGTTGCATGGGCTTTATAATAATAATATATCGTTTAGCGATTATGAATTTGTTTGACACCCGTGTATAAGGCCACCACATACTTTTAACACTTGATATCCATATAGCGTATCCGTATACATAATTTTTTATTTTTAAATTCTATTCACATGGCAGCGCGATGAAAACTAATGTTTTAAGACGGTAACCTCAAGTAAGAACCTTTGAGTCCCTAATAGCATGATACAGTCTGCCCACCATTTCAAGTGAGAACCCTTGAGTCACTAACAACCTGATACCATGTGCCCAACATTTCAAGTGAGAACCCTTGAGTCACTAACAACCTGATACCGTGTGCCCAACATTTCAAGTGAGAACCCTTGAGTCACTAACCACCTGATACTGTGTGCATGTAGAGTTTCTGTTAATAACAAGCTGGTGGGTTTTTTTCTCTTTCATTCTGAGTTGTGGTGGGGATTAAACTCTAGTCCAGATGATTTGAAATTGACGCAGTTTAGACTGCATAGCCACCCAGCCTCCCCATTTTAATACCCAATTGTATAGAACATCTTTAAACAAAAATAATATTTGATCAAACCTAAATATGCGCACCGCACCGGCCCCGGCAGTAACAGTATCCGAACCAAGATTTGCAGAGGTGAGCACTTTGAACAAACACGGAATATTCGGCCGGGGCAGAGGCGAGCACTTTGAACAAACACGGAATATTCGGCCGGGGCAGAGGCGAGCACTTTGAACAAACACGGAATATTCGGCCGGGGCAGAGGCGAGCACTTTGAACAAACACGGAATATTCGGCCGGGGCAGAGGCGAGCACTTTGAACAAACACGGAATATTCGGCCGGGGCAGAGGCGAGCACTTTGAACAAACACGGAATATTCGGCCGGGGCAGAGGCGAGCACTTTGAACAAACACGGAATATTCGGCCGGGGCAGAGGCGAGCACTTTGAACAAACACGGAATATTCGGCCGGGGCAGAGGCGAGCACTTTGAACAAACACGGAATATTCGGCCGGGGCAGAGGCGAGCACTTTGAACAAACACGGAATATTCGGCCGGGGCAGAGGCGAGCACTTTGAACAAACACGGAATATTCGGCCGGGGCAGAGGCGAGCACTTTGAACAAACACGGAATATTCGGCCGGGGCAGAGGCGAGCACTTTGAACAAACACGGAATATTCGGCCGGGGCAGAGACGATTTCCGGTTGTTCGTTGCTAATTATACTATTCTAGTTCTAGTTTAAAGATAAGGCCACTGGTCTAGAATCCTAAAGAACTAACCTGCTATACTGGAGACTGAGCGCTCTTCAACATTCTACGCAGCATCCACTGTAGATCGGGTTCAGACTCAGTCAGTCATTTGATCTGTCCCTTAGAATCTGAGACGTGTTGGTTCGTTGTCGGTAGGTCAGATTGACCCGACCTTTCAACTACACCAATGACCTCTTTGACCGTTCGTGTTGTTTTTCCTGCTCAGTTTGTTGTTTTACTTTAGTAGCGCTTACAAATACATGTATTTACCTCAGCGTTGAAAAGACTGAAATCTGTGTGTTGCTTACAACCTATGGACGTCAGCACCGACCAGCGGTGTATCTGTGTTGACCCGAGAGGGCTTTGAAGTAGGATCATTCGTGTCTTCAGTTGCCCACACAACCCAACTTTGTGGGGGTTTGCGTGTGTTGGGGGGGGGGCGGGTATATGTATCCGGTAAAATGAGATGTCGTATGATTCAGATCGATGTTTTACCGATAAACTAACATAACTACAGGTCGACATCAGGGAATCAATCAATCATGATACATTTTAGGCCCATTTCTAACAAAGCTACTCAGATGGTTTTGGCAATTAAATGCACCAATTTACCACTAATAAACTTTTTAAAAAAATGAATTTAAGGATGAGGGGGGGGGGGGTGGGGGTGGAAAGAGGCCACAATTTGGCAAATCCACAATAATTTGAAACATTAAGGAAAACTAATGGAAATCAAATAGTCATATTTTTTTAGAGAGAATAATACATAACTTTTTATCTTTTTTAGTGTTATGCGCATGCGCTATCTTCCTATTCATTTTTGTTGTGATGGCTTAATGCCCTAATCTCCACACCAAATCGATTAGCAATGCTCCTGTTGTACCGCGATGTGTGTGTGCCCTTCCAAACAAGTGGCCACGTGATATGCCAATGTTTTACGACAAACACGAGACGGGATTTCACCTCATCCAATGTTTGGTGTGGTTAGACACGTGACGCGGGTTTCATCACAGTAGCTGAACAACGCGTGAACAGCTATGTCAGATTCAGGCTGCATCACCAAGTCAACACCAACTTACTGATGAAAATATTTACACCAGTCACACCAGAAACACTGCCGTAATGACCGTACGTTCAGTTACAGTATCATGTGGGGCCAGCAACAAGCTAACACAAAAACCTTCGGTCATCTTGTTGTAAGCTTAGAAAGCAGCGACGGGGAGCAGGTTTGTGTGTGTGTTGTTGCTGTTGTTGTTTTTTTGTTTGACCTCCGACCCCAACACATTTTGGCAGATTATTTGGAGACCATTATTTGGTAAGGGGCCATCCATAAAGTACGCAACGCTCCGAAAAAAAAAAAAGGGGGGGGGGG
>CAXITT010000071.1:420500-442905 GCA_964033795.1 Lymnaea stagnalis
CAATGGACTTTACGGGCGGCCAGAGAGAAAGAATGCGCTTCAACTTATTCACAATGGACTTTACGGGCGGCCAGAGAGAAAGAATGCGCTTCAACTTATTCACAATGGACTTTACGGGCGGCCAGAGAGAAAGAATGCGCTTCAACTTATTGACAATGGAGATGACACAAAATGGCCATGAGAATATGAAGTGGAGACTTTCATTCTTTTTACAAATCCGTTACATTAACTTCACTTTGGTTTGTGTCCGGCTGGTAAAATATTCGGACGGATAATTGAACCACTTCCCGTCAACCGATCCAGCTGAAACTTGGCCCATAGACTCGATGACAACACATTCTAGCAAATTCTCATCCCCAACCCCCCCAAAATCGGTTTTTCCTATTTCTCAAGGGGGAGGAGGAGATTAAATAAAATTTCCGCTAACTGCGCTAAATAGGGTTCTTTTAAAAAAATATATCACAAGTTCGTTTGGTGCGTCATATTCTCTTTTGTTTTTCTAAAATTGTTGGTGAAATAAATATGCGGTGTAGAAGCGGATGGGGCATTCGAATATTTTAATATAGTGCATTGGCGTGGGACAAAATATGCTGTTGCGAGCCTAGGGGGAGGGGGTTGTACACTATTTATGATTCTTACAAAGTGCGTCACTTGTATGCATGTTTTATCAAATGTTCAGCCCCACCCCCTCCTGCTCGATATTACATACGCACTTGTTGCTTACAATATCAGGTTGTTAGTGACTCAAGGGTTCTCACTGGAAACGTTGGGCAGACAGTATCAGGTTGGGTTCACGTCAACATAATTCCCCCCGTGTCTGCTCTGAAAATGTTTCGCCGTGTCAGTACTCCCATGACAAGCTCTTATTTCTCCCAGTCACCCCTGGTGAGTATGCCGCCAGGATTTAAAGATATGTCATTAAATTAGTATTTTAAAAATCTCATGACAATGTCAACTCTAGCTTCAAGTGTATCCTGAAATAAACGGTCCCAGGAGCGAGCAGGGACATGTGCAAATGTCACAGCAGCACGGATCACGGACAGGTCGTTGGCTTACAAAAAATGCACCGTGGGCGAGTCAACAGAAATGACCAAGTGACAGACCACAGGATAGTTTCAGGCTTTAAGAGAATGGAATACAACGCATGCAGTTCAAATTAGTTGGAGCAGGTAAACCAGATCGACTCGGGCCTTATAACAAGTCTGACAACTGAGATGGACTACACCACTAGTACATGGTCTGCAGTCAACAGCACGCATGCCAGTACTTCTTATCCTCTTGACCCGACACTCGTCAACTCCACGAACGGTTCAGTCGCTAATTGGTTTAACACAAACAGTCCAACGACAGCACTCTCCTTGCCCAGCCTTGCCCTACATATCTACATCGACAACTATCTAGATATCTCTGCACTTCACAAACCAGACATGTTGTGGTACAAGTCATGTCAACGTCCGTTGGAGTTTGCAGCGGTGGTCCTCGCTCAATCATAACGGGTTGGACTTTCGGACACGTCACAACATCACGTCCATCGCATTCAAGGTACCTCAAAACAACAACATGCTTCGACCTTCTACAACAGCGGTTCTCAACCTGTGGGTCGCGACCTTTTTGGGGATCGAACGACCCTTACACAGTGGGTCGCCTGAGACCTTCAGAAAACATATTTATGAAGTAGCAACGAAAATAATTTTATGGTTTGGAGGGGGGGGGGGGGTCACCACAAAACGAGGAACTTCATTAAAGGGTTGGGGCATTAAAAAGGCTGAAAACCACTGTTCTACAACAACGTTTTGTTCAACACGAGGAACTTCATTAAAGGGTTGCGGCATTAAGAAGGCTGAAAACCACTGTTCTACAACAACGTTTTGTTTATATGAATACTATGTTTTATGCCTAAGTATCAATCCGCCCGTAATTCTGATATCAATGGGACAGTGAACATTGTTACAAATAGTGCACAGATATAAAAAATAAAAATTAAAAAAAACTTTAGTGTGTAACAAGAAACAATAGTTGGTGTGCAACAATAGGACACAAAACTATGGAGACCTATGTAAAAATGTACACACGCTCACACACAAAATACAATTATCGTCGTCAATGATCAAATTTATCCGCAACAAGACTTTCATTTCAGTCGCATCTAGCAAAGCGATAGCCCATCAATGAGGGGATTAGTGAAGATCAGATCTATCCTTACACCTCGAGCCATCACACACACCAACTCTGTCTGACTGACGCAGGCTCCCATCAGAGGATCCCACCTTGCTATATACTGTGGCTACAGGAGTGACGGGAACATGATCTTCTGATATGTTAGACACGTGGTTCTGATGAGGTGTTTCGTGATCACCCGTACACCCCCCCAACCAGGTTTGTCATCAAAGTCGACTGCTCTAACAAATGACATTTTCGGTATGTTTAAGGACAAGGTTTTTATACTTATTTATTTCTCTCGCGTTCAAATGTCCAGCAAACTAATCCGCTTAAACTCTGAGTTGATACATAAATAAATAAATATATATATATATTTCTTCGCATTAGCGTTTTAATTAGTAAAATCTAAAAATATCGGGTGGGGGAGGGGAGAGAGGCAGAGAGATAGTGACAGGGTGATAAAGACAGGGAGATAGAGACAGGGGGGGAGAGAGAGAGAGAGAGGAGAGTGTTAACAAATGTTCACAATTGGGAAACAAATCAAGTACCAAATTCCCTATAATATCGAGCACATTTTCATTAAATGTATGGTTTTCCATGTTATTTAGTTCGTTTATTCGCAAAATTTCTGCTGCATAGAAATGTGAGTTATCGTCCTGGCAAGTACAACTCAACGGCCAGACTAGGCTGTGTACCAGCTCTCATAGAAATGTTGGCACACGTGTTGCTGCCTAAAGCCACCAACACAAGACAGGCAGATGTCAAGTGTAACAAACGGTTTAAGATGCAGCATGCGCATTTACTCTCTTGCGCCAATCTTCTGTAACGTTGTTGTCGTCTGCTGTGGAAAGCGATTCATGCGTGACGTCGTAAAATGCAGGCAGAGTCGTAAAACCCGAGGAGGCGGTCACGCATTTTATTTTAAACAGCCCCCATTTGTTGTAAACAAAAATTATGATCACGCTTGTTAAGGACGTGCGGTTAAACTCGTCCAATTAACTCATAAAGTTGGCTTTCCGACTAAGCGAGATTTCAACATTTCTTTTTCTATAACTTGTCTTTGAATTATATATAGCGCTGAAAACCCCCCCAGTAAAAATAGATTTTAAGACGTCATTCAGCCGTCTCCTATCGTCCCCACTAGGAAATCATTTTTATTTTGTGTCATTTCCCGGAAGAATATTATTTTTTTCTTCATAAAACCAATGCATGCAGCTATTGCCATCGTTCGCGGGGCAGAAGAGGAAGTGGCGTGTGGTTGTTAGGACTTAACAGACGGAAGTATAAATACGAGCAACGACTTTTTTTGTATACTCAACGTAAACACTGGCTTAAAAACTTGCCGGAGCCTCGACCGTCCCGTTGAGATCTATTGACAAGGTGAAGTTAGTAGGCGACGTAAGGAGAAACATGGAAGGCACTATAAAACATAGTATCATATAAGGCAGTGATTCCCAGACTTTCGACATCTGTGTATCCTTGTCTATAATTTTCGTAACACTAAGTACCCCTCGTTAAAAAAATGCATATGCTTTAATAACAATCAAAAAAATTATTATTTTTTTCCTTTGAAGCGCGTAACCCCACCAAACTCTTCCAGTACCCCCAGGGGTACGCGTACCACACTTTGGGAAACACTGATATAAGGGGAAAAGCCCACTTCGGCACAACACAATTTAAGTAATGTTCCTTTGGGTTATTTGAGTCAAATTATTACTATTTTTTTTTAGTCTTTTTTAAAAGAAAACTCTAGGATGTTTTGTATAATAGATATTTTATTTATGTATTCGCCACCTGATGAAGATTTTTTGGCACTAATGACATTTGTCGGTACTAATGACATTTGTCGGTACTAATGACAATTGACGTCGATTGAAACATTAGAAATGTTCACGAAAATCGTTTGAAGAAGCTGTACGAAAAAAAACTGTATATATAAAGAGCGTTTGAACAGCAGCCGAAAACATCAGCTACAACCTCAATACGATGTGATTCACATCAAGCAGGCAGTTGGTGCCCTATTACCAGGAACCAGTTCAACAGTACATAGGACAGCGTCAGACTGCGGTATTCAGTCAGCATGTCAAAGCTACTGGTATACGTAGGTACAATACATTTTCTCTCGTTTGGAGAGAATGAGAGAGCGGAGATGGTTGGTGGCGGTGTTCGGGGTTTGGGAAGAGGGGGGGGGGGGGTGTGGATTCAATGGAAAATGTTGGGTGACTCATGGCAATGGGATCACTCAAATGTCGCCTCTGAAGAACTCGCTGGTCAGTAGTCGGGTCTTGNGGGGAGGATATTTTATATATTTCTATATTATATCTATATGGGAGATGGCGCCCTTGTGCTCTCTCTCTCTCTCTCTCTCTCTCTCTCTCTCTCTCTCTCTCTCTCGGTAAGCCACAGTTGATAGGGTGTACTTATACTGTCTGCGGCATCTCTCTGTCATCAAAGAACAGGTCTGTCTTCATTGAACACTCGTCAACTCTAGTCATATGACACCGCCATGAATAGCTGGGAACTTGTCTGTAACATCCCCGTGGTAACTTGTGGTTTTATGCTTAGAGCGCCTTTGTATCCTCAAATTGGATTTCTTCTTGTAATTTTTTAAGGATGAATATTTGCGGGCATTGGAAGGGTGGAAACATACAGATCTGGGTATTGGAAGGGTGGAAACATGCAGATTTGGGCATTTGAAGGGTGGAAACATGTAGACGTGCTGGTTCAAGATATATAACAATCCAATTAATCATAGCCATATTTATCACAACTATTACAATTATAACATCTTAATTTACAACTATATAGGTCACTAGCTATAACAAATGCATTTCTTTTGTAAAAAAAATATAAACGATTACAAAATACGTTTTCAATTGTCAAGGGCCTACAGACACCCCCCCCCAGGTTGCATCCGTGACTGACAGAACCTGTGCCTACAGACACCCCCCCCCAGGTTGCATCCGTGACTGACAGAACCTGTACCTACAGACACCCCCCAGGTTGCATCCGTGACTGACAGAACCTGTGCCTACAGACACCCCCCAGGTTGCATCCGTGACTGACAGAACCTGTGCCTACAGACACCCCCCAGGTTGCATCCGTGACTGACAGAACCTGTGCCTACAGACACCCCCCAGGTTGCATCCGTGACTGACAGAACCTGTGCCTACAGACACCCCCCAGGTTGCATCCGTGACTGACAGAACCTGTGCCTACAGACACCCCCCAGGTTGCATCCGCGACTGACAGAACCTGTGCCTACAGACACCCCCCAGGTTGCATCCGCGACTGACAGAACCTGTGCCTACAGACACCCCCCAGGTTGCATCCGCGACTGACAGAACCTGTGCCTACAGACACCCCCCAGGTTGCATCCGCGACTGACAGAACCTGTGCCTACAGACACCCCCCAGGTTGCATCCGCGACTGACAGAACCTGTGCCTACAGACACCCCCCAGGTTGCATCCGCGACTGACAGAACCTGTGCCTACAGACACCCCCCAGGTTGCATCCGCGACTGACAGAACCTGTGCCTACAGACACCCCCCAGGTTGCATCCGCGACTGACAGAACCTGTGCCTACAGACACCCCCCAGGTTGCATCCGCGACTGACAGAACCTGTGCCTACAGACACCCCCCAGGTTGCATCCGCGACTGACAGAACCTGTGCCTACAGACACCCCCCAGGTTGCATCCGCGACTGACAGAACCTGTGCCTACAGACACCCCCCAGGTTGCATCCGCGACTGACAGAACCTGTGCCTACAGACACCCCCCAGGTTGCATCCGCGACTGACAGAACCTGTGCCTACAGACACCCCCCAGGTTGCATCCGCGACTGACAGAACCTGTGCCTACAGACACCCCCCAGGTTGCATCCGCGACTGACAGAACCTGTGCCTACAGACACCCCCCAGGTTGCATCCGCGACTGACAGAACCTGTGCCTACAGACACCCCCCAGGTTGCATCCGCGACTGACAGAACCTGTGCCTACAGACACCCCCCAGGTTGCATCCGCGACTGACAGAACCTGTGCCTACAGACACCCCCCAGGTTGCATCCGTGACTGACAGAACCTGTGCCTACAGACACCCCCCAGGTTGCATCCGTGACTGACAGAACCTGTGCCTACAGACACACCCAGGTTGCATCCGTGACTGACAGAACCTGTGCCTACAGACACCCCCAGGTTGCATCCGCGACTGACAGAACCTGTAACCTTATGAACAGCAATCTTTTCTAGAAAACAGAATCATTGAGTGGGAGAGAGGAAGTCTTGGAATCTTGGAACAGAAGAGAATTTAACCAGCTGAGGAGAATCTTTGATTCTTTTTTTATCACCCCCCTTTCCGATATTGTATCATGATAAACAGGGCCGGCCTTAGGCCACTGCAACCTATGCGGCCGCAGTGGGCCCCGCACTTTCATAGGCCCCGCGCTAATTTATTTTCTAATAATTTTAATTTTAATTTTCACTTATTAATCCTTATCCCTACCCAGACTGGGCCGCGCGCAATCCGTTTCGCATAGGGCCCCCCGCAATTGATAGGGCCGGCCCTGATGATAAACATCTGACATCAAAAGTGATATGAACAATAAAATAATATGTAGCTGCAGTATGAGCCAAAAGTAACAGTACTGAGACTCCGGCATCATGGACGCGTACGTACGTCGGTCAATCGTGCATAGCTCCAGGCGCAGCGTGTACCATGACGTGAAAAAGATTGTTTGTTGGGCAGATTTCGGTGCAAATTGGTCTAAAAAAACATTTCATTGTTGACCATCGTTTTCGCTCATACGTAAGTGGTTAAGTGATAAAGGGGTCGTGTTTGAATAAACAATGCCACGAGACAGTTAATGAGAACCGTGGTTCTTAAAGGCAGAGTACCTTTCCAGAACCGTGATGATGACATAGTACCTTTCAGGAACCGTGTTACTGGATGACAGAGTACCTTTCCAGAACCGTGTTACTCGATGACAGAGTACCTTTCCAGAACCGTGTTACTTGATGACAGAGTACCTTTACAGAACCATGGAACTTGGTGACAGAGTACCTTTACAGAACCGTGATACTTGGATGACAGACTACCTTTACAGAACCGTGTTACTTGGTGACAGAGTACTTTTACAGAACTGTGTTACTTGCTGACAGAGTACCTTTCCAGAGCCGTGCTATTTGGTGACAGAGTACCTTTCCAGAACCGTGTTACTTGATGACAGAGTAACTTTCCAGAACCGTGTTACTTGATGACAGAGTACCTTTCCAGAACCGGGTTACTTGATGACAGAGTGTTACTTTGTGCCCTTTAAAAAAATATCTCTTTTGAAAGTGTTCTTCCACATTCGTTTCCAAAAAAAAAACAAAAAAACAACACGGCCCCCCTTTATGCTCATCTATTTATACTTTTCCCTTCGTGGACATACCCATTTCGAACAAAACCTGCCAAAAATATATTCCTTTTCACTTGTATCGTCACGTGGCAGGTGTGGCTATGCACCGTTGATAAACGCAAGCACCCACTCAAGATGCGAGGGTTTCAGTACTGTTCGTTTTGGGGCATGCTGTATTTTCAAACAGATTTTTTTTTTCAGCGTTCTTCATAACATTTCTTGACCTGACCAACCACCACCTACTCCATAAATAGGATGGCATCAATCTAGGATTGCCTACAAATAATGGCTGTGGGTCAGGGTCAGTGCTAATCCTTTTTCGTATTTACAACTCGTATTATCTAATTAAGCACATACAGATTTAAGACATTTTTTTTAAACATAACGGAAAAATATAGTGTTTATTTCTTTGTTTTCTTTTCATTATCGGCAAGATAATTTTTAAACATTCAGAATCTGTTTTGTCTCAGGAATCCCATATATTTCAACGACCCATTATGACCCTCTAATATTCCTTTTCGACTTCGTAAATCTCAAGTCCTGTTTTAGACATTGACCAGCAAATCCCTTTCACATGCACACACACTGACAGTGGCAGTGGAAGTGATACGATTTCCATAACGCTTGCATTCAGCAACAATGGAGAACTAATCAAAACCATCACAACCCTTGCATTCAGTAACAATGGGGAACTAATAAAAACCATCACAACCCTAACAAGTTGAAACCAATCAAACCCATCACAGTCCTAGCATGGTGAAACCAATCAAACCCATCACAGCCCTAGCTTGATGAAACCAATCAAACCCATCACAGCCCTAGCATGGTGAAACCAATCAAACCCATCACAGCCCTAGCTTGATGAAACCAATCAAACCCATCACAGCCCTAGCTTGATGAAACCAATCAAACCCATCACAGCCCTAGCTTGATGAAACCAATCAAACCCATCACAGCCCTAGCATGGTGAAACCAATCAAACCCATCACAGCCCTAGCATGGTGAAACCAATCAAACCCATCACAGCCCTAGCATGGTGAAACCAATCAAACCCATCACAGCCCTAGCTTGATGAAACCAATCAAACCCATCACAGCCCTAGCTTGATGAAACCAATCAAACCCATCACAGCCCTAGCTTGATGAAACCAATCAAACCCATCACAGCCCTAGCTTGATGAAACCAATCAAACACATCACAGCCCTAGCTTGATGAAACCAATCAAACCCATCACAGCCCTAGCTTGATGAAACCAATCAAACCCATCACAGCCCTAGCTTGATGAAACCAATCAAACCCATCACAGCCCTAGCATGGTGAAACCAATCAAACCCATCACAGCCCTAGCATGGTGAAACCAATCAAACCCATCACAGCCCTAGCATGGTGAAACCAATCAAACCCATCACAGCCCTAGCTTGATGAAACCAATCAAACCCATCACAGCCCTAGCTTGATGAAACCAATCAAACACATCACAGCCCTAGCTTGATGAAACCAATCAAACCCATCACAGCCCTAGCATGGTGAAACCAATCAAACTCAGACAATGAAGGGAGACACTTGTATAGCACTGGTCATTTCCTGGACGTGGGGTGGACTTAATCTCGTCTTATCAGGCGGACTTCCGGTCAATGCCAGGAGTTGACCACACAATTTGGGTGTCAAGACGAGCTCTAGGGGCGGCAAGTTCAGGATAAAGAAATGTTGGACCGTTCAAGGGGCAGTTCATGCAATGGCCAGTCAAATGGTCATTTACTGAGGTGTCAAAAACTTGAATCAGTACGTGTGTGATACTTGATTCAGTAACTTAAATGAGCACATTTTGGTACTTTTACAACGCATATGTGTGAGTAGACCTCAAAAGAGTTTTCGCTGGAGTCAAAATTCATTGTTAAAATTTAATTTTTTTAAAAGAACGAAGCTGATATTCCATCTTGGTAACTCGACGCTACGGAGCTAGGAAATGTTATTCTATATTTTTGGACACAGAAGACCCCCCAGACAACAGAAGAAATTCCTCAACTGTAACCAGGCCGCTGATGGGCCACAAGCAAAGGGGGGAGGGAGTAACGTTCCAGGTGGCGGAGAGGCAGCCAATATTTACCAACGGTCTGAGTCTTAACTTAGTTTTCGATGTTGGTAATTGTGGTTACGCCAAACAATGCAATGTCTGTTATTAACTAGGGGGGGGGAGGGGGGCACGGACGTTGGCTCCTACTTGTTGAGACGAAAATAATCTTTTTATACTTGGCTCAAGCTCAGAGAGATCGGTTCTGTAATGATGTCAAGGAAATTTTACAAAAATGTACAGCTGAATTCAGACCACCATATATTCAGATAGGGTGCCCTTCCACGCCCAGACATGTAGGCTCGAGCCGTCTCTGCATTAAGATAGGCGGTACTGGTCTAGTTTTATTATAAAAGCTTAAAACTAGTTAGATGGGTTTGTTAAGGGCTTGAATGGAGGTCGCCACAGTGGGGGTCGCCACAGTGGGGTCACCACAGGGGGGTCGCCACAGTGGGGGTCGCTACAGTGGGGGTCACCACAGGGGGGGGTCGCCACAGTGGCATCTAAATACAAGACGCTTACAACGGTCTCCTCATTCAATTCTAATTGTACGAATTGGGGTGCACGCATGTATAACGCCCGACAGAATCCGCCCCTGCTCGCCTCCGTTCATTGTCACAAGCCTATCACGCATTAGTAGCAACAGCACAGCATAACTATTGTGTGAATACAACAAAGGGGGCGGTGCCCAGCCTGGCTATTTATTATTCATTAGCATGCACAGAGCTTTGCAGTGACGGCTGAGGCCAGGATACATCGGGGTTGGGGGTCAGATAAACCACATGGTCATCCCTGGAGGTCAGATAAACCACATGGTCATCCCTGGAGGTCCAGACAAACTATATCCCAAAGACAATCAAGATTTTGAACTAGTTTCTATGTTTTGTCTCTTCGTTTGTCCCGTCTGCTGAGGTATGGTGGAGCGTTCTTCTCTTCGTTTGTCCCGTCTGCTGAGGTATGGCGGAGCGTTCTTCTCTTCGTTTGTCCCGTATGCTGAGGTATGGCGGAGCGTTCTTCTCTTCGTTTGTCCCGTCTGCTGAGGTATGGCGGAGCGTTCTTCTCTTCGTTTGTCCCGTCTGCTGAGGTATGGCGGAGCGTTCTTCTCTTCGTTTGTCCCGTCAGCTGAGGCATGGTGGAGCGTTGTTCTCTTATCGTCCTGTCTTTATACTCCACGCGTTCAAACACCTTGTTCCCCTATGTCATTCCCAAAGACATTCTACGGAATAAGTGGTGTAAACCCGCGGTTCTCAACCTGTGGGTCGCGACCCCCTTGTTGGGTCGCCACAACATAAGGAAATATATGAATGGGTCGCGGCATTAGAAAGGTTAAGAAACTGAAGCATGGGTCTTAAAGTCACTACTAGTGGACCACATGTTGACCCCCCAAACATCTCCCCTGCAGCCCGCATACAGTTTTGTGTTACATAATGTATGGTGGGATTCAAGTAACCACTATGACACATGTATATCCACTTATCCACCTGCGGACCTAGGGCCATCCATTTATACCCCTGCGGACCTTGGGCCATCCATTTATACCCCTGCGGACCTTGGGCCATCCATTTATACCCCTGCGGACCTTGGGCCATCCATTTATACCCCTGCGGACCTTGGGCCATCCACATAACCGAATGCGATCCTACTGGTAGCTTCGAGTTCTCGACAACTGTTCCAGCGGAACATATTTGGCCAGAGAGTTTAGTCGTCACGGAACTTGACCACTAAAAACATTTGTTTTTAAAAACTAGACATGATGGCTAAAAAATGTTCACTCCAAACACATCGTCAAGTTGCTAGTGCCACGTAAAACAGTCCATGGAGGGACGATACTTCTCTAATGCCGGCATCAACAACACGCCTGAGCAGATTGTCCCACAGAGTCGGACACATGGAACCCGAGTCTGTTTTATTCTGCACTTCATGTGGTGGCTTCAGTCTTTAACAAGATGCGTACATGTTTAAAGATGAATCCATTGCAGAATCCACTGTTTAACAACATACGTACATCTTGTACTTTGTATCCACTGTAGCTAAACAAGATGAAAGGCTGATGCCCGCCTGACAGTCACAAAGGTGACACAAGATAAATCTTTCTAGTTGATTGGTGACGGGGAATAAAGATGGGGGTAGAGCAATGTGTTCTGTGTAAAAGGGTAGAGGGGGCAATATGCCAGCAATGTGTTCTGTGTAAAAGGGTAGAGGGGGCAGTATGCCAGCAATGTGTAGCGCGTACAAAGGGCTAGGGTCGAGAAGACCTCTGACCTTGTCAGAAGTAGCAATTACGGCAATGCTATCAAGCTCACTCGCAGTCAATGCTCGGGCAGTCCCATCAATGAGCTCTAGGGGATGTCAAACCCTGATTGGCACGAAACCCCCCATCAATGGCAACTTTTGAGACCTGGCCCAGCGCTGTCGTGGAAAGTCAATGTCGCCACAAGTGGAGCCACGTTGGACCAACAATGGCGACTAAATTGGTCTGGGCTACGGGGGAGCACGTCTTGCCATCCCCGGCATCACCTCATATTGACACTCGCTCCTACAACGAGGTGGACACAGGCAAGTCCACAGAAAGCTGGATACGCCGCTGGGGAAACCCTAATGGCGAGAATGTTCAGCTCTAAGGTAATGAATGTCTCTATGAGTATGAGCCAATTAGGGCGCTGTTTAAAGTGAAGTTTGAAATAATCGCAGTGAATGGGGTACACAAGGTGTGCTGTGATTAAATGTAAGTGCTTGTGTGCAAGTCTTAGGTGAGTCGGTGGAGAATAATGTGTCCCAATGTGCCGTTCTGAAACTTGGTCCGTTCGTCTGGTCACGTGCCTACAGTTGTGATCGCTTGCCCGCCCTCCATCCCTTTGCCACTACGCCATATGTGCAAGACGTGGTCAAATACGTGTAATCTAATCACTAGTGTACTATTCAGTTTAATCAAGTAGCTTTCCATTGTAACTGAGTTGTTTTAGGGACACATATTATTGTCCGGCTTCTGAAGGTCACCTGCCTGGACACCCTTGCTATCGTAAGACCATCTCTGCTGCCGTATGGTTATCCCTGCTGTCGTACGGCCACTCTTGCTGCCGTATGGCAACCCGTGTTGTCGTATACCAACCCTTGTTAGCATATTGCCACCCTTGCTGCCGTACGGTCAACCCAGCTGCCGTGTGTGGCCAATCATAGTTAAATCTCCAAACTCCTATCACGGTAAGTATTTAGGCCAGGTCCCAACAACACTGTCGTTAAATACAACATCTTCGAGTGTCGCGATAAACAAACATCGTACACTGAGATGGGGCGGTTCCCAACCAGACCCCCGACGTTTCTGAAATGTTTGGTTCGATGGCCCAGGCGTAGTTATGAAACTTCGACTTTAATAATAATGAAAGGAAGAGTGGGGTGTTTAATGAGATAGATTCTATAACTTGGGGGTCATGATTTCCTAAATGTTAAGAACCACTGCTCAAGCGCTAATCTCCGCTGTCAGTGGGGTGTTACATCATAAATATTGGTTGCATGCTAATGACAGTCTCCGATCTTATCACACGATAGTTAAACGACAATTGCCATTCAAAGGTGAAGAGCCATCAGTGTAGCAGGAATGTGGTGTGGAGAGTCTGGTGAAAGGATGCGACGGATAACTGGGACAATCAAATACAGATGAAAACATGGCTCAAGACCTAATGACCACTTCCGATAATGAACACCTCTGTTGTATACTTTAAAACTAGGTCAACCAGATAACTATGCCATTGTTTTAATTCGAGTAATAAGGGCATAATGAACAATTCATGACCACCGGTGTCCCCATTCTATGAACTGTCGTTGTTGTCTCTATCCTTGCCATCAGCGGCCATCGTGCTTGCTGTTGTCTTCACTAACAGAAGCCACTGGAAAACTTGCGACCACCAATCAAATACTAAAATCAACAGAGGGTAACAGAACCAGGCAACCGTGAACACGAGAGCACGTCCAATACCACTGGCTTAACTATAGCTGCAATTCTTTTAAACCTCGCCAATGTCCCCCTGGTGAGCCACGTCGTACCTATTTAACCACACCAATGTCACCCTGGTGAGCCACGTCGTACCTATTTAAGCACATCAATGTCACCCCGGTGAGCCACGTCGTACCCCAGTCAGGCACGCCAATGTCACCCCAGCCAGGCACACCAATGTCACCCCAGCCAGGCACGCCACGTCTCATACAAACCACACCAATGTCACCCCAGCCAGGCACGCCACGTCTCATACAAACCACACCAATGTCACCCCAGCCAGGCACGCCACGTCTCATACAAACCACACCAATGTCACCCCAGCCAGGCACGCCACGTCTCATACAAACCACACCAATGTCACCCCAGCCAGGCACGCCACGTCTCATACAAACCACACCAATGTCACCCCAGCCAGGCACGCCACGTCTCATACAAACCACACCAATGTCACCCCAGCCAGGCACGCCACGTCTCATACAAACCACACCAATGTCACCCCAGCCAGGCACGCCACGTCTCATACAAACCACACCAATGTCACCCCAGCCAGGCACGCCACGTCTCATACAAACCACACCAATGTCACCCCAGCCAGGCACGCCACGTCTCATACAAACCACACCAATGTCACCCCAGCCAGGCACGCCACGTCTCATACAAACCACACCAATGTCACCCCAGCCAGGCACGCCACGTCTCATACAAACCACACCAATGTCACCCCAGCCAGGCACGCCACGTCTCATACAAACCACACCAATGTCACCCCAGCCAGGCACGCCACGTCTCATACAAACCACACCAATGTCACCCCAGCCAGGCACGCCACGTCTCATACAAACCACACCAATGTCACCCCAGCCAGGCACGCCACGTCTCATACAAACCACACCAATGTCACCCCAGCCAGGCACCCCACGTCTCATACAAACCACACCAATGTCACCCCAGCCAGGCACCCCACGTCTCATACAAACCACACCAATGTCACCCCAGCCAGGCACCCCACGTCTCATACAAACCACACCAATGTCACCCCAGCCAGGCACCCCACGTCTCATACAAACCACACCAATGTCACCCCAGCCAGGCACCCCACGTCTCATACAAACCACACCAATGTCACCCCAGCCAGGCACCCCACGTCGCCTACAAACCACACCAATGTCACCCCAGCCAGGCACCCCACGTCTCCTACAAACCACACCCATGTCACCCCAGCCAGGCACGCCAATGTCACCTCAGCCAGGCACCCCACGTCTCCTACAAACCACACCAATGTCACCCCAGACATGCACGCCAATGTCACCCCAGCCAGGCACCCCACGTCTCCTACAAACCACACCAATGTCACCCCAGCCAGGCACGCCACGTCTCCTAAAAACCACATGAATAATTCCATCCCCAGCCCTATGCCCCCAGCACCAAATAAATTGATGAGTCGTCAGCTTGATGCACGTTAAACCAGTGCTTAATACCAGAGGCCACCCCTTTCCCTTCCCACTGTCTCAAACGTTTTGGTATGAAGGGCAATCTCCAAGAGCTGAACTTGCAAATGGGTAGCAATCATGAATAATGAATAGACCAACAGCATCATTCTCCATAACAGCTTAAACTTCACCTTCCACTTGGATAGGCTCGACAATAAATAAAGGCAAGTTAGTCCACGAGATACAGAAAGAGGACTTCAGTAGTACATTTTACAAAATTTTGAAGAGTTCAAATAGTAAAAACTAAACCGTGGTATAACATCACTCCACCCACACACTCTTTTTTTTAAAGTTGAAAGAACAACAAAAAATGGCTGTGGCCTGCATCCCACGCTGGAATAACACATGAAACCCGTGATTGGTTAAAACTGTCTCTGACAGAAGAAGTGCTGGATGGTTAAGCAAACGACCTGTTATTGACTGGGACAGAACAAGACCACGGCATTAGCAAGCATTCACTGACTTAACTGACATCTTTTGTCGAATTTTCAGATAAAAATTCACGCTTGTCTCTTGTCTATTTTACTTAGTAAATCCATAGTTCCAAAAGTCCTAGAGCATAGCCCCCCACCCCCACCCTTTTTAACGTTAGTGTGGCATTTGCAAGAGAAGACGTCCGAAATGTTATTGTTTATCAGGTTATTGTTAATTCACACACATTTCATAATGAACGTTAATCTCTACGAGCGTATATCAAACTGCACTTCCAATAATGACCCACAATTTGGGGAGTTAAAGGTCACCATCGTATCCCGTTAACCCACCGTGGCCTGCCAAATAACGGAGTCTACAGCGTGCATTGACTGGGGAAGTTTGTAGGTCGGCGGGGCTTTAGACCGGTTACTGCAGTACAACCAACAGACTTCTGGAAATAACAATTTGTAAAGATTCTTATAACATATACGGTTTTTTTTTTTTGTTGAGGAAGATTGATTCTTAAAGGGCATGTTAATAAGAATGCTCAGCACGATGAATATGAAATGTGTCATCGTGGATATGAAATGTGTTACCGTGAGTATGAAATGTGTCACCGTGGGTATGAAATGTGTCACTGTGGATATGAAATGTGTCACCGTGGGTATGAAATGCGTTACCGTAGATATGAAATGTGTTACCGTGGATATGAAATGTGTCACTGTGGATATGAAATGCGTTACCGTGGGTATGAAATGTGTCATCGTGGATATGAAATGTGTTACCGTGGGTTTGAAATGTGTCATCTTGCCTATGAAATGTGTCACTGTGGATATGAAATGTGTCGCTGTGGATATGAAATGTGTCACTGTGGATATGAAATGTGTCACTGTGGTTATGAAATGTGTCCCTCTGGATATGAAATGTGTCCCTGTGGATATGGAATGTGTCACTGTGGAAATGAAATGTATCCCTGTGGATATGAATTTATCCTTGTGGACATGAAATGTCTCTCTGTGTAAATGAAATGTATCACTGTTGATAGGAAATATGTTGCTGTGGATATGAAATGTGTTGCTGTGGATATGAAATGTGTGTTGCATATGAAATGTGTCACCTTGCCTTTGAAATGTGTCACCTTGCATATGAAATGTGTTCCCTTGCCTAAGAAATATGTCACCTTGCATATGAAATGTGTCACCTTGTCTATGAAATGTATCACCTTGCATATGAAATATGAAATGTGTCAACTTGCCTATTAAATGTGTCACCTTGCATATGAAATGTGTCACCTTGCCTATGAAATTTCACCTTGCATATGAAATGTGTCACCTTGCCTTTGAAATGTGTCACCTTGCCTTTGAAATGTGTCAGCTTGCATATGAAATAAGTCACCTTGCCTATGAAATGTGTCACCTTGCATATGAAATGTGTCACCTTGCCTATGAAATGTGTCACCTTGCTTATGAAATGTGTCACCTTGCCTATGAAATATGCCACCTTGCATATGAAATGTGTCACCTTGCATATGAAATGTGTCGCTGTGGTGTTAAGACCAGCGACTTTCACAACGAAAGTTTTTAAATTTCCCGCATTCCCGTTGACAAAACAATCTCTGTTTTTATCAAACTCATCTACACGCCTGCAGTTTCAAATATGGGCTTCAAATGTTAGTTTAGGCACGTCAGTCAGATACTTTGAGCTTTTCTTTTCTCTGGTTCCGATGGATCCTGTGGCCAGTGAGATGAAGCTCCCGGTCTTTGAAATGAACAAAATAAAAGTATAAAGGAATTCCAGGCTTATGGGATCCCTCGTCACAGAAACCCAGGAACCCCTGAGATAGATAGTGAGTAAATTGGCAAAAAGAATATAGGGGGCATAACTGGAAAAGCCGGAAGGGGGAGTTTTGTTTCGCCGCAGTAAAAAACAATTCAAGAAACATTAGAGAAGGGGAGAGAACCACTGAAGGAGGGAGTAGGGCGTATCATGGAATTCTGCCAGAGTTAATGAAAGCGGGCTTCCCTAGTTTTTTCACGTCACTAATCGGTCTGGGGGAGAGGGGCGGGACAGGAAGTAACGTAACAGAGAACAAGGGAGATAAATAAGGTTTATTTATTCTAGACGTCAGCTAATCCTAAGCCGCCGCATCAGATTGATGCAAGGTAGTTGGGCACTTGACACTGCTGGAAGCTGGATACACACGTCTCGTGGAACTATGGGCCAACGGGATACAACCCTGAACTATGAAACAACCCTGAACTATGATACAAACCTGAACTTTAACGAATCAACCCTGAACTATGAAACATTGGCTCGAACAGACTGGAAACGAATCTCAAATACAATATGTAAGACAGAAGATAACAACATTCTTTTCACACCAACCCTTCTTAACCAATGTAGTGCAGGAAATCATTCAATCTCTAGTTTTTCTTGTCGACTCACACGAAGACAACGTTTGGTTAGATTATCTGAGTATCATGGCAGGCAGAAGAAAACACGTTGTGGTCCGTCCTTTGCCTGCCAAGATGACCTATCTGAGCACGCGGCCTGTCAGTCCTCTTTAGTGATTGGAAAGCTTTCCCGCACGTGGGGCGCACGTTGTTTTGGGTCCTAGTAGGATTCTGAGTCGACTCTGCTTTTCCTTGCCGTGCGCTTTGTTAAAGGCGTGAGCGGTGCGCTTATTCTGACGATTGTGCTCTGCCACGCCAGCGTGTACTGAGTCTGCCACGCCAGCGTGTACTGAGTCTGCCACGCCAGCGTGTACTGAGTCTGCCACGCCAGCGTGTACTGAGTCTGCCACGCCAGCTTGTACTGAGTCTGCCACGCCAGCTTGTACTGAGTCTGCCACGCCAGCTTGTACTGAGTCTGCCACGCCAGCTTGTACTGAGTCTGCCACGCCAGCTTGTACTGAGTCTGCCACGCCAGCTTGTACTGAGTCTGCCACGCCAGCTTGTACTGAGTCTGCCACGCCAGCTTGTACTGAGTCTGCCACGCCAGCTTGTACTGAGTCTGCCACGCCAGCTTGTACTGAGTCTGCCACGCCAGCTTGTACTGAGTCTGCCACGCCAGCTTGTACTGAGTCTGCCACGCCAGCTTGTACTGAGTCTGCCACGCCAGCTTGTACTGAGTCTGCCACGCCAGCTTGTACTGAGTCTGCCACGCCAGCTTGTACTGAGTCTGCCACGCCAGCTTGTACTGAGTCTGCCACGCCAGCTTGTACTGAGTCTGCCACGCCAGCTTGTACTGAGTCTGCCACGCCAGCTTGTACTGAGTCTGCCACGCCAGCTTGTACTGAGTCTGCCACGCCAGCTTGTACTGAGTCTGCCACGCCAGCTTGTACTGAGTCTGCCACGCCAGCTTGTACTGAGTCTGCCACGCCAGCTTGTACTGAGTCTGCCACGCCAGCTTGTACTGAGTCTGCCACGCCAGCTTGTACTGAGTCTGCCACGCCAGCTTGTACTGAGTCTGCCACGCCAGCTTGTACTGAGTCTGCCACGCCAGCTTGTACTGAGTCTGCCACGCCAGCTTGTACTGAGTCTGCCACGCCAGCTTGTACTGAGTCTGCCACGCCAGCTTGTACTGAGTCTGCCACGCGAGCTTGTACGTTCCATAGCAAGTGTTTCCCACGAATCAAGGCCAAAGTTCCCGTAATGACATGGGGCATCACAATCTGACATGACTGGGTGGGCGGAGGTTGGGATGAAGTATGATACCTAAAGGTTGCTAAATAAAAGCCTCTATTTTTTCGAGATCGTAAAAAGTCCTCTAAAAATGTCCACTTTAAAAAGAAAAAAAATAATTAAAATGTCTCCGTTGGTTACCGGAAATTTGTTTGAAAGAAATTTCGTCGGCGGAAAATTGATCTATATAGTAAAAAAAAATAAAAAATAATGCGCTCAAAAAGAAATTTCACGCACAATTTTAACGCGTGAAATGAAAAAAAAAATAAAAATTAGACCAAATTTGCGTTCGATCAAATTTCCGTCGATCAAATTTCCGTTCAATCAATTTTAGGTCGATCAATTTTCCGTCAAACAAATTTCCGGATACGGTCCCCGACAATCAATTTGAATACACCACTGCCTAATGCGGGGTGACATCACAGACTAGAAGTAACACATTCACAAACATCGCCCCATTGACACACTTTGAATATGCTTTTGCCTAAAGACTGGCTGACGTAGCAGAACAGTCGTAACATATTCACAAACATCGACCTACTTTGAATATGCCACCGACTGATGACATTACAGAACAGTTGTAACTGAGTCTTATTTTGCCTAAAGACTGGCTGACGTAGCAGAACAGTCGTAACACATTCACAAACATCGACCCACTTTGAATATGCCACCGACTGATGACATTACAGAACAGTTGTAACTGAGTCAGACACATCGACCCATCGAGCGGAACTATTGAAGATTACACGGTCCTTTCCTCCCACACCGTGTGTTCCCACAGCTCAGGATAGTAAACAAAAGTACTACGCATGTGAGGTTGGGAAATGACGACAAATAATAGATAATCTTTTTTTTTTTTGAGGAATCGATAAATGCTTTAGTTGCAGGTGGTTGTATAGTAACGAAACTATTTTTTTGTTATCACTAGGCATTGCTGTCACATTGCTGTCACATTGCTGTCACATTGCTGTCACAATTTGGCTTAACCCCGTCAAGCAGCACGCGGTTAAGTGAAAACTTAATCAACGATACCATACAACAGAGAACGTGTCGGCCAAAAGCCTTCCTCGGTGAACAGAAGGTGGAAAGTTAATCACCAATGGGAATAAAAAAAGAAAATGAACTAAGCACGAGACAGGTTAGGATGTCAAGGGTCTCGTGTTAAACTAAGATCACCTACTGTGTGGTGTTACATGTCCATTAGCACGAGATAGGTTAGGATGTCCAGACTCGGAGGTTAAACTAAGATCAGCCGCAGTATGTTGTTACATGCCCATTAGTACGAGACAAGTAGGATGTCCAGGCCCTGAGGTTAAACTAAGATCACCTACTGTGTGGTGTTACATTTATATAAGAAACATGTTAAGGTCTCAGGGTGGGGGTGGTGGGGAATGGGGGGGGGGGGTCGGGGCGGAAAATAAAAACTATTTAGCCATTAGTCTGGTCAGTCCACCAAAGGTACTGTTTTAATGAACGTCAAAGTTCGCCTACTGTTGCTGTACAAAAATACACTTTTTTTTCTTCTCAATGAAACGTTCATGAGATTCAGCACAGATTAAATACCAAGTAAGGGAAAAGAGAACGGGTCCCATCTTCACGTGCTTCCATGGGATTGGATGATTTTAATTGTGTAGTTGTTAGTTCTTTTTTTTTTTTTTTTTTGTGTGAGGGGAGTGGGGTGGTGAACGAGAAAGCAGTTTGATTGCGAGACGTGAAGTTGGCGCGTGTCTTTTGAAGCTGAGTGAAGACGTCACGGAGGAAATCTTTTTGTAATGACGAGTTTCAAATCGGGTCTCGTTTTAATCAATGGAAGACAAACATTTGAGAGCGACGTGATCAGCCTGGGAAGATGTTTTAACACCCTTACTATCGAGTTACCAGACCGGAAGTTGGAGACGTCTAACGTTTTCAAACTGAGCTTGTGTTGGGTCATAAACAGAATCCAAGTTCGGATAACTGACACTTGATTCCATTTTCATTCCAAACAGCTTTGATTTAGCTCGGCTCGTGCGTATTCAAAGAAAAGAAAAATTTAATTAAATCTTTAAACCATTCGTTAGTTAGACTCATAATAACCTTCTTCAACTGGATCGTGATCATTTGAACCAGTCACGGATCTTCAATACTGTTCAGCCATGTCGTAAGCGCCTGCAGGTTCACAGACTCCCACAACCATCCCATCAGTCCCAGATCTTCAATCACCTGTTCAGTCATTCACCGTTGTAAGCGCCTGCAGGGTTATGGACTCCCACATTTATCCCATTTTTCTCTCCCCCAAAAATATCTTTGTCAACTCCGACTGGGGAACGACTAATGCGACACGGTACAAACGTTCACCGAGCACGGCCGACGACAATGCCTCGAGCTTTTATAAAGTAAGACGTATGGCAATACAAACTTAACAAAACAAAACAAAGACAAAAAAGCTTAGAATTCTGTTAATTGGCTTCTTAGAGCGCAGTTTCTTAACACCAGAGCTTATTTCATCAGCACAAAAAGTTGATGCAGTTCACGATTATCTACAAACACACACACACAAATAACGGTTACCGAGCGTCTCGGGAAATTGTCGAAACTGGGAACTCACAGACCAACCTTACCTTTTAGCATGGACTCCCAACAAGAAACGATTGCAGAAACGTTTACCACAACCAAATTCGATGGAACAGTGTTACTTAAGTAGTTGACCCGCGAATATCAAAAGCATAGACTCATATTCATACATGTATCATTTCTGATACCGTTTATTAACAAAAATGAAGATTAGAAAAAAAAATATTTTTTTTATTGCCAACTCCTTTTGTTGACTTCCTAGGATCTTTTGCTCTCCGCCCCCCCCCCATCCCCCGCACACACGCACCAACACGACTGACCCAGCCTGGAATCTTGTCACATGCCCTGGGCAACTGTTTGGTTAACGGACAAGGAACAAACCTCAAACAAATCCAATCAAAGCAAGATGGGTGACGCGCAGTGAAGACGTCACGAATATTCAGACGTCCAAGGAGAGAGAACTGACACACAAACAAGAGAAGAGCACACAAAAAAAGGGGGGGGGGGGCACGTCGTGCACAATCTCCGCGATAAATCAAGGAAGATCACCCGAGTGAGGAGTGAGCTATTGATCCGCCCCTTATCTAAATCCTTCAAATCATCAAAATAAACTTTGCTCGCTCTCCCCCCCCCCCCCCCCCC
>CAXITT010000071.1:443270-455489 GCA_964033795.1 Lymnaea stagnalis
AAGGAACAAACCTCAAACAAATCCAATCAAAGCAAGATGGGTGACGCGCAGTGAAGACGTCACGAATATTCAGACGTCCAAGGAGAGAGAACTGACACACAAACAAGAGAAGAGCACACAAAAAAAGGGGGGGGGGGGCACGTCGTGCACAATCTCCGCGATAAATCAATGAAGATCACCCGAGTGAGGAGTGAGCTATTGATCCCCCCCTTATCTAAATCCTTCAAACCATCAAAATAAACTTTGCCCGCACCCCCCCCCCCCCTCCCCACGAAACCGGGAGCCATGTTCGTCACTTGTCTCTGTGTTTAAGCGGGGGAGGGGGGTTGTGTAACACGTATTGAGGACCCCCCCCCCTACTTGACATCACATCCACTCCCAGGTTCGTGTATTTAAGTGCACACCTCTAGTGCTAAAGCGACCTGCTACAGCTCTCCCACAAGCCCTGTGCAGTGACTGTTGTGAAGTAGCCATCAGGGTCAACAGTCACTTGATGTGGAGGGCATGTCTAGATGAATCAAGAAGCTTTGACTATAAACTCTCAGACACATATGACATATGTAATAGCAAATGTGAGTATTTGATATCATTAGAGCCACAATGGGCACAGATTTCACCAAGTTTTCCGGAGTTAAACACTTCTGGTCCTCCCAGAATCCCCGGATGATGGATAAGTTTAATTATATCATTGAAAGTAAATATCCATGTCAGAGTCGTGGATTTTCGGCTACCCTTTAAAACTGGAATCTTTAACACAAGGACGTAACAGATTGAGGACCACATCATCGGTTTATCCATGGGTGACATGATAAGAGATACTGCTCTGATGGGGACCATGATTCCAGCTCGAGGAGCACATCATCGGTTTATCCATGGGTGACATGATAAGAGAGACTGCTCTGATGGGGACCATGATTCCAGCTTGAGGACTACATCATCGGTTTATCCATGGGTGACATGATAAGAGAGACTGCTCTGATGGGGACCATGATTCCAGCTTGAGGACTACATCATCGGTTTATCCATGGGTGACATGATAAGAGAGACTGCTCTGATGGGGACCATGATTCCAGCTTGAGGACTACATCATCGGTTTATCCATGGGTGACATGATAAGAGAGACTGCTCTGATGGGGACCATGATTCCAGCTTGAGGACTACATCATCGGTTTATCCATGGGTGACATGATAAGAGAGACTGCTCTGATGGGGACCATGATTCCAGCTTGAGGACTACATCATCGGTTTATCCATGGGTGACATGATAAGAGAGACTGCTCTGATGGGGACCATGATTCCAGCTTGAGGACTACATCATCGGTTTATCCATGGGTGACATGATAAGAGAGACTGCTCTGATGGGGACCATGATTCCAGCTTGAGGACTACATCATCGGTTTATCCATGGGTGACATGATAAGAGAGACTGCTCTGATGGGGACCATGATTCCAGCTTGAGGACTACATCATCGGTTTATCCATGGGTGACATGATAAGAGAGACTGCTCTGATGGGGACCATGATTCCAGCTTGAGGACTACATCATCGGTTTATCCATGGGTGACATGATAAGAGAGACTGCTCTGATGGGGACCATGATTCCAGCTTGAGGACTACATCATCGGTTTATCCATGGGTGACATGATAAGAGAGACTGCTCTGATGGGGACCATGATTCCAGCTTGAGGACTACATCATCGGTTTATCCATGGGTGACATGATAAGAGAGACTGCTCTGATGGGGACCATGATTCCAGCTTGAGGACTACATCATCGGTTTATCCATGGGTGACATGATAAGAGAGACTGCTCTGATGGGGACCATGATTCCAGCTTGAGGACTACATCATCGGTTTATCCATGGGTGACATGATAAGAGAGACTGCTCTGATGGGGACCATGATTCCAGCTTGAGGACTACATCATCGGTTTATCCATGGGTGACATGATAAGAGAGACTGCTCTGATGGGGACCATGATTCCAGCTTGAGGACTACATCATCGGTTTATCCATGGGTGACATGATAAGAGAGACTGCTCTGATGGGGACCATGATTCCAGCTTGAGGACTACATCATCGGTTTATCCATGGGTGACATGATAAGAGAGACTGCTCTGATGGGGACCATGATTCCAGCTTGAGGACTACATCATCGGTTTATCCATGGGTGACATGATAAGAGAGACTGCTCTGATGGGGACCATGATTCCAGCTTGAGGACTACATCATCGGTTTATCCATGGGTGACATGATAAGAGAGACTGCTCTGATGGGGACCATGATTCCAGCTTGAGGACTACATCATCGGTTTATCCATGGGTGACATGATAAGAGAGACTGCTCTGATGGGGACCATGATTCCAGCTTGAGGACTACATCATCGGTTTATCCATGGGTGACATGATAAGAGAGACTGCTCTGATGGGGACCATGATTCCAGCTTGAGGACTACATCATCGGTTTATCCATGGGTGACATGATAAGAGAGACTGCTCTGATGGGGACCATGATTCCAGCTTGAGGACTACATCATCGGTTTATCCATGGGTGACATGATAAGAGAGACTGCTCTGATGGGGACCATGATTCCAGCTTGAGGACTACATCATCGGTTTATCCATGGGTGACATGATAAGAGAGACTGCTCTGATGGGGACCATGATTCCAGCTTGAGGACTACATCATCGGTTTATCCATGGGTGACATGATAAGAGAGACTGCTCTGATGGGGACCATGATTCCAGCTTGAGGACTACATCATCGGTTTATCCATGGGTGACATGATAAGAGAGACTGCTCTGATGGGGACCATGATTCCAGCTTGAGGACTACATCATCGGTTTATCCATGGGTGACATGATAAGAGAGACTGCTCTGATGGGGACCATGATTCCAGCTTGAGGACTACATCATCGGTTTATCCATGGGTGACATGATAAGAGAGACTGCTCTGATGGGGACCATGATTCCAGCTTGAGGACTACATCATCGGTTTATCCATGGGTGACANGGGGGGGGGGGGGTTCTGTCGTGGCGGGTTTTCGTTGAAAATAAAGGTGACGGGGCCTATTGATGACTGCCACAAAATAGAAAAAATATAAAAAAAACATCCATCATAATTTGAATACAACAGCACACCACCAGCATAGTTTAGAAATAACAGTTCGACATCTCTGACCTTACAACATCAACTGGGATTGTTTGCTAAATGACATCTCTGGCCTTACAACATCAACTGGGATTGTTTGCTAAATGACATCTCTGGCTTTACAACATCAACTGGGCTCTGACCTTACAACATCAACTGGGATTGTTTGCTAAATGACAACTCTGGCCTTACAACATCAACTGGGCTCTGACCTTACAACATCAACTGGGCTCTGACCTTACAACATCAACTGGGATTGTTTGCCAAATGACATCTCTGACCTTACAACATCAACTGGGATTGTTTGCTAAATGACCTCTCTGACCTTACAACATCAACTGGGATTGTTTGCTAAATGACATCTCTGGCCTTACAACATCAACTGGGATTGTTTGCTAAATGACATCTCTGACCTTACAACATCAACTGGGATTGTTTGCTAAATGACATCTCTGAACTTACAACATCAACTGGGATTGTTTGCTAAATGACATCCCTGACCTTACAACATCAACTGGGATAGTTTGCTAAATGACATCCCTGACCTTACAACATCAACTGGGATAGTTTGCTAAATGACATATCTGAACTTACAACATCAACTGGGATTGGACCCCCCCCCCCCAAAATGAGCAAAACAATTATCACATTTAATATGCTCGGGTACAAAGCTGGCAGGATGAATTTGTTGTAACTGCAAGATTTCTTCCGGCAGATCAGTTTCAGAAACATCAGAAGCGTATTACCTGGAATAGACAGAGTTAACGACCTCTTATTTCAGCCTCATGCGTGATGGCGTAATCACACAAGAAGCTGAGCATATCTGAAATCCCTTGAACTACTGGGAAGCTAGCTTTGAGTCCAGTTGTAAGCAGAATCAATACTAGGGTAAAAAGTTTCTTCTGAAATTGATTTCTTCATCTGGTTCAGAGGACGTATTTGAATCACATGGAGTTTCCCAACCTGGTCACCAGAATTTTTTTTACTGTTGAAAACTATTCTTGATTTGGGCATTTGCCTTTCAAAAATATGACATAATGAAAGCCCCATTTCAAATATCTTTTTATTAAAAAAAAAAAAAGGGGGGGGGGGAGAGAACGAGAGAGTCAGGAAGAGAGATAGTCAGGAAGAGAGAGGGAGAGAGAATGAGAAGGTACATGTGCTACCTTGTCAAAACTCCACCAAACGTCGAAAAGCTTTAACAGAACCGTGTAACTTCTCCTAACTGACTTTCCCAAAGAACTGATGTTTTCACCAATTTGACCACCATTCCAAACTGGGCCGATTCCAATGACATTGGCCACATTTTCCACGCATTCTGATTTCTGTTCATTTTTCTGTTTGCACCAAAGAGTTTAAAAATCTAATGTCAAATAAAGTTTTGCTCCGCCTTATTCAGGCCTTCTTCCCAGGGGCGTAGCTAGGGTTAGTACCACCCAGGCGAGCAGAGCATTTTGACGCCAACTTTCACCAAAAAAAAAACAACAAAAAACAGCAGTCGGCAAAACAATTCCGCCCTCTGTCTAAAGAAAAAAGGCCACCCGGGGCGGACTGACCCTTACTCATCCCCTTCCTACGCCACCGCTTCTCCCTTTGTCTTTCTTTCCGGACGATTTTGATAACCCAGAGTTATCGACTCTCATTTCCAAGACGTCTCCTGGAATGGTTTTGCCAGATTTAATCCAGTTCAACTGTTCAATCTTTAGCCTTCGCTGGCGTGTACCGGTCTATGATCAAAACGGGAGCTTTGAAATCGAGCCAACAATTCCTTTTTGCCCGCCATTTTTCACATTCAGTTTATCCTTTACCTGTGAGCCATTTAATTATCATACATGTGAGAACCCCTAAACCATTCACTTCACAGAACGAAAGACAAGTCAGTACTCTCCAACCAGTGTCATGTCTGCACACTCGCAAGCTCGACGTAAGAGCAACTGCGCCCTGACACAGCGTCTCCCAAACCCTTAAGTCTTAGAGGGCCAGTGGACATGCTTCACATTGCACCAGGGACCCGGCGCCAGATTGTTTTTAATATGTCATAATATATATTTTTTCTGTAATCCTTTATCAGATATTTCGATAGGCTTCCATTAACTAATAACATGTAATGCTGTCTTATGAGATTTGGGGGGGGGGGGGGATTTTTTTTTTTTTTGGCAGACATCTTGAACACATTCCGCAATTAGTGAGTGTCTCACCCACTGCTTATGTTGTTTTTGTTAAGTCTTAGCAATTCGTCATGCCACATTATATGAAGCTCGCCAAGCAGAAGCATTCATGTATACTCTATTAAGCAGTACATTTCTGGCAGTTCTTTTAGTCCGGCATGTTCACTGCAAACAATTACTGTGGCTTTACACGTCGTGTTTTAAATGTAAAAGCTTTACGAGGTTCGGGAACTTCAACGCATCGTCAGCTAGTACATCACTAAACATTGCTTGCACACAAGAGATTTTGTCTCATCGTCCGCTGTGCGTCCACTTCAGAGTGCTGGTGTGTCTCGTCAAAATAAACCATACAAAACTGCACGATTTTTCGGATATCCAATAGTTCGAAAAGCATCATGGCACATTAGTTCTTTACCTTTCTAACACGTTGATCCAGTCCCTCTGTGCATCTGTTACTGGGCATCCCCCCTCCCGAATACCTTCTTTAAAAAAAATACACCCAAAAAAACAACAACATAATTTTGTAGAAACATTAATTTGGGGCTGACAGTACAGACATGTTGTTGAAACGCCATTACTGTTTCCCCATTTCTTTAGATTTTAATCTGGCACATAGATATGGTGTCACCTTTCCAGGCCCACCCTGATACCTACTACAACAAGGGGTATTTTTATGCCAAAGATAAATCTTGATGTTTTAAATTATTTTGAAATGAGACTTTTGAAACATCCCCAGAATGTTGTACGGAAATTTAAGTCTCCCTAACCACTTGGGAAACGCCCTTACAATTTGCGTAGTTCCACTCATGCTTATAAACGGATAGGTATGGCTATAAACACTGCACCTACTTGTCGCCTCTATCGAGGGAAAACAATGAGATATGGGTGAGGAAACAAATGTGGACTACTGGTATGCGGTGGCGTATCAATGGACGTGGTAACAAATTCCGCCTATGCAGGGCGGGGGTCCTCATGCAGGCAGGGCCCCGAGTGATGTACTCGGTTGCGTCGGCCTCAGTACGCCCCTGCCCAGGTGCCACGAAACTCACGGCCCCAGCAGCTAATGTGTGTATGAATCACGCACTCACCACATAACACCATGAAGACTTTGGACCAATCCATGCTGGAATCTCACGTCTGCTGCTGGTGCAAAGGGGGGGGGGGGGGGGAAGTTTGAAGGGGGGGCAGGGGGGGGGGGGAAGGGTTATAGCTNAAGACTGATTTATGTCTATAGTTCCTTTACTTGTTTTGAAGACTGATTTATGTCTATAGTTCCTTTACTTGTTTTGAAGACTGATTTATGTCTATAGTTCCTTTACTTGTTTTGAAGACTGATTTATGTCTATAGTTCCTTTACTTGTTTTGAAGACTGATTTATGTCTATAGTTCCTTTACTTGTTTTGAAGACTGATTTATGTCTATAGTTCCTTTACTTGTTTTGAAGACTGATTTATGTCTATAGTTCCTTTACTTGTTTTGAAGACTGATTTATTATTTTTTTTAAACTTATAACTTTTGAATTTCCTAGCATCTATTTACCAATAAATAGTATGAGGATGTAAGAAATGGCCAAAGTATTGTTGGTCAGTGCATTTTTTACAGTTACTTTTGCTCAATATCAGACGTTTATAAAGAGCATATTACAGAGGCGTACCAACACAGGTTCTTACTATGGCCACTAAAGTACTGGTGTGGGTTCGTCTTCACCTCATTGTTTTATGATGAACAATTTAATTGAATGTTTGCTGCTGTCCCTGTTGGCTCATATGTGTGTCCGTCCAGTTGTTGGTGTCCAAAGAAACAAATGTTTGCTGCTGTCCCTGTTGGCTCATATGTGTGTCCGTCCAGTTGTTGGTGTCCAAAGAAACAAATGTTTACTGCTGTCCCTGTTGGCTCATATGTGTGTCCGTCCAGTTGTTGGTGCCCAAAGAAACAAATGTTTGCTGCTGTCCCTGTTGGCTCATATGTGTGTCCGTCCAGTTGTTGGTGTCCAAAGAAACAAATGTTTATTGCTGTCCCTGTTGGCTCACGTGTGTCCGTCCAGTTGTTGGTGTCCAAAGAAACAAATGTTTACTGCTGTCCCTGTTGACTCATATGTGTGTCCGTCCAGTTGTTGGTGTCCAAAGAAACAAATGTTTACTGCTGTCCCTGTTGGCTCATATGTGTGTCCGTCCAGTTGTTGGTGTCCAAATTAACAAATGTTTACTGCTTTCCCTGTTGGCTCTTATGTGTGTCCGTCCAGTTGTTCGTGTCCAAAGAAGCAAATGTATCTTTTTGCATATTTGATTTATATTTGAATATTTTGTCGTCTCAACATAAGCAGAGTGGCAAATTCATTTTTAAATTGACAATTATTTCTACATTGACTGCTGGTATGGGGCCATCCATTGAGTACTTGCGCAAAAAGTCTAATTGCAAACCTCTCCCTTTTGCATGAGTACATTTTTGGACACCCACCCCGTACGTACGTACTAATGAGCTTTCTCCCCCCCCCCTCCCCCGGAAAGAGACGTGCATTTAGTTATAGAATCGTATGACGTCACAAAGAAATGTACCAATAGTAACTAATTACTGGTTGTCCCTGGGCGGCAATTTTTTTCTATACATTTAGGTCACAGTGTAAACACACTGATGCCACATCAGATATTATTGTCGCTTTTTTTGTTAAACAAATAACTTCTCTTAACCCTTGAAATCCCAAGGGTGGGGTGGGGGTGGGGGTAACCACTGAATACTGGTGGTGGATCAAAAAGAAAGAAAAACCATAAAGAAAGCGAACTCTCGTAGCCGCAGTGAGGTATGATTAATGCTGTTAGAATGCAGAAGGCCGGGCATTTTGGAGAATGAAAAAATTGTTAACACTTTGACCGTGCTTTTTTGGAGTAGTGTGGGGCGTCGGGGGTCAGCGTCGATGTTGTATTTTTTATATCATGTGCGGGGAGATTGTGTGAGTTTGGTGGGTGAATGTCGTGTGTTATAAGTAATATGGTGGATTATTTGTTGTATGCAATGGGTGGCTTTGTGATAGTTGTATGTAATGGGTGCGTATGTGGTAGTTGTGTGTAATGTGCGGTAAACAATATGAGTGTGGGATATAAGACATTGTTATGTGAGGCGGCGGTGTGTGTTGTATGTGTATGCACGAACACATGATGTAACTATCGGGTGCACTTGCCATTAGACTGTAACAACATATCGCTGTACACCTCTTGCAACAGCCCGGGAAAAATGGCTACTGTCGCACTTACACACAATCCTCTTTGTTGAACACAATTCATTCCACCAGTCAAGCATGACAAAGAAACCACACCAAGCATGTAGCCATTGTTCTAAGAAGCTTATATACAAAACGTGTTTGTGACTATTGATTGTGTCGTATTGTCCCTATGTCTGATGTTCGGGTCGACAGAATCACAATCGGTAATCTCAAGTCGCAGGAGTCGTGTGGAGACATGTGCAGACTCAAGAATCAAGAGCTCAATTCGTCTTTGGTCTCTTAAGCTGTAACCGCCCGATATACTTCGAGCATAGAAGTAGAGGGTTCACAGACGGCTCAGACGTACAGAAAAGTATAACACAATACAGACATTATATCAATGTATAACCCAATACAGGCACATCACTGTGGTGGGTCAGAAGTTGTGTGTGGGCCGACCACCACGATAGCCCAGTGTTCTCCAACCGGCGTCCACGATAGCCCAGTGTTCTCCAACCGGCGTGACGGAAGCAGCATACTCCATGTTATGATTTGATTGACTCCTTATTTCCCAAGGAAGATGCCCAGCACCCAACTGGCCTGGAAATAGACACTCTTTTAAAAGCGTCAATTGTGTGTTTCCGGAACGTTCATCAGTTCTAGTGTGTCGTCAGATCAAACAAGCTGAACACCGGTACAATAGCCTATAAATAGATTGAAATGTTGGGGCAAACTGACCTCTGTTAGTGAGGAAGGTTGATGTAGTGAATGTAGTTTTTTTTATTTATTTTTTATTAAACGCAATGAATAATTTCAAATATGTAAAGTCAAGAGTGGAAGCTCTCACGTCGACAGCGGGGCTCATGCGATAGCACATAAACAAGCCAAATTTACAACAACAACAAAAAAAAAACAAGCGCCCAAACAGGCACAAATCATGCACAGTTAAAACACTAACTAAGACCTGTCTCGGCTGGCAGTGATGCCACGATACGGCCTCATATATCGCCGCAGTAACAGATGCGTGTGCAGATGGTTGCCAGTGATGCGGCAGTTTGTCAGAGATGCGGCAGTTTGTCAGAGATGCGGCAGTTTGTCAGTGATGCAGCAGTTTGTCAGTGATGCGATAAGTTTTCAGAGATTGCGGTAACACACGGTCAACAGCCAAACAGCTGGGCAGCCAAAACAACGTAAGATGACACGGTCAACATCCCAACAGCTGGGCAGCCAAAACAACGTAAGATGGCACGGTCAACAGCCAAACAGCTGGGCAGCCAAAATAACGTAAGATGGCACGGTCTACATCCCAACAGCTCGGCCGCCAAAACAGTGTAAGTTGACGCGGTCAACATCCCAACAGCTCGGCAGCCAAAACAACGTAAGATGACACGGTCAACATCCCAACAGCTCGGCAGCCAAAACAGTGTAAGATGGCACGGTCAACATCCCAACAGCTCAGCAGCCAANCGATAAGTTTTCAGAGATTGCGGTAACACACGGTCAACAGCCAAACAGCTGGGCAGCCAAAACAACGTAAGATGACACGGTCAACACCCCAACAGCAGGGCAGCCAAAACAACGTAAGATGGCACGGTCAACAGCCAAACAGCTGGGCAGCCAAAATAACGTAAGATGGCACGGTCTACATACCAACAGCTGGGCCGCCAAAACAGTGTAAGTTGACGCGGTCAACATCCCAACAGCTCGGCAGCCAAAACAACGTAAGATGACACTGTCAACATCCCAACAGCTCGGCAGCCAAAACAGTGTAAGATGGCACGGTCAACATCCCAACAGCTCAGCAGCCAAAACAACGTAAGATGACACGGTCAACACCCCAACAGCTCGGCAGCCAAAACAACGTAAGATGGCACGGTCAACACCCCAACAGCTCGGCAGCCAAAACAACGTAAGATGGCACGGTCAACACCCCAACAGCTCGGCAGCCAAAACAGTGTAAGATGGCACGGTCAACATCCCAACAGCTCGGCAGCCAATCATAACTTAATGTGCTGTGCTGACGGGCGTTTTTGATTTATCTTCCTCATTATACTTCAGCTGATACAGATCTGTACGTTTGACCGTTATCTCTTGACGCGACCGATACAACTAAAACACGCCACTAAAAGTGATGGCGTCCAAAGCTAACTAATAAAATGACGGCCGCGGAAAGCTGGTCTTAATACGTATATAATTAAAGATGATGGGGTATTTTAAGGCCTACAATGACATAATTAAAGATGATGGGGTATTTTAAGGCCAACAATGACATAATGAAAGATGATGGGGTATTTTAAGGCCAACAATGACATAATGAAAGATGATGGGGTATTTTAAGGCCTACAATGACATAATGAAAGATGATGGGGTATTTTAAGGCCAACAATGACATAATGAAAGATGATGGGGTATTTTAAGGCCAACAATGACGCGCATAGAATGGAGCCGGGGCTTTCAGAACGTGGATGCATCTTAAAAAAACAAATTAACTTCCACACAGTGACGTGGATCAATGACATAGAAGGTTGTTTTTTGGTTTAATTTTTCAGGTTAAAGTGCACTGTGTTATTCAAGAATTCTCTTTCTGGCCGCGGTGAGTGGAGTGGAAAGATCGAATCTCATTGTATCACTAGGACCTGTTCAGTCTGCCCTGACACATGTTACATCAGTATATATATATATATATATATATATATATATATGTTTAAAGGTTTTGCCGAGCCCTGTCTTAAACCATCGGAGAACACCGGAACAACTCTTTATATCCACTGATTTAAGCCATGCAACAGTCTGCCCTGACACATGTTACATCAGTATATATATATATATATATATATATATATATATATATGTTTAAAGGTTTTGCCGAGCCCTGTCTTAAACCATCGGAGAACACCGGAACAACTCTTTATATCCACTGATTTAAGCCATGCATCATTTAACAGATTCGAGCAGGCCTTAACCCGCGGCCTTTCAACTAGAGGGAGGGAAGGATACTTTAAAAGGTGGGGGGGGGGGGCCCACAAGGGTCCACTGTTCTTCATGAACTTGGTCTGGCTGAAGGTATCTTACTTGCTCCGCTCTTACATCAGTAATCGCTCAGTAAAGCCCAGCTCATCCCTCGAAGAGAGGTGCAAACAGAAATGTGTCATGATGATAAGCTGCACTAGTTCTTGTTTTAGCGATCTCTCTTGAGCTGTCACATTAGGTTTTTTTTAAGATGTTAAAGCGAGTTGGAATTTTTATTATTTTTAAATGACGTTGTCTTGTCAGTGATTTTGTGTCATGATGGAAGATGTCTGTCTGGAACCAATATTCTTAGAGTCCTGGATTGTTGTTTTGGTAGTTTGTGGAGAGGGGTGGGGGGCACGAAGACAATTAAATAATCACAACATGGTAGCAGTGTGTATGTGATGTCAACATGGTAGCAGTGTGTATGTGATGTCAACATGGTAGCAGTGTGTATGTGATGCCGACATGGTAGCAGTGCGTATTTGATGTCAACGGTATAACTCTGTGTGACGTCATTTGAGAATGATCTAAACATGAAATGATAATCTAATGGCCACATTCGTTAGGAGTATCATGAAGAGAAATCACGTACAGTGGTGACCAATGGACTTAAACTACCCAAGAAATGGCAGGACGCTGTGTAGGGCGCCAGGGGTGAGGAGGGGAACCACTTACGCCCCCCCCCCCCCCCCCC
>CAXITT010000071.1:455588-471344 GCA_964033795.1 Lymnaea stagnalis
GGGGGGGGGGTGCGGGGGTGACGTGAATCAGACACAACTCCAGTGGCCGGGGGGGGGTGAAACAAAAAGTGAGGGGGGGGAGGGTTACCCCATCGTAGAGCAGAAATAAAACATCTTTCATCGTATTGAACACCTCCCCGGTGGAGGGCCTGACCTACATGCATCACGTGACGTCAATCCAAACACGCGTGGAATGTTCTCAGCGGTTCTCCTTTTGTTTTTGTTATTCAAGAATGCCAGTAACAATAACGTGCGTGCAGAACTTCAGACAATTGGCGATTCCATTAAGCTGATACATCCAAGTCCCAAGTCTGCATCTTAAGGCACTGCCCATAGGTCAGTGAAACTACGTAACACGCGTGGCTGTAATCAAGCTAAAGCCAAATGAATAGACTTCAAGGCCCCCTAGAAGTTGGGAGCGTTTTAACTCTAAATTATCCCGAGGGCAACGTGACATCTTAAGTTCCTACGTACACCAAGCCTACTGTTAAAATAGTCTTGTAAACCTCAGACCCCCCATTTTGTTTTTTGTTGACAAAACGCAAACGGTAGTCGACTGTACGGTAGTGCTATGATAGAAGAAAAAATGTTTTAACGAAAGCAAGTGTGTCATGAAACAAAGTACAACCCCATAGAAAAAAAAAGGGGGTGATACAAGGGATTACAGACAGATAGAGAGATGGGAGGAATGATGAGGGAGCTAATTGCCTTCCTTTGACCTTTCTTTTTTCAACAGTTTAGTGACGTTACAAGCCGGGCACCCAACTGACCCTAGCTTAACTAACACAGGACCGTTCCCCAGCAGGTTGTGTAACTACACCACGGCAAATGAGGTTTTTGTTTACCTATTGTGCGTAACTCACATGTCACTCAGCATTGTTTTCTATTGACCAAAACTGAGTGGGGGAAACAAGTATTTGGCCACAAACCTGGTGACTGCTACTCCGATCAGGCGGTCACACAACAACAACGAGATCCATCTAATACAGACAATTGGTAGAATTTAAAACTTTTAATGGATAAAACTTTGGTTATCTCTAAAGAAAAAACTTAAAATGACAGGGGTTGAAAAATGGGGGGAGGGGAAAGCTAAGGGTGCTGTAGGATCATCAGCACTTGCTATTTCTTACTGTATTAATCCAAAGAGATTTGAGTAGCATGTCAATAGCTACTAAAAAAAACCAACAAGCTTATCAAACACATTTATGATTTGATTTGGTTAAAAAGGGAGGGGTTAAGGTGGACTCCTGCTCCCCCCCCCCCCCGGGCACTCTCAAAAGGACACCATTTTTCATGCAAAATATGTGTATTAATATATGCTGTAATGGAAGAGGATAAGTATTCAAAGACATGTATTAAATGTTTATAGACGGCGCTGAACCTGACATGATTGCCTTCTAAGACCCTAACACAATTAGCAAATAACAGTGATGTGTGATGTCTACTAACTATCAGTATACATTTATTTAACAACTATGTTAGTCATACTTTTGAGAAACTATGAATTATGGAAAGAGAAAAACTGAACTAAAGAAGCACTTCATTTTTTTTAAAGTGGATTGAATGAATACTTTATATAAAAATAATTTTAGACCTTTCATATTAATAGATTATGTTCTTCCTACTGGCATAATTTTTTAAAAGCCAGAAATACAAATTATAATAATTATATTATGCCCACTTTTTTTTAAGAACACACAACTGAGAACTAATCTAAACATGCAGTGGCATCATACAAGATGGGGTGACCCAGTGTAGTAACTCGTGTTGTCAACACCCATGGACTATCTCCTCACATAACATTGAAACCAGTTCAATTTGAACTTGAGTTCATTCTGTGCTAGTTAGATGAAACACGCTTATGGATTTAGTTCATTAGACCCAGAGATTCGTTTGTTGGTGTGACAAGAGCAGAACTTAAATAAGAACAGACAAGATAATGGCCATGTTCCCAAATGGTGGCCACAATGATATCTACCCAAATAAATAGGCCAGGGAAGATTTCACTGATAAAAAACACCCTCATTCACTGATGGAAGTGAGTGTCCAATGGGCCCGGTCAACCCCTGCCTGCATACTGTATAATCTTTTGCAAAATGATGCCAAGGAGGGTACAAATTATAATTAAGAGTTTCAACAATAACACTTTTAGAATATACTGACACTTATAAGGTGGGCAAACAACGCTAAGTGAAAGCAATAAAAAGAATGTTATTGACAGTCATCCGTTTGATATCAACCCCTCTGAAAATATTAGTGAAGCCACCACCCTTCAAAAAGGAGCTCTCTAATACTGCAAATATTTCTATAAGTATGACAATATTTACAATGAGACCACACTAAAAAGGTTTATTAATCTCAAAGTCAAAGAAGAACAAGAGCAAGAGCTCAGTTATGTAATCACATTTAGGCACTAAATAATATAATAATTTAATAAGTTTACTGTCAGGGCAGGTAAAAATTAGTATTGCCCCTCTAGCTCTAGATTAGACATAAATTAATAGTAAAGTAAAAGTCAGGTCCACTGACTTAAAAACTACTTTTACTTAGCATTAGAAATATTTTTGAACAGAGTCAAGAGGGTGGAAGTAGATGAGTATCATGACTGGCATGATATAGTAAATAAGCTATTATACAGGCTACTTGAATAAATAACTCAACTCTGACTGCAGTAGTCATACTAACTTAGCAAAAAACTATTAACTAGGCCTTTTATTTTAATTATGGTATAATTACTCCCAATAATACTAAATAATAATGTAATAATGACATAATAATTTACTAATACTAATATTATAACTAATAAAGTCTTAAGAAGTCTTAAGACTTAAGTAAGTAAGACTTAACACATTTTTTGAAAACTAATACTAATATTACACTTAACTTTACTCCTGCCTTAGGCTTAAAGTTTAAAGCCTTAGCCTAAGTCTTAGCCGTCCGTACTAGCCTATGCCTATGCCTATACTATATTATACTATAAATTTAATCATTTTATTTTGAATCATTTTCGTACGATTAGTCGGGTGGGCTAGACAAATGACTATATAAATCTTTGCTTTGCCAATGACCTATTTTAAATTCATAATAAAATGATTTCAGATGATTAAACATTAAATTATACAGTCAAATTTTCAATCTCTCATCTCATCTAAGTTTCACACTCGAATGATTTTTGTCTTGTTTTTTTTTTTTTTTCACTGACACTCGTCTCAGCTGATATTTTAAACACTAACATTTTAACTAAGTAATGAAACTTACCAAAATGTTGTTTAAGTGGTTAGTCTAATTCACAAAGTCTTAGAAATATAGTGTAATCCACTTCCTTTACGGATTCAATATTGGTAAATCCAGAAACTTTTGTTAGCCGTAATGACTATGAACTATGAATGACTGACTGCAGTGTTGTTGTGCTATTTTCCAACCTCCGTGCTCCACCCCCATAATAAATGAAAAATATAAAAAATGGAAACGGAATTCTCTTACAGTCTAATTGAAAACGGAACAGAAGTTACAAAAATAATCATAGCACATTTTTTCTTGTTCTAATATATGTAAACATAAAAATTAATCAAAGTTTTTCTTTCCTTTTTTCAAAATGTTTAAATTTGATTTATGACAATAAAAATTATGTGAAGAAAGACTTTTATATAAAAAACATGAATTCAGTAGTAGTGCTAATTTGATGGGCTGAATGCTATGGAAACTAAATTTGTTAATATTACTTCAATTCTTTGGAAATATACTTTCTAATATACTCAAGCATATATTTTTAAAATAAATTATTAAGTTCATGTTATAATAATTTTTTTAAAGTATTGAATATCTGTAATTCAACTGATATTGAACTACTACTGCTCTAAAAAAAAACAAAAAAACAATCGACTTGTAAACTTAAAACTATAAACAGTTGAAAATATTAAATATTTTTAAAAATATTTTGGGGATTAACTTTGCATTTGGGCCTTTATAAACGTTGTCTTATGAAATCATTATTTATGCTAAAATATGATTTAGGTAAATACGGTATAACATCAAATAATAAGCAGGAAATCTTTGAATAATTTAATGAAGTCTCAAGAAATTATTTATGACTCAGTAATACAGTTTTAATCATTTAAACAGAAATATCAGAGATATTATCTTTATTTTTGATACATGTAAATAAGTTGTTGTTTTTTTTATTTATACATTTTTTTTGCATTAGTAAAATGTCGGGTTATTAGGACAATGGTCTAAACTCTTTAACTAAAACGTTTCTTATAGCTTGATTAAATGTTCCGGAACTCAAGACGTCATAGGTTACAACATGGCGGAAGATATCCTTGTAAACATGACTGTCAACACAAAACTTTTACTTTTAATTATGCTTTTTTGCAATCATGCGTCTGGCTGGATTCATAATCTAAAATTACAAGTGAGACTTATAGATGCTAATTTTTCAATTCATTTTATATAGTTGTTGTAAATCGCGTATATAAATTGATTTGGTCATTGGACATTCTGAATTTGTGAGTCACTGCTTCAATTCAATGAATCAATCACACTACACTCACACCAATGACGACAACTTGTTGAAGGAACCTTTTATTAACTATAATTTAGTATGACTAGTAAATAAACATTCTATCTACAAAACGCTTTAACCCACCATAGTGTACATTACATTTTGTTGGGGATGATTAAGACCAGGCTTTAGCAATATTAATATTGATGTAGGCCTACTTTTTTTACATTGTGTAGCATAACCAAATCTTTTTAATTTTTTTTACACACTGTAAATGTTAGTTTGGTAAGTTTATGTCTGAAGCAGCACAGTCACAAGCATGATACAATGATACATCATTTGGAGGTTGTTTTTGGGTTAGGTGTTTGTGTACACTTAATGCAAGTTTTTGTTTCCTTATTAGGGGAAGGGTCTCCCCTCCCCAAAAAGATTTTTTTGCTTCTTATTTTGGTTTTTTAAAGTGGGGGGAGAGGTTTGGAGAGGGGTGTCTCCCCAGTTCTCAGAGGATAATTGATTTTGCACACAGAAAACGATGATAATTCATAATATTGACTCTACCTCAAATGAAAATAAATCTGGTTTAAATGCTTTCTAAATTCATTCTATAAGTCATGCAGTAATTCCTAAGCTATTGGGCTGACACCTCTTGGCAAAACCCATTCTGTTAACCCAAAAGTTATCTCATTTGGATTCTCGTTTTTACCACATACAAAAAATGGAACAATTTTTATAACTAATTTACATCACCTTTGCATCAACGAGGACTTAAAAATATAAATATCTGCATGGCTGTTTTCTTTCAATAGAAGTAAAAACTTTGAATCTGCTAAATCGCAATATTTATTCTTTAGCTTTAAAAACAATTGGGAAAAGAATGTAATGAATAAATGTATCTCATTTAGAAATAAAAAATTGACATAATGTGATAGCAATACGGTAACAAATAGGAAGAGCATAATGAGATTGAGAATGCAAGAAGTTAGTTGGTAAAATCAAGCTGATGCTGAATTGTGACTCATGAATATAGTGGTGGAAAATAAGTTGCCTATAACATGTGGATATAAAGTATTGAATCACTTTGTTTACAAGATGGAATAAATAGTAAAGAATTTGTTGTTTTTTTCTCAGTCAAATTATTTTATTTGGACCAATTATCATAAAATGTAGATTACATTTTTTTTCTGCCTCCACATATTCAGACAGATGACAGACGTGACATAATGCTAACCCACACCTTTGGATTTCTTAAAGCTGGTACTTTGACTGTCAATGTGACAATGTTTTCATTTAGATCAGCTGGCAATGTGACAAATCAAGTAAGAGGAATTGGATCATTCATACTTTTATTCCTTTTAAAGTCATAGAATAATGTTTGGAAATTAAATTTTTTACAATTAAATGCAGTCTAAAAATCAGAGCAGTTTTTTTTAATGTTGAATATGTTACAGGTTTTAGGTATTTGATATTCTTATTTGCATTAAGAAAGTGAATAGAAGTGGGTGTTATCTACAACAGTTACAAAGTAAGAGTTTGCATGTAAGATAAAACACATTGGTCCTTTTCCCCCTTTCATCTCTAGCCTTTTGGTTTCACACTGGATAAAAGCAAAAGTCCAGGATTCAGCAGTTACATGGTAAGACATCAGAAGCCATTGATTACTTTTTTGAAGTGTTGTCTTATTAAAAATTGAATAAAATGTTTATCTGTGTGGTTTGATTTTTATTTATTTCATGGAGGATTTAATTATTATTTTGTTTCTCTCTTCTATGATTATAATCTGAAGCAACACAGCTTTCTCTATTTACTTTTTTAAGTTATCCTTCTATAAAAGAAAACAGAAAGTTTTTTTTTTAATAATGATACCTAGGAAAAGTAATAATTCAAAAATACATTTTGCTGTGACTTTTCTCTCTTACCCTTTAGGAAAGCTTACAAAAGTGTGCTCTCAATGATACAGATAAAACAACAAATACAGTAATCTTTCGATTTGATTTTGAAAAAATGAAGTAAGTTTGAGGTCAATAAAAAAGAACATGTTCCTCACACAAATGTTTTTATTATCTTCTATAATTTAAAACAATTTTAGAAGATAATAAAAACATTTGTATTTACCACTATTTTGTGTTCAAGAAAAAATGTCTTTAAAATAATTTTGTATCAATAGCTTTAGTTTCGTAACTACAGTATTAAAAAAATAAACATTGTTGTGACTAAGAGAATAGAAAATTTGAATTAGATGACTGTTTTGATAACTAAAAGTTAAATCTTAACTTTCTTTCACCAAGAGTTGTAGTGGAGAGACGAGGTGAGGATTTACGAGAGTTGAGTATCGTAGCGACCCCACCACCAACAAAGGCTCTACCTGTGGAGCCAGACACCAACAAAGGTAATCTTAGATCATTATTACTGCAGCATTGGACTTGTTCAGCCCACTGATACTGCATATGACCCTAATTTGCTGCCTTTTGTTATATCCACAAAAATTAACCTGTTCATAACCACATTGCTTACATATGGGGAAAAAATTATCTTTTATCATTTATAATATTTTTTCCTAAAGGATTTAAAAAAAAAAAAAAATGAAATTTCGACCATGTAAATACAATTTAACTGAAATAAGTAATTTATTATTAATTAGTCCAGCAGAGTAATTTTGACAGTGATTATTAACAATCTTATTATTATTAGACAAAACGATGATTGCAATATTTTCAAATTCTAGTAATTAAACCAGAGGATAAAAAAAGTGAAAAACATGAAAAAACGGAAACAGGTGCTGTCACAAAAACAGAAACAGATTCTGTCTCAAAGACAGACAATGATAAGGGTAGCAAAGGCAAGACCCCAACAGATGAAAAAAAGCCAGGTGGTGAGACAAGCAAGAAGCACAGTGAAGACTCCAAAGAGGGTGGTAAATCCAAAGATACAAAGAGGGCATTGGATGGACAGAATGAAGATGAAACACACAGGTATTTTGTTTGTGCAAATGTATCAGTGTAACTGTAACACAAGTATGTATGTCCCTCATTTAATTGTTCTTGAACCCACCGCACCACATGTTCCATAAGTTAAAGAGTGGCCCAAGACATGTTTTTGTGTCAGACTCCAAGACTGCAAGATTTTCAACATCGAGTCAGATAACTTCTAGCACAGCCATTACCTTACCCTGAGAAGCTCTATGTACAACTGGAGAACATTCAGATGAAGGCCTCCTTGTGCTAAAAATCATTTAGAATTCTTGAATGCCATTTGTGTCATAGTAGAAGATTTCTATGTAATAGACTGATTGATTCTCTTGTCCAATTTAAATAACCTAGATATCTACCATTTACCTTATTGTGCTCAGTTATGTAATCAATTCAAGAAATGGCTATTAACATTCTGGTGCTGCTAAATATATTCCCGGCCTTCTATGTTAAATTTATGTCTCTTGAACCGCATTGCTTATTTTCTGCATTGTTATCAGTCTTATTTTTTATTGCTTTAGTCGCAGAAAACGAGCAGTAGAATCAACAGTTGCTGCTGTAACTGTAGACACCAAAAAGCCAAAGGTAGTTTTATAATTTTATAGTTGTTAATGTTAGCTTTAAAGCTAGTTTATCTAAAAAAATTAACATTTATTCGTATTTTGATTTAGTCAAATTTAGAAATGCTTATGTAATTACAATTCAATATATAAAAAATGTCTAAGTGTTTTTCTGTCTGACCTGCAGTGTTCATTCTAGGTCTTAAATTTATTTATTGCATTATAGTTTTATCATATTAAATTAAGCTTTTTTAAGATTAATTTTAGTCTGCTAATGGTTTTTTTTATTAATTAAAAATTTTTTAAAATGTTTACTTCAAAAATATTTTCTTTATATATACTAAAATGACGCTGAGAGAATTTTTTAAAAATTTAACAGATATTTCGGGTCAAATTATTAACTGGAGTAATGTTTCCCATGAGCTCACATTCCATTTTCTAATTTTCTGAAGATCTTCAAATACTATAACATTTTTAATTTACCTTGAATTCTACTTCTAGGAAAAAAGAGATGACAAGCCTGGCAAACCTGTCGTAGCCGAGAAAATTTACCTAAATTTAACTAAAATTGACACAGATAAATATCAGACATTTGTAAGTTCTATGTCTTCAGTAATGTTGTTTTGTTTATTTATTAATGTATTGATTTTTCTTATGGTGACTATAGATTCAATTTTAATTAATCCTGAACTAGAATTCTATTCATTTTTTAAACTAAATTAAGAGTAGATATTGACTTTATTGAGCTTGAATGTAGAAGTAAAAACTCATTTAATTAACTTAAACCTATTTTAAATTATTTTTAAAACTACCATATGAACTATAACAGTTTATTTGCAAGTAATGTACAATCTTAACTAACTTACAGTTTTCATAATTTTTTTTATTCTTAAAACAATGTACATATTAAAAATAAACTTAAAAAAAAAAAAAATGCTTTGGTAATTTAATGCATCATCTCTATAATGCAAATCTTGTGTTCATTAATATTTTTAGTATATATAAGCTTGACAACTGAAGATGATATTGCCCATTTCTTTGACAGTTTCAAGTCAATGTTGCCAAGGAATCTGAAGAAGGGCTCTACAACCTCTACTTCCACAACTGTATGAATGAAAAGTCTCTGGTCGACCTTTCAGTAAGTTTTTACTTCTCATCAATTTATTGGTGTTTGGCAAAGCTCCCGCAATAAACATTTTAAAATCAAGTGTCTCATGATATATTTGGGTTTTTTATTTTTTTTGCACTAGACTTTTTGAGATAGAGAGAGATGGCTTTCACATTTAATTGATAAAACTATCATATTTTTTTTTTTAAATTTAATAAGCAAAGACTTATGCTATTTTTCCAGTGATTTGTTATCTAAAAATAGTGAATTATTTTTCAAAGTTATATATTCATGTGATATAGATTTCTAGTAGTTATTAAAGTACTAGTACTAGTCTATTTATTAATACCAGCCACCTGAGCTAACTGTGCTTTTTTAATCCCCTTGTCACTCACTGTCCTCTCATGAGCATGTTAACATAGTTATGTGATTAACTATGGCTTGAAAATAAAAAGCAACTCTTGCATTAAACAGATGTTATCATGCATAAAAGTATTGCAGTAACGCAAACTTTTTCAGTCTTAGCCACAGGTAGTTTGTTTTCTCAAACACCATGCCAGTGCATCCCATATTTCATCCAAGATTTATAGGCAAATATATTATATAGCCTCAACTATAACATGAAACTTTTCACAACTTTCCCTCTCCCAACCCTTGTTAAATAGCATCCACCTCTTTCACTCTAACCAACTGGACTACAGTACAGGTTTTACATATCTGTCCATTGCTATTTACTCCATGATCCATTCAGACAGGCTTTACACATCTGTCCATTGCTATTTACTTCATGATCCATTCAGACAGGCTTTACATATCTGTCCATTGCTATTTACTCCATGACCCATTCAGACAGGTTTTACATATCTGTCCATTGCTATTTACTCTACGATCCATTCAGAAAGGTTTTACATATCTGTCCATTGCTATTTACCCCATGATCCATTCAGACAGGTTTTACATATCTGTCCATTGCTATTTACCCCATGATCCATTCAGACAGGTTTTACATATCTGTCTATTGCTATTTACCCCATGATCCATTCAGACAGGTTTTACATATCTGTGTCAATTGCTATTTACTCCATGATCCATTCAGATTCAAATCATTCAGAAGAATGAATTCAGCTACTTGTCAGCAGATGAGATGCCCATCCCAGTCTTGTACTTTGTCTTTAGCGTCACGTTCTTCATCCTCACCGTTGTCTGGTTTTCAGTTCTCCGCAAGGCCAAGTGAGTGCTAAGCTTTAGAATATTATTGTGTTGATTTTCTCTACTGATAAAACATATTATTTAAACACTAATTAACTTATTCAAAACATTCAAAGTCGTGTACTTTGTCTTTAGCGTCACGTTCTTCATCCTCACCGTTGTTTGGTTTTCAGTTCTCCGTGTTGATTTTCTCTACTGATAAAACAAATTATTTAAACACTAATTAACTAATTCAAAACATATTACTTGTACTAGAATATCAGAATCTATTGGTTACCAGTACATTTTATTCTGTAGTTTTTAAAAACATATTTTTATCATTTAAAACATTTTAAAAAAAATGTATTTAATCAAATGTTAGGAAATAATAAATTAAGAAATATTTTCTTAAACACATATGATCAGAAGTCTGATAAATTTGCCAGTTTTAATTGTTTAAATGAATTTCTCTGTCTCTAGTGAGGGTGTCTATAAGATTCACTATCTCATGCTTGTGGTGGTCTTCTTTAAAAGTATCTCCAACCTGTTCCATGGGGTAAGTTAATTAATACCTTGTATTTCGGTGAGCCTCAATTATTATGTTATCCTTCATCCCCCATGCCACCAAACATTTATTTCAACGGTCACTCTACTCTTCCTAGCACTCATATCTTGAATTCTTCTTAGTGGTAACAAGTGTCATATGTATTAACGAAATGTTTGGCCTTTGTAAATATTCAAAGTAGAGTACCAGGAAAAAGTAGTTCATTAATTAAAAATGTGGCTGTGATACAATGAAGGAAGTACCGCTGTGTGTGCTTATATTTTTAGTGTTTCACAAAGTATTTTTTTATTCTAAACAAATCTAAGTGCACAGCTATTTGTTATTTTACCAACCCAACAACAGTTCATCTTAATGTTTCTTTATAAATTCAATGTTTACATTTGTATGTTTTATCTTATGGAATAGGTTAACATGCATATGATAGAGAAAACTGGCATTCATCTTGATGCCTGGGCCATTTTGTGGTACATTGTGTATTTGTAAGTATTGAAATCATGAATAGCTAAGTACCCAGTAGCTAAAAGGTTGTGACAAACAAACAAAAAAAGCGATGTTTATTGTCTAATATCTGTTGTATCAAATTTAATTGAAAATATGTTCACTGACTTTTTTTAACATAAAACCTGATTTGAATCAGTTGAATAATTTAAATAAGATTAGGGGTGGGAAATTAAAAAAGATTTGTGAAACAGAGTTTTCTAAATCACTTTATTAATTGTTTGTTCTTTGAAGCTGAAAGTACATATAAAATTATCACTCATTTATCCAATCACATCCTGTTTTCCAGGATGAGGGGAGCTGTTCTGTTTGTTACAGTGCTTCTGATTGGTGCTGGCTGGGCTTTCATTAAGCATGTGTTCACAGATAGAGAGAAGAAACTTTTTCTTATTGTCATTCCATTACAGGTATTTCTGTGTATATGTACATACATTTGCTTGAAACTAGGCAAATTTGTTAATGCATCTGTTTTAAAGATTTTAAATATTTATAATTGTCAGGGTATGTACTTAGGTAATGTCTAGAAGCCTGTTTTTTTTTTTTAATAAATTATTATTTTTTAAACTAGATATTTTTATTTATTTTGTGTATTTGCCAAATTATTACACAAAAAGAAAACATATTTATTTTAATTAAAATATATATCATTCTCTAAAAAAAAATAAGGGTACCCCTTAGTTAAATTTGAGTCCATTAAATATTTGTTAAAAGTATGATTTTTTTTAAAATTTGTCATGTCAAATCAAATATAAATGTTCTTTCTATATTTAGTAAACATCAAAACATCTAAATCTATCAATGGTTTTAAATATATAAATATATTCATCATGTTTCATATTTTACCTGAATACATTCCTAATATACCAATATACACATCTTATCTAGATATTAATGAATGTTGCCTGGGTCATAGTGGAGGAAAGTGAGGAAGGATATTCATCTTACGACACCTGGAATAAAATTTTTACAGGTGTTGACCTGCTGTGCTGTTTTGCCATTCTTTTCCCCGTCATATGGTGAGTCACAATGATATTAGTGAAAATCACAATAATCGCTGAGGAATATCACAATAATAGTTGGTGACTATCACAATGATAGCTGGTGAACACCACAATGATAGCTGGCGAATTTCACTGGGTCATATTTTGGTGGATGATATATTTGTTTTAAGATTTTTTTAAATGATAAAATTGAAAGTTTTAAAAGAATTTGAAGTGAATTGTAACAAGTAGCAAATAATATCACCTGAGTGTGGTGATAATGTTAAGAACAGTCTTGAAGTGAAAGTGAATTAATAACTAGGCACACTCACTTTATCTCACTTTTTCTTTACAAAATGAATTGAACCTCTTAACTAAAAAAAGTATTGTTTTTTTATAATTATTTTAATTTCTCTTATTACAGGTCAATTCGACATCTTCAAGAGGCCTCCAAGACAGATGGGAAAGCTGCAATAAATCTTAATAAGCTGAAACTATTTAGACACTTCTACATAATGGTGTGTGTGTGATTATAACCTTACCAAAACTAATTATGTTCAACCACTTCATTGCATTCGATTTAAAGTAAACAGTCGATGTGTAGATAGTTGGGTTGGTTGATGAATAGATCCAGGGAAAGAGTCGGCAGTTGAATCTAAATGTTCCATATATTTATTGATCAATGTTGTTCTGCTTGTTCAGATAAATGCAGTTGGCTTTCAAATAAAGCTTTACATTTTAAAATTCTTAACTGCTGGAACTGTATTATAATTACTTTTAACACTAGTCAAACTTAAGGGGAGATAATGAATATGAGATTAGCAAAATTTAAAATTTTATTTTTAAAATCTCCAAAATTAACCCTGTGACCTTTTTTTTTTAATGACAGGTTGTTGCATATATCTATTTCACTAGAATAATTGGATATTTGCTCTTGGTAAGTTTTCCTCAGGCTCAGGTTGAGGTTTTCACAATTCTTTTCTCCACCATTATGAAAAAAAAATAGTTCTTTTTCAGTGCAAGTCTTATAATGCAAATCAAACTAAAGATGCAACAGTTGTTTTTTTTCTACAATTCTTTGCCAAAACTTTTTTTTTTTAAATAAAAAAGATTAAAATGTAAGCTTACAAAATATGTTTAGATTTCTTTGTTTGTTTTGTTTTTGTTTTTTAAGACGCCTGTCTTACATTGTTGTCTAAAATTATTGTTTTTTTTTTTTAAAGAAGCTGTTCTTATAATTCTGTACGATTTATTAAAAATAATAATTATTATTGTATATTAATTATTGTATCAGTTTTCCCATGCTCCAAGACTAGGTCAGTCTGTCTTTCTGGTTGCTTTGTTTCAACCAAAACTGACCTTTTTGAGGAATGAGTTTTAAATGTCCTCTGTCCACTGCCAGATAACTCTTCCGTTCCGTTATGGCTGGATGAAAGATCTGTTTGAGGAAGTCTTCCTGTTTTTCTTCTTCACCCTGACCGGTTACAAGTTCCGCCCCACCAGTGACAACCCTTACCTGCAAGTCCCGCTGGACAGTGACGACGAGGAGGAGATAGAGATAGATGAAGTGTAAGTTATCCGAAACTTGACATTAAACCCCATTTCATTTGCTATATAAATTTGTTTTCCCATTTATCTTACTCCAATATTTTTTTTTTAATTATCTTTGCATCCATCCATTCATCCATGAATATAGATGAAAGAAAGTCTGTGTATTTCTTAAAGGGTAATAAATGAAGCCACAGCATTCTTCTTGTAACTTTATATTTCAAGCTGCCACATACCCTTGTTCTACTATTTCGTTGTTAAGTTCTTACGAAATTAACTACTGGTACTAAGATTCAACAAAATAATATTTATTTAAGAAAACAAGCATTCTAGACCATTATTCCAATTAGTAATTGTAATGTATTTTCTTTAAATTAATTTAAGGCTGAAAAAGGACTCTCCAGTTAAAATACATGCAAGCTTAAGTGTTTGTTATTAAATTATTATTTTTTTTAATTTCATTTATATTCAGTTTCTAATGACATTTCTACTGAGCCTAGTATTTAATAAGCTGCCAAATCTGGCCATTTTTTAATCTCAGGGTCACCAAAAGTGGAAACACAGAAACTGTGGTGAGAGTGAATCAAGGGAGAGCAGAAGCACAGAACACCACGGCAATGAAACAGCGGGAGAGCAGTCATGAATACGATTGATAAAAGTTGTACCATCATATCATATTAACTTGTTTTGTATGTAAAACTGTCAGCAACGCATAAGTATGCTACTTACGGTTTGTCTCATCAAACTCTTAGTCATAAATAAATATGCTACTTATGGTATGCAAACTGCTGCTAAAAAAGATGTCTACAGCATAAGTGTGCTTTTTTTTTTTTTGAGTGATATGATAGGTTTTAATTCCCAAGTAATAGTCATGCAATGTAAGCAATCATCTTACCAGTGAAACATCAGTGCTAGATTTTTAACATGTCAGTTTTTCTGTTTTATGTATGTAAGAGGCAAAAAAAGACTTTTTACAGAATGGCTTAACCAAGATAGATGTCAAAGTGAAAATGTGAATTATAAACATTTTTTTTTTAGACTGACCTAGCGTTAGGCAAGTTTAAATAAAAACTAAATGGGACGTTGTTTCAAAGGCGTTGCTGAGCATGGAAGGGGAATGCACAGAGCTGAACATAGCGGACTCCCGGATGGGGACAATGGTGAACATTTTGACAATGTGTTACTCAGTTTTCTCATATGTCAAATCCTCTCTGCGTGTTTCTATTTTGTTCAAATTGTGTCATGCCATGAGCGTTCACACCTTCTCGTTATAAACAGTTCATCTTGCAGTATTTAAATATCAGGTTTGGGGTTTGTCTTCATTTTAGTCATTGACTTCTTTGGTGGTTTTTTTTAGTAACAACTTTTCTTGTACGTAACATAATTAGCAGGGCCGTAACTAGGGGCAGACGGGTGTATGTGAAACTAATTAGGCCCATATTAAGTGTTTCTCACCAAGCAAAGGTTTTCAGCTGTGCCACTATTTGTGACTCCTTCACTGACTGTAGTATTGTATCAATTATACATGAATTGATTAGTCATGTGAAAGTTCACTAGTGAGTCTTTGTAGCAATCCTATAAATCAGCTTGAAAACATTCACCTTGAAATGTCTGTCTTGTGAAGTTTCGGGGAGCTGTACAAAGTAATACGTAAGTTCTTAATCATCTGATGTACTTGACCATCAATGTACCACTAGATGTGTAAAAAAATGGGGGGATCATCATTGTAATAGATATGCAATAGAATTCATTAAAACACACTGCTCCAACTGTTCCATAATCCAAACACTTCTATGTTCTAATTAGTTTTTATACCTCGAACCCCCCCCCCCCCCCCCC
>CAXITT010000071.1:471364-481751 GCA_964033795.1 Lymnaea stagnalis
TTTTATTTTTTTTTTTTTTTTTTTTTTTTTTTTTATTCTTTTTTATATTTTTTTTTTTTTTTTTTTTTTTTTTTTTTTTTTTTTTTTATAAATTACTAAATTAACTAACACTAATTATTTCATCAAAATAGGTCAAGTATGACACTCATTAAAAGTAATAAGTTAATTAACAACATGTAGATTGGTTTCAGATTTAAGAAATATCAAATCATTTAAGATGTTTTTGAATGAATTTTGAACAAATCGCAGCAAAGGGGATTTTTTTTAAAAGAATTTTTTGAGAAAGCTGAGACTGTAACGAGTTAGATGATATATAACAATGTGACCATAGGTGATGTAGAACAATGTGAACATAGGTGATGTAGAACAATGTGACCACAGGTGATATAGAACAATGTGACCATAGGTGATGTAGAACAATGTGAACATAGGTGATGTAGAACAATGTGAACATAGGTGATGTAGAACAATGTGACCACAGGTGATGTAGAACAATGTGACCATAGGTGATGTAGAACAATGTGAACATAGGTGATGTAGAACAATGTGACCATAGGTGATGTAGAACAATGTGACCATAGTTGATGTAGAACAATGTAACCACAGGTGATGTAGAACAATGTGACCACAATTTAAGGGTGATACCTTAATTCAGATTATAGTGGAAGAAAAATTAATTTTCCGATATTTTTTAAAGCTGTAATATATTTCTTAAATCTTTGAAATTATCTGTGGTTATCAATATTAACATTAAATCATTCATGAGCATCAATATTTATTGTATCCTCTGTGTTTATTGTATCTATTGTATCACTCATGGTTATCAATATTTATTTAATCGCCCATGGGTATCAATATTTATTGTATCAATCAAGGGTATCAATATTCATTGTATCACTCATGGGTTTCAATAGTTAACATTAATCCTCCACAGGTAACCTAAATTAAATATTTCTCAAATGTATTTGTTCTACCATTTCCTTCTCAGATGTACTCTTTTAAAATTTATTTCGTTCTCATGGTCCTTCCTTGCTTTCAAAATAAAGTTTGTAATTATTATTTATGTGCATAAAGTTTTAGATGGCTTGTAAGATTATGTTTCCATTGTGTACATACAAAAGGAAGATAGGGAAATGTTATTTTATTTGTTTTGTAAACTTAATTTTGATGATTGCTCTGTTTTGTAGCCTTTGTGGAAACTTTAAATGAAAACTCCTGAGACAGAAGAGTTATTTTTTATTTTCTAAATTTGCATACAAAATTATGGCAAATAATATTTTGTGACGTCGTTCTCCTAACTTGAGGTCATCATTAAAAGAAGCTTTGTTCCTAAATCTAATACATCTCCCATGGCCGCCATCCATATATTACTCACTTAAAAAAAATAACCTACTTTGCAATCTGTTCCAGTTTCAAAAATAAAAACTTTTATAAAGGTGAAGAAAAGCTGTTATCACAATGAAAGTGAATTATTATGTGTGATAAGCTTGTAGAGGAGCTATCAACATGCTCTGAGGTGATCAACCAGTCACAACAAAATGTATTTTAAATGGTGAAAACAATGCGTTAAAACTCTATACACAGATATTTCTGGAACACATAGTCTACCTATTGTAACATACATTCCCCAAATCTTTTTAGTGCATAGGTAATAAATGGATGGCAGCTTAAGCTAACAGAATGCTACGGCAATGTTGCATCCTACTGGGGCTTTGTTACAGCCTACTCTGGCAATGTTGCAGAGGTTATTTTACAGCCTACCGAGGCCATGTTAGAGCCTACTGTGGCCATGTTTAATTACCTGCATATTAGAAGAGCTCATCCTTGGGAATTTTTTTTCCGCACATGTCCAATTTGAGGACCTTTGCTAACCTAACAATAATATTTTGGTTGATCACCTGCATTTAAAGTTAGCATCCATAACCAAAGGGTTCTCAAGCATTCTTACATCACAGACCTAAGATCAGTTTAAACATATTGTCTCCCATATCTATGTCATTTTATCTTTCTCCCTAAATTTCTTATTACATTCTTTTATTGTATATAAGGACACAAATTAATGCTGAGAAAAGTTTGAAGTCATATTTTAAATATTTTTTGTCTTTTAAATTGGTGTGAATGTTGGCCAGATATTTGTCCACAACTGATGCCTGTGTGATGTTAATTACCTGACTGATAAAGAAATTATACTCACTGCTCTCACATTGTCAGTGTATGAATGAATTGGAATACTGATTCCAGTTGATTGATAGTGATAGAAAACTATAAGTTACAAGCTTTCTTTTTTTTAAATCCTACTACTGATGAACATGTGGGAGTAGCAAGCTGAAGAAATGAATTATATTTGGGAGTGGAGTGTAACAATGTGTGTCAATGATTGTGTGATTGTTTGACTTGACAGAAAAATCAGTTACGAAAAAAATGTTTGGAATAATAAAAGGAGTTGTTGATTTTCATGTTAACAAAACAATCACTAAGTCCTAAATCTTTGGGTGCATTAGCTGGGGCATAGATCAAGTTACACCTTCTGGCTTTATTTATAGATCAGGCCGCAACTTCTAGTTTTGTATATAGATCAAGTCACACCTACAGCTTTATTTTAACAATGTCAATCTTCTATCAACTTCACTATTATGCCCTCAGTTCAAACATTCTCCCCTTTCCCACTTTAAACACACACATATGATCTTTTACCAAAGCTTAGTACATATTAAGATGTCAGGTGTGAAAATATGTGCTGCATTTTTCATCATCAGTGTAACACTGTGATTGATAAAACATAGAATGGAATTAAATAACTGAAATAAATCAAAAATTGAGTTATTACTTCCTGTTGTTGTTTTATTTATACCACACACACACAAAAATAAACTTTGATATTTCAACTAATGTGTGGAGGGAGAACAAAGGTTATTTGTTTTATAAGAGATTTAAATAGACATGATTCTTATCTTAATAAGTAAGATTTATTTTTATGAAAGTACACATTGATGATTTATTGTTATGAAAGTACACATTAATATGAAATAAAGCAACAAATGTTATCTAAATAACAAACATGATACACGTTACCTCTCCTTCTTTCAACATACATGACCCAAATACTTGAACTTGAAGAAATCCCAAATGTTAAAATAATATCCAAATCCTTGAATAATAGCTAAATATTTAAATGTTACACGAAACGCATTTTCCCCATAAGCTCTAGCTTTCCCAATACTACTTAACTACATACCCAGTAGTTCTACCCAATGCTCTATTACCAAGGCGAAAATAACAACTGTTATTGTTATTTTTCCAAGGCCAAATCTGTGTGACTGTGTCCAGAAGGGTGGGTATGTTAACAAAGTTTTAAAGGGGCTTAAGTGTACAAAGTTTTAGGTTGTAATTCATAAAATAACTAAAATTGAAATAAGTTTTTTTTTCTACATAAAAATATATAAAATGCTAAGTTACAAAAAAGTTATTGCAATTTAAAGGATGAAATGTTGTACTTATTAAGTTATCATAAGTTATAGTCTTATAGGGGTTTTAGCTAAGGCAGGGCTAGGAGTTTGTGATTAAAGATTGCTTTAAAAAAAAGTTGCTTTTGTTTGAACAAAGAACTGGGAGATAAGATAGCAAATCTTCCAGGCTCTCCCAAAATACTAGTTACGCTACTGCTTACGTAATAAGCCAGCGTAATATAACATCGTGTTGCCATGTAGTAACTAGTAAATATATTTTTTAAATAGTACTTTCCACGCTAAACCAACCTATATACATCACATGAACGTTGTTTTAAATAAAGAAAATATTAACTATGGCAGCTACACTTTCTTGGACAATTACATACTATTTGAGAAGCTAATTTGCAATGTAAAAAAAAAAAAAACAGGAAACAAACAAAAAATTGCTATAATAAATACTGGAAGTAGTTTAACAATAATTGTATGCCCTGGTTTTGTTCGTAGTTTGTTTGAACTCATCGCCGTAGGCGCGTCACGTGCAATGGCTCTTTATTTTGTCTGTTTCTTCTTATAAAAAAAATATATAAAAAAATCATCTGTGTCTTCAGCTGACAATGCCACAATGTATACTGGAGTTAATGTTTAGTAAATTTATTTTAAAGATCTCTTTAAACATTTTAGGTCTCAGCCGGGTGCCGACCCTGATACCCGGATTTTCCCATTATTGCACACCCGTTAATATGCCTGCCTGGCCCGGACATTGAAACGATTTCGGGTAAGGGTGTTGAAATAAAATTATATACACATTTCTTAACATAGTGTTTTTAAAAATGGTAATAAGGGGAGAGACTGCAATCAGCTAAGTGCTATTTCTTATTATTTGTATTTTTATACCGTTTTTTATGTTTTTGTGTTCGCTGACGAAGGCTTTCTGCCGACACGTTCGCTGTTTAGTTGCGTTTATTTATTTTTTCAAGTTTAACCCTACTCTGTTTCACTAATTTTATATTGTTTTTAAAAATACATTTTTAACTTTGTGAATAATTAAATAAATAATAATAGAAAACTGACTAGTGATTTGGGTGAAACTAAATTATGTAAGCTAAATGAAACTGCAAAGTTCTGACAATAATATTTTATTTGTTGCGAATTTGTTTGATTTATTTGTCTTATCAAGATGCATATTTTTTTTTTATCATGACCCTAGCTAGCACTTTCTGTTTACAATTAATATTTCATTTCACATGCTGACTGACAATGCTGAGTAGGCCTAGCCAATTTTTATAATTTTTTGGTGGGGGTGGAATGGGGAGGGGGGTAATTTCAAAGTTCTGTATAGAATTCAATTCAGTAATTTAACACGCAGTAAATAAGTGAAGGAATCGGAAAGATATGATGGCTAAGAATAAGATTTATCGCCATGATGATGATAGAAACAGTAACATATTGGTTTCGGGGACCCCCGTTATGATTTTTTAGCCTAACATGGACCTGGCAAAGGTATGTAGGCCTAATGCGGTAACCTACATTGCCTAAAAAATAAGTAAAATAAATCTTCATGTAAGATTAAGTAGACGCAGATTGAATAAAAACAAATTAAATTACATGTCCAGGTGTTCAAATTATTTTTACAACTTAATATTTGATGAACAGGTTATAATTATATTCTACAGTTTTATGGAAACAGTTTTATTGTTCTTTATTAATGTTATGTTTTGTATTGGGCCTTTTTAATATTTTTTTCCCATTAAGTCATTAAGATTTTAAAATATTCGTATGAAATTAACTAGATGTTTTTTTAACCCACTTTCTTTTTGGTCTTATTTAAGTACTAACTAAGTGCAAAAATACAATAACTCACAACACTTTTCTTGATGTTCGTGGAAACTTTACTTGTGACGTCACAGTGGGTGGCAGCCAATCCAGGCTTTACTGGACAGAAGTAAGTAAACTGTTTCTTTCCAGTTTTTATTAAGAAAATACACAAAATAAGTTGGTAGGACTTGGTGGAAGGCTTTTGGCTTAAGATATTAAGTAATTGTTTGAACAGTCAATTTTAATTATTGCAAGACCTCAAAGACTTAACACAAGCTATAAATATAATATACTATATAATATAGGCTACAGACCTACCAGCTTATATAATTTTAAACTGTTACTGTAGCCTGATGAAAGGAAGTGTTTCAGAAGCCCTATTAGTTAGGCCTATTTTTAGACCTATTATTTAGAACTATTAGTGTATTAGTTAGACCTATTACTATTAGTTACACTTATTATTTAGACATATTAGTTACACCTATTTGTTAGACCTATTATTTAGACCTTTTAGTTACACATATTTGTTAGACCTATTTGTTACACAGTTAGACTCATTAGTTAGACCTTTTGTAGTAGGGCCTACCGGTACAGATTACAGTTACAGTATACGCTTTTCAGCGTAAATAAAGATATTTATTTTTAAGGTGTCAAATGAGATTTCTTTGATTTTCTGATTTTTTAATGTAGCATTTTGCGGGTCTCCCTTTAACTTTAACTAGTCCGGCAACTCTCAAACGGTGGCAACAGTGCTTATTTTAGACAATTTCCTCCTTGGAGGGAGGAGGGGTACATTTCAGATTTTGGATGGGTAGTGATTGTGGCTAGATACGTAGTGAAATGGACCGGGGGGGGGGGCGGAAAAGATTTCCCTGGGTGCAATACCAGCAGGGCGGCAAAATGGGATTTTATGGATGAAAATAATGGGTTTCAGAGTTGAGGTTGGTAAAATAAATCTTGTGTCCTGATGCCTGATGCAAAACAGTCTAGTTACGCCCCTGCCAGTGATGTAGAAAGGGGGGCGCATGGGTTGGTCCGCCCATGTGTCCTTTTTTCCTTATGTTATGGTGGGATAGCATTTTCGGATGACTGCAGAGTTTGTGAAAGGTAGCGGCGCAAAAATTTTGGCCCTCACCCAGGGCGGCAATAACACTTGCTATGTCACTAGGCAGTGTAAGATCGACCTAAAAATTTGTGAACGGGGCCAGCTCTAATGTCATTTTTATCTGAAGTAGGGCAGAAATCTAGTATTAAAAATCAACAGTTGCATTTTGCAGGGTTGTTAACAATACTAAAAAAAATTATTGGCAATACCAATACTGCCTGTAAAATCTATTGGCAATACCAATACCAATACAATTTTAAAACCAGTATTGCAATACCAATACCAATATTTATTTATTATTGCCTTACCAATACCAATATTTGGGTCATTCGACGAATAAAACGCAAATACGTAATTCATCGCTCTATATCACTTACATCGATAAACGATAACAACATTTTTGGCTAATTTAGACAATGTATTTACCTTACCAATACCAATATTTGGGTCATTCGACGAATAAAACGCAAATACGTAATTCATCGCTCTATATCACTTACATCGATAAACGATAACAACATTTTTGGCTAATTTAGACAATGTATTTTTAACCAAATTTTGTTCAATAGTTAACACTTGCTTCATCAGTTTTCCTCAAAGCATTCAAAAGTCTTTGACAACATATTAAATAAGTCGGCATACCTTAACGTCCTTAAGCAACAAGATTTTTAATATGTATACTGTACACATATTGTGAATGAATGAATGGATGGATGGATGAATGAATGGATGAATGAAGCCAATGACTGTCATAGAAAAGCAAATGATACATAAACGGTTAAACATCATACTATAGTAAAAACAGTCAGACCGAGTCAGTGGATTGCATCACATCTGGAAAATATGTCTAGATTGGCATTGGATGAAACAAAACATTAACTTGACTCACTTTCAAGCAAGAAATTCTGTAAAAGGAAATAGGAAAGAAAATATTGACCAAAGAAAAAAATGGCATCAAGATCTTGAAAGTATTACCTATCAGTCCATAATATGCGCAATCATTGAAAAGTTATGAACGAAATAGAACGACGCATTCACGCTACTAAAAATTGACCAAAGAAAAAAATGGCATCAAGATCTTGAAAGTATTACCTATCAGTCCATAATATGCGCAATCATTGAAAAGTTATGAACGAAATAGAACGACGCATTCACGCTACTAAAAATAATTCTAACTAATTACAACAAATTTAATATTATATAAATAAAATAAAAAATTTGTTCTTTGTTTGGCCTTATTTTTGTTTGTAGGCCCTAGGCACGGTGCCTAAAGTGCCTAAGCCTTAATCGAGCCTTGGTAAGTCACTGGTCAATGCTCATTGCCAAAGATATCATATATGATTTGATTTCTATTATCATTCATTTCATTGATCAGTCTCATTCAAAAATTGTTTGGCAATGTCACTCGCAAGATGGCGACACCAAAGAAAAATTTATTATATTCAGCTTTATTCACAACCAATGTTGTAGAGAATTTATTGAATATTGCTTTTAGTATTGGTTAAAAATCAATACCAATATCAAAAATAATTATTGGCAATACCAATACCAAATTTCAAGAAGTATTGCAATATCGTACCAATACTTAAAAAAGTATTGGCAATACTACCAATACCAATACAATATTGCAATATTAACAACCCTGGCATTTTGGAATATACCTGAATTCAATTTTTATATTTGACAATTTAATCGGAGGGAATGAATTTTTCTCTGCTAAAGGCACCAGTTACTATACTTTAAAACTTTTTAAAAATGTTATAAAAATGACACTTTAGTTGTTTTTTTAAAAAATAAAATGTATATTTGTTTTATTCTTGCATACATTTTTCTCCGAGTTACCGGAGAAATGCTTGACAAAAACACTTGTTGGCACATGCAGGCCTTACACCAGTTGTGAACCTACATTATATTTTTTTTCCAGGTGTTATACCATACAAGAGGTATAACAAAGGGAGACAAATATGGAAAGACAGAAATACACATTTCCTCTTTGGGTTGTGCTGTGTGTTTTTGGAGTTGCAAGTTAGTGCTCATTTAAAAAAATGTCCTATTATAGATCTCACTTTTTTGGTTAACTTATATTTTGATATAGTGCTTACCAAAAAAAATAATCACCATAAATATATAATTGAAATTGAAAATATGTGTCTATTTCAAAAAATCTATAATGATTAAACTAATAATTTATATTTTATGATTATTTATTTAAAATTCTGATTTTTAGCTTAATTTTAAATGAAATGTATGGAAATATACATTAAATTGCTGACATAAATATCATTACCATAACTTCATTCTCAATTCTTAATCATTTTATTAATGCTTATTTTATTACCGGTATTTAATTTTGCTTATATTTCTTTTCACAAGTAGGCTACACTTGGGACATAGTAGTATTTAAATGTAGTAAATTATTAAACTTTCAAATTTTCTTTAAATACACATTACAATTATAAAAATAATAAATACTTTTGTAGAACCTGAATACCAAAACATAACTTCAAAATAATATGTTTTTTTCACATCAGATAATTCAAATGGGGACATTCAGTGTTCACATGACTCCCCCATCAAATGTCCAGTTACTGATGCCTGTTGTCAGTTTGACCAGTTCTGTCATACAGGAATTTGTGCTGACTGTCCCCTTAAAAAAGTTCCCAGGGATGAGCTGCTTATTAAGTGTAGAAAGATGACAATAAAAGATATGAACATCAGCAGTGAAATTCAACTATCTTGTATGCACATGTGCCATGTCCATTTTACACCTGAGGAAATTAACAAATGTGAGTGATTTATAAGAGGGACATAACTAATCATCACTTACATAGATTAAAGTGAACAAAATGTTAATTTTAACCAAAAATTTTGATTATAATAAATAAATATAAGTCAATAATGACAAATAAGTAAAATTAAAAAATTCATTAAATTTTGTGAAAAGCTCTTTAAAAAAGCAATTACTTTAATTCCATACAAATAAAAAATGTATTTTTGCAGACTTGGAGAACCAAATTTATGTTTTAGTACAGAATCATACTGAGCTATTGACCTTATTCAAGCTGGAATGTAAGTATTTAATATTGATGTATTCTTCGTATTGTAGTCACCATGCTATAACAAATGGTGTAATTGTAATAACTATTTTTATGAAGTTTGTAAACTGTCCTATTTAAAAATTAAAAAGTTGTCATGGACCATAAACTGTTCTGACATTGAAATGAAGTAGGCTATACATTTTTTGTGAGCGTTAAATATATAACATAGATCTGTCACAACATAATAAGAAGAAGTAGTAGTAGTAGACAAGATTTTGTCTGTTAACTGTTATATATATTAGAACAGAAAAATCACATGATCTACAATGTTGTGGCCTATCTGTATCAGTGACTCTGGTTGTTTATATTTTCTTCACATTCATAAGATAATGAGTTTTTGTTCAGTCTTCCATCACATTTAGAGTTCTGTCCCATGGTGTAAAATAATGAGATTATAAAATTTTTTCAAAATAATTTCTTCTCATTCTCTTTAAAAAAAAATTTCAGCCACCAAAAGTATTGAAACTATTAAAAGTAAGTACATTTGTATTTTATGGTAAATAAATTGAATTTTTTGTTACTGTATACATTGAACATCATTGTGGCCAGGGCTCGATTTAGGTAATGAGAGGGCATTGGCTGTACACATTTTGAGGCCCATTGCAATTACACCCCTCCAAACAAATATTTTTGTTGGGGAACTGAATCCTTTGAGCAGGGCTTTGATGTGATTGTTGCTCAACCACAGGCACCAAAGCTCTGTCTTTGGTAGTAGTTGGGCATGAATACCTTGGTTTAATCAGTACGTTGTCTTTAAATCAGTGGGCTTCTTCTAGGGCCCACTAACCATTTGGGTTAAACACTGGGTTTAAGTTAATGATTAAAATAACAGTACTGTTTTCCATTTCCTTGATAAATAAAGTTAGTACAGTTTGATAGACTTAACCTATCCCCACCAGCCCCCCCCCCCCCCCCCCCCC
>CAXITT010000071.1:481765-532680 GCA_964033795.1 Lymnaea stagnalis
TTCTTTCTTTGAATCCTTTGTTTATAGACTACCAGTTTCTTTGTAGTGTTTTTTTTTTTTTATCCCATTCAGTGTTTTATATTTTTAAAAAATTATAAATAGTATATTCTAAAATATTTGAGTGCTGTTATATTTTGCAGTAGCGGAGCCCAGCACTACCCACTTTAGCTTTCCTTTTAATTATGGTTAGCATCTATAGTAGGTCTAATTATCAGGATTAACAAAACCAACAATAATCAGTTAATACCTTTTAATTTTTGTGTTGTTATTGAATAAGACGTACATATTTTATTGTTTGAGCAATCATTTCAAAGCATTAAAGACGTGAACCCTTTAAAATGGCCAGTGCCTGATTAAGCTAAAGGCAACACTGCCTATGCGTTTTTTACGGGGCCTGCATTATTTTTTTAGTTTCTCTTTTACTTTTAGATTTGCTAAGTATTTTAATGATTTAATTTTAAAGGCAGTAAAGAGCTGAGCTTAATTTAAAGGGCATGCAATGATTAAGCAAAGTTTCCTTTACCCAGCGCTCAATGATGAAATTAATGATCTCAAACAGAGGTGGAATGAAATGTCACAGATATTAAACCAAACAAGTAAGACTTTCATATACTTTTGTCCTGTAGAAGATATAAAATTGCAATTTTAATTTGACAACTTTTAAGTTTTCAAGATAAATCGAAATTTATTTTTAATGTTCAATTAGTAGTTTATTAAATCATCTGTCTCTAGATATGTTTCATATTAATCTAGACACTTTAGATTTTTTTAAAGTCATTCTCTCTCTCTCCCTCACTCAATCACTCACTCACTCATACACACTCACTCACTAATTCATTTTCAAAAATTGGCTGATAGATAACACTTATTTACTTAATAAAAACACATGGAATAATGGCAATGCATAACCAGTATGTCATTAGTTAAGTTTTGGAAAAGCTTTTAGTAACTTTTAGGAAACAATTTTAAATTAATAGTAGACATGTTAAACTTTCCAATAGTAGGGCATTAAAATTTGGCTTTTGAGTTTGAGACACACAAATAAAATTTAAGAAAAAAAACTCATAGTTGCTTAGTGGTTTTGTTATAGAAGGGATTTCCAAAATGTGTGAAAAATATTTAGTGGTACCGTATAATTACATGATTATCACTATTATTCTGCGACATCTAATATTTCATCATTTGCTGGATGGACATTAAAACTTTGAATTCTTAATAATTATAAAATCTGAAAAGTAATGCAGTCAAATAAAATATTATTGTATTTTTAACCTTAAAAATTAGATTTTTTTTTCAGATTTGAAATATCATCAAGCAGATTCAGATGGGAGATTGCACAATGCTAAATATAGGCCTATAGGTAATTTAGTGTAAGTTAAGTGTAAGTTTCTAAAATTTTATGTCTACTATTTGAATAAAATAATTTTATTTAACACATAAATTTCATTTTAGCTTTAATACTTTTTCTAATCTGATATGTATTCTATTAAAAAAAAAACATGATCTACTCTTTTATTTTTATGAATGGCTATGTTAGAAAATACATTGTATAGTCTATACAATATAGTATAGTGAAGTGCCTCTTTACTTAAATACAATAAAGTGGCAATAAATTATAATATCAATTTCCTAAATTGATATGATGAATTTTTTTGTCTCCCCAGTTGAATAAATTTAATTTACAGTTAGGGAAACGGAATTTTCTAAAATGTGAAGATTTCTTATGATAGTAGGCTTACTAATACTACTTACTATTTCTCAGAGGACTTTTTATTTATTCTATGTAAAAGTGAAATATGTGAATTATATTTTTATTTTATTTTAAAGGATATTTCTTTGTCTTATAGCATTTGAGTTACCGTATACAAACTATTTTTATCATTATCAAATTGATAGATTAAAATTTTCCTTCCTAATTTTTATATATTTTTCCACAGCGATAACAGCTCTTGTTATGGCTTTGGCAATCACCTTTTTTATTCTCTTGTCAGTCTCGTACGGAGTAATAAAGTGGAAGAAACGAAAGATTCCACAAAGAGGTTAGTTTATTTAGAAAATATATCAACGATCTAACATTAAATTTTCTTTTTCACAGATAAAATTTAATGCACATGCTTAGCTAAAACTAAAAATCAATGCAGTCATGTAAATTTATATCATGTGTGCAACCGTGATTCCACTTGTAATACTTTTTGAGATAACTCTACTGCATGTGACTGTCAATTGCTGATTTATCCCCTCCTGCACTATGTAACACATTTGGAAATAATTTAATTCCTTTATCCCCTTTTCCAGTTCCTTTAGAGCATTTTTGTTGTCCTTTTTATAATTACTCCTTGTAAGTCTTCAACTGCAGTGTTTCCCAAAGTGGTATTTGCCACCAGCAAAATTTAACAAAGAAGTTTATAAAGATAAAAATAATTGCCCAGTACGGTACCTGGAGATGTCTTTTCTCTTAAGTGTTAATTTCTATTCTTAAAGGTAAAGATGTTAAAAAAGATCAAAGAAGTAAGTAGTTTTAAATTTTTTAAGAGTCACAACCTAAAACTTTTTACAGTTATACATCATAAGATTTTTGTTATAAATGTATCACAAGATTTTTGTTATAAATGTATGTATTTGGTAAAGGTAACCAAATACATACCATTGTATAACATAAAACCAGAATTTTAATGAAGTACAATTATTAATCATTATCTTCAGGTCTACTGTCATCCTTTGTGAAGAAAGAAGAAATGACTGAAAAAATAAATTTGGCACTGGAACCACTGATCTCATCAATTCAAAATCTGGAGACCAATAACAGAAATGAAGTATTTGAAGGTAAGTATTGACAAACTAGGTTTTTATTTTTGGTAAATTTAGTTACATGGTTTAATGAACTTCATTTAGATTAAACTACGAATTAACATTGCATCTTATAAACAATTCTATTTTAAATGGTCATAAGTCCTAATAATGTTACTAATTGTAACAACAATTTTTTTTTCAAAAGCACTCTTTCTCAAAGTCCTTATAGAATGTTTTGCTCACACACATTTTAAATCAAGAGGAGAAAAAAAAGATATATAAGAATAAGATGTGCAAGGCATAGTCAGTGAGACAAATGACAGGTATACAGACATTTTAAGGCAAAGTATGGATATTAAGTCCGAAAAGACCTTCCATTTTTGACTTATTTGTGCAATAAAAAGTCTCATAATAGATAAAGCTAAATATAGTATGCAAAAAAAAAAACGACAATGTTCTCTGAAAAATCAGTACAAAACATGGTGCTATCCAAACTGTTATGTAAGCAGAGCAAATTTGCAGCCACAAGAAAAATAGAAACTCATTGTTTGAAGATGCATTTTTAGATCCAGTCACACAAAAATTTACTAGTTAATACTAGCCTTATAAAAAGGTGGTACTGATGGTGATATTTTGAAACATAATTTTAAAAGTCAAGCGGACAAGTGAAGTTAAATTTCACTGGATATTAGGTCATACAAATATTCTAATCTGATTAGTATTCCAAGTTTTATTTATGCAATAGTTTATCATCATCGATAATACTACTGCGCTACAACCATTTAAAGCAGTGATTCTCAACCTTTCTAGTGCCGCGACCCATTTAACACAGTTTCTCGTGTCGTGGCAACCCCCAGCTACACAATTATTTTCGTTGCTATTAAGGATATGTGTTTTCAGATGGTTTTAGGCGACCCCTGGAAAAGGGTCCCGCGACCCACAGGTTGAGAACCGCTGATTTAAAGGCTTTTGACTGCATCAAACTTTCTACTCATGATGCATGGTTTTCTGTCTCCATGCAACTCCACATTATCCATCCATCTCAGTCTTGGTCTAACATTATGAGCCATCTACACCTGGATTTATGAGTTTATTAATTGCAGTTTTTGTATTTCACTATTAAAAAAAATAAAAAATTTTCAGCTTTGAGGCTAGACATTGATGAAAATAAGAAAGAAAACGTGCAAATGAAAAATTTTGTGGAGAAAGGTACCTAAAACAGACATATCTTATAATAGAAATATTCAAGTTAAACAAAATTTATGAATTTTAAAAACATCTGTTTAAAATATGCTTCTTCCAAATCTTCATACAATAAGGCAAATATCATTTTAGAAAATTATATTATTCTATTTCATGGGAATCATTGAACTAGATGGAAACCACTTAGATGATTAGAGATTATAATTTTTTGTAACTAATGTGTTAGCTGGGAATCACTGAGCTGCTTTGGGACTATTTAATTTTAACATACCGGTACACTTGTTTGTCTCAGTAGACATAATTTTGTATTCTTGTCATGTATTTTATGATAGTTGAAAAATGAATTCTGTGATTTAAACATTATTTTAAAATTGAAAACAGAAATAGAGTCTAGGAAAAGAGAGACCCAAGGAGTGAAAAAGTTGGTGGATACCACACTAAATCATTGTAATAAAGGTATAAAAATATAGGTTCAACTGTAGTCTGTATTGTATATTCAAAACAAAAAATAAAATTAAAAAATAATTTATATATGCTTTATATTTTCCCCTTTGTTGCTGTCACCTTTTTTTCTATATAAAACTAAAAACACTTTTTTACCACAATGTAACTGAATTTTTTCAATGAAATTAAATTGTACTAAAAACAAGGAACCAAATTATTAAAAATGTTTATTAGAATAACTGAACTGGATTCCTATTAAGATAAAATTTGTTTCAGTTTTAAGATATGAAATAATGAATGATATGAAACAACAAAACCTGAAATTAAAAGATGAGGTAGACCAACAAGCAGGGACCATTACTACACTCAATAGAGGTAAAATTAGTGTTATTATGTTTTATGTATGTTCATGGCAGATGGGAGAGTTCCCACCAGAAGTGTGGGGTGTTTTGGAAATAAAATATGGAGAACCAATAACAGCAAGTATAGCTAAGCAGTTCATGAAGGGAATTCAAAAGTTGGGAGAGAGTGATGAGAGGATTGTACCCGGTACCTAGAAATCCGGGGTGGGGGGATATAAGGTCTTGAAGCATGATCCCACATTTGTGAAAGTAGGATCAGAGAACTACTTCTACTTCTAGAGAAATGTTATGGAATGTCATTCCAGTATCCAACATGACGATGGCAGATGTGATAGACAGAAACAGCAGCAACATCATAATCATGTAAATGAACTTGAAGATGCTTCAGATAAGGCTAATCATGAGGTGAATGGTTCAAAGGCCAAGTACATGGTAATGTCATGTCATTCACAACTGATAACATCGAGGTGTATAAGCACATGTGAGGGATTGAACAATTATACTACTTAGGATTTACAATAAATCAGTGGTGCAGCTAGGGTAATTTCCACCCAGGATGTGTGAAGATTTTTTCATTAAGTTTCACAAGAAAACTCTACAGTTGGTAAAAAAAATGCTGCCCCTCATTATAAAGAAAACATCGCCCCACCATTCCTACTCAAGTGCATGAAAACAAAGAACCATCTCAATAATTGGTAAAGGAAATCCTGAGAATAATATGAATGTACACCATTCAAGAAATATATAACTTGATTGAGAAGCATAAGATAATGGTGACAATTTAAAAATGCAGATAGCTAGGCAAAGGTGATGTATCAACAGAAACCAAAGGGAAAAAGCATTATTGGTTGACTGAGGTGGATAGATGTTGCAGGAACACAGTTGCGGTAGCTGGGATCCATGCATGGAGGATAAAAAGCCAATGATGATGATCCAATTAGATAATTACATTTATGTGCCAATGTTTTGTTCATTGTTTTTGAGTTTGAACCCAGACCGAGGCATGTGTACATTATTTAACATGAGAACTAACATTTGTTATTTAAGTATCCTTAAAAAAAAATTATGTAACAAATATAATACTCTATGTGTTTTAAACAACTTTCTAATCCACATAATTTCTTGAAGAATTGATGAAGCTGAAGTCTGAAGTAATATTAATGTCACAAAACTTTAATAAAACAGAAAAATCCACAGAAGGAGCAAGCAGTGGTAAATATCTAAACTACTTGGAAGATGGAGGGGAGCCACCCTGTGTGGAGAAGAAAAAAATCCCCTCCCCTTCCTCTTTTTCTTAATTCTTGTAAAATATTTGAAAAAAAAATATTTAGAAAAATCATTTAGCACATGGGTTATGAAATAGTGAATCAAATTATGTGGAAGCTTGAAATATAAAGAGAGGACAATAAAAGAATAGTGTTTCACTATTTTCTTCACACAGCTTGAACACAGTCTTTCATTTATTATCCTTTTTGGGTTAGGACTCTGGTAAATTTTACCAATTTCATGCTTCTCTAAAATTATCTTATAATTTATAAAAGCTTTTACCACTTACTTTATTAAGTGATACTTAAATTCATAATGTAGATTTTTTGAAAGAATATATACCCGTTATATGAAATATCTTTACATTCCATAAATGTACACAGTCTCAACAGCAAAATGTATTTATTGTCTCAAATCTTCTTAAGTCAATTAATAATCATGCTATCTACTATACATAATTGCTAAACTCGTTATAATTTTTTGTTTTGTCTTATGTTTAGGATTCGACAGCTATGCAGTAACTTCGGAAAAGCCAAAAGCCATTATAGGTCCACTTAATAATAATAATAATCCTCATATTGGATTATCATTAAGTTCAGAGGATGACCAATATGTTCATACAGGTCTAACAGTAACAGAAGGGAAGTCATAAAGCACCTCAGTCACTGAAACTGACAACATTCCTGTCAATAATTTTTTGTTTTAAAATTACTAACATTAAAAAATAAATGAAACATTATATTTTTGTTACATTCTTATAATTATTAATAATTATATTACACAAATATTATATATACATTCCATTGACTAAAAAATATATACATATTGCTATGCCTTTGTTTGAGATTGTGGCTGGAATGTCATGATTCATGAATTGTGCTGGTGGTCTTATGGTGCTATTTGACATAATAGCAAAAATAATAAACATGTAAGGTGTATGACCAAAGCAAAAAAGTTAGTGGATAGTAAAAAGTGTGTTGAGAGCTCTCCTATAACTAGTTTTGTTAGTGTATTATTGATAGCAGTTGTTGTAGTTGCTCAGAGTTCTTAGAGTTCGTCCAAAATAGTAGATGACTTTGTATTGTGAACTTGAAGGACCTACCCAGTAGAAATAACGAAGATATGTACCGGGTATTCAATGTTACAGTTATTGGCGTTCTGTTTTATGAGAAGAGCTGTAACAGTGTTGTAAAACCCATAAACAACGTGACCTTAAACTGCCTGTCAATAGATTTACTGGGGGAGATAGCTATTTATATTTATTTGAATCACATGCTCAACATTATGGACGTTGTCAGGGAATAGAGAATTCAATACAAGGTAAGATGAGATTAGATTCTTTATTGATCCAAATAAATGGAAATGTTTTTTTATTTCATTGTACATATTCATTTTCAGCACATAAATAAATACATATTTCAACCAAGACAACATTTTGCAATTTTAACAATTTATACACTATACACAAGACATCTAAACCATTTGTCTGACATGGAAATCAGCCATATAGGCATGGGGTGGGCTGGAACATTTATGTTGTGTATGGTTAAAAAAAATTCTGCCCATTTTTATACTTTTATTACCTTATTTAGGCACTTTGATTAAAATTTCAAAACATTTTTAAAAATATAAAAACACTACAGCTGTATAGAGCCTGGAGAATAGATTACAAAAACACCAAGATCAACTTTCTAGCTCAAGTGGTTCAAAAGTTATGAATTTTTTAGTAGGGACCTCAAAGGCACTTTTTTACTATGGGATTTTCCTCCACATTTCGTGACCCTCATTTTGATTTTTTTTTAAGGCCTATAACTTTATTATAAAATGACACAAAAATATAATATTTACAGGGAACATATTTTAATTAGAGTACTTCTAAATAAAACCACAAAATATAAGTTAGTTTTTGTTAATATTCCGCAAAAATTATTTTAAAAATCTTTATTATTTTCCTATTAAAAATATATAAAATATGCTGACTCGTCACTTATTCGTAATTAATTAATTAATTATGTATAAATATTTTTTTTCAATTTCCCAAAATTCATAATAATAATAAAATATTCTTAAGATATTAATTTCAAATTTTCTGTGGAATTGTTTAAAATTTATAAGTATATACTAATAATAAAGGGATTATTTGTTTCAATAAGTTAAAATTGACAATTAAACTTTTTATTTTACCATTTTCTATATAATGTATTTTAGTCCCATACCATATGAATGTGTGAATATGACAAAAAATAGTATGTCATTTATTTTAAGTTAGTACAGTTGTTTCACAGATCAACATTTATTATTAGAATCAACTTTAGCTGTTGATAGAATTTTAAATAAGTTCTAGTTATTTGCTTGAGGTAATTACAATGTTTTATTATTAAATTTTAGTAATATCTCATGTAATTCTTGGATTTTTGTGGTAGAAAGTGTGTTTTTTTCTTTGAGAATACTGAGGATTATATAATAATTCTCTTTTGGAATAGTGTGATTAGGGGTGTGCCGGAATCCGGTCCGGAATCCGGTTCAGCCGGATTTTGCACTATCCGGTGAAATCCGGTTCCACCGGATTTACATGTATCCGGAACAACCGGATTCCGGAATCCGGAATATACCGGATTTCGGAATTTGCCAGATTTTGTGACTCACCGGATCATAATCTGAAATAAAAGTAATTCTCTTTCCCGAATTCCACACGATCACGATACATTAATCGATTGTTTCGAGCGTTGAGCTTGTTTAATGTTTAATATTCCGTACATACCAGAGGCTAGAGTCAGCACCGCTAATAGTGGCCAATAGTGTAGGGACTTTGATAAGAAAATTTAAACTTTTTGTAAAAATAAACCAATGGCATAGTTGAAAAGATGTAATTTTTTAAAGAATTATAACACCAAAATCATATTTTTAGCTGTTGTAGTTTTAAAGTTATGAATTTTTAAAGTACGACTTGGTTTGTCATTTTTTAACATGGACTGCATCTCCACATTCTGTGATCTCATTCCGCCAATCCCGTCATGCGCAATGACTATATAGTTTATATAAGGCAACGCATTCCCTGCCTTATCACTAAAATACTGTTTAGACTTAGTTTAAACTTTCAACTTTGGCACATGAATAATTAATTAAAGCTTTCCCTGACCAATGGTTTAATAGTTTTTGCACACGGCAAACTCTTATGAATGAAACTCTGAGGTAGTACTACGATACAGTTATGCAAGTGGCTGTGAATGGTTGCCAATGACAACGTGTTGCACACGGTAAATTCTGATCATTTATAATATGGATTCTACCGGGTTGTTAAAGCTCAAATTAAAACATTCCAGTTTAAATGTCTTTAAATGCATTCTGAAACACAAGTTATCAATTATTTTGATGTAAATAGTGATAATAAATTAATATTTCCTAAGTATCGTCAACTTCCGCCATTAAAAAGGGGGGCGTGGCCAACCCCATGGCGAAATTAGGTTGAGCGAGCTGCATAACCTGCTGCGAACGCGTAGAAACATGGCGTCTCTCGTAAGACACTTATCCAAATGGAACGGAACTCAAATATATATCGAAAGTACTAATTTAATAATAAATAGACACACACATCGGAAAATTAAAAACTCGGATTTTTTGGCGCCGATTGCGAATTCCCATACACAAAAAGTAGTAGTCCACCTTGACTTACCGAAGTATCTACCAATAGTACCAAAATCCGGAATCCGGGAGAAACCGGAATCCGGATTATTCCGGAATCCGGATCCGAATCCGGCGGATTTCGCATAAGAAAATCCGGATGGAAAAAACGGATCCGGCACATTTAATTAAACTATAAAGTGTCTATAAATATTAGACCGCTTCTACTCAGGGCCAGTTTTCGAATTTTGTGCAGACATGTAAAGACGAGTGGGGTCAACTGTCACAATTTTTTAATACTTTCTCCCGCTATTTATTAACTGTTGATTAAATCGAAGCAAAATTTTACTCAGTTTAACTAATTCATTTTTGGTTACTCTATTAGTTGAATAAGACAAAGGAAACCAATTTTGAGATAAAGTCTTTTTTTTTTTTCAAATGGCCTCCAGCGGGTGACAACCAGCCCCAACCACTGGTTAGGTTGTCACATAGAGTGGGGTTAGGTTGTCACAACATGTTTTATTAATTTATTAATTTACTTAATTGTATACATTTATAATTAGAAAGAAAAAAAACGAAATGTTATACATAATCTGATTTTTCAGTTCACTTGTCTTATCCAAGTTAGAGTTGAAATCTATAAACCTAAATATTTTAAACAATTTGTTGTTGAATTAGGTATTATAAATGGACTTCAAAGATATTTAACTATCCCACACAATAAAGCTGGAAATCATAGCAGAAATTTTCTGCCATATTGGTGTATCTTAAATTATTTTAAGAAAGCTCTGGTATTTTAAACTATTTGACAAGCGTTAGAGTAATGCAGAGTAATGCAGACGAAAGTTTACTTTGTTTAAATCTTTTTAAAAAGCAAGTTGTAAATCTCAATCCTCTTGTACAAACAGTCAATAATACATAAAACAAAGGAATGGTTTTAAGGATTGTGACAGTTTGATGCGAAATAAAAATAAAATACTAACCCAAAAGGTGGCCCGGAGCACAATTTTGTAAAATACGGAAAGGAAGACAAGAAATCATTATTAATTTTTTAAAAGTCGTTTACAAAATCAACCAATTAAGCTATATATATAATGTTGACGTTGCGTAAAAGTATCTATTGCTGCATTGCAAGAAATTCGATGGAAAAGAATGCACTATATTTTATAGTGGTGACAACGCCAACACACTAGGAGCAGGATTTGCCGTGAAAAAAAGAAGCAATCAGTGCAGTCATAGGCTTCAAACCAGAAAACGAAAGATTGTGTTCTTTGCGTGTTCGAGGAAAATGTTCAATATAAAATTCATAAATGTACATGCTATAACCGAAGACATGGAAGATCAGGATAACGAATCATTTTATGAGACACTGGAAAAGATCTACGAAGAGGCACCACAACATGATATTAAAATAGTGATTGGAGACTTCAATGCCAAAATAGGAAAAGAAAAGGTGTTCATGCCAACTATTGGCAAGGAAAATCTGCATGAAGAATCCAATGACAATGGGATCCGACTCATAGACTTCGCGGTAGGAAAAGGGATGTCAGTTAGCAGCACCAAGTTTCCGCACAAAAATATACATAAAGCTGATTGGAACTCGACAGATGGAATCACCCGCAACCAAATTTGATAATGTTTTAATAGATCGGAGATATGGATCAGATATATTAGATGTAAGAAGCCTTCGAGGAGCAGGTGCAGACTCGGACCATCTACTTGTAAGGGCGAAACATTAACAGAATAAGCTTAATTCACGATGGTCGTAATCAAAGAGAGAAACGATACGATAACCAAAAGCTGCCCAAAGACCCATTAGCTGCAAAAGCTTACCAGAATGAAGTAGAAGCACAATTAGAAGCATCGCAGGAGGAGTTAAACAGGGAAAAGAACACAAATTAACAGTGGGATGGGATAAAAAAATGTCATTAAAAGATCAGCAGAAAAAGTAGTGGGATTCCAGCAAACCAACAATAGAGTAGGCTGGGTTGACAATGAATCCAGAGAGCCTGTGGAAGAAAGAAACTAAGCACGAATGATCATGTTACAAAGGCAAACCAGAAAGACAACACAAACATACAAGGAAGCCAGAAGGAAGGCAACAAAAATGTGTAGGAAGAAAAAGAGGGAATGGGGAAAAGCTAAACTAAAGGAAATAGAAGATTTATCAAGAGAGGGAAATATAAGAGGAATGTACATGAAGATAAAAGATGAAAAGAATGGATACCAAGCCAGACCCCAAATGTGTGAGAGCCACAATGGATAATTAATCACGGAAATAGTAAAGTACTGGAGAGGTGGGCTGAATATTTTGAGTACATAGAGAATGCAGACAATAGACAAGAAGAAGATTATCACCCCCCCCCCTTTTTATACAATGCCCAATCCTAGAAGAAACCAAAGAGGTAATTAATTATATAAAAAATCACAAAGACCCCGGAAAAGACCTCATCACAGCAGAACTGATTAAATATGGAGGAAAAGAACTGCATGCTCAGATACATAAACTTATAACTAAAATTTTGCAAGAAAAGAAAATCCCAACAGAATGGGGAAACAGAATTAATAACCCCAATACATAAGAAAGGCTCCAAACTTCAGAGCACAAACTACAGAGGAATCTCCCTATTAAATGTTACATACAAAATACTGACGAAGCTTACTGCTAAAAGACTACAACATTACACTGAAGAAATACTAGGTGATTACCAATGTGGATTCAGGCCTAACAGATCAACGACTGATCAGATTTTCACCATCAGATGCCTATAAGAGAAATGCTATGAATTTAATTTACCAGTGCATCAACTCTATGTAGACTATTTAAACGAAAAAACTTTGTTTTTAGGCGTTGTTTAATTTAACGTTAAACATGGGACAGAATGACAAGGAATACAGGAAGCATTATCTTTACTTTGTGAACCTGGGGAGCCAAAAGACACGGACAATTTTTCAAGCCCTAAGATTATGAAATAGCTTCAGTAAGTTTGGAGATGACAGTAAGTGTCGAGGCCAGTCAAATGATAATGCTGCCAATATGTCTGGCAAATACAAGGATATGCAAGAAATAATATTGAACATTTAACAAGTATGCTAACATGTGCTTGTCATTTCCTGAACCTTGTTGGTAGAGCAGCAGTTGACTATTGTTTATAGATGGCTAGTTTATAACTTTTTTTTGGAATTATTCAAGAAATATATGTTTTCATCATCTACACATAGATGGGCAGTACTGTTGTCATTCTTCAAAGATGATTCAAAAGTTCCAAATTCTTTCTCAAAGACAAGATGAAAGCACGTTCAAGGGCCACAAGTGCAATGCTTGATAGTAATTAAGGACTAATTTCTGCATTGCATCAGCTGCATATTGATACTACAAAGAAAGGCGAAACAAGACATCAAGCCACACATATTTTGAATACTATGAAGGATTTTAAATTTATGATAATGTTATTTTTTGTGGAGTAACTTGCTGGAGAAATTTCACAAGACTAGTCAATCACTGCAAGAACCCCAAATTAGTCTAGATTTATGTAGAAAATTGTATGCTTCACTTTAGGATTTTGTTAAAGGTTCCTTGGATATGTTCGATCCTTGGAAGAAAACGCAAAGGAAAAATTGCCTGATGTTGGTTACAAGAAAAGCAGATATAGAAGGCGGCCTATCAGTGATGATGAAGAGGATGCCTTGGACAACCTTGAGCCAAGAGACAAGTTCAGAATCAAAAACATTTTCAACTGTGATGGATGCATCTTTATGTTTGTATTTATCTCAGTGGAAAACTTCTATTCTAATGCGTTAACATCTGATATAATATAACTAAAGCTTCAAGTAAAAAATGTTGCCCGACATCGAGCACAGTAACATCCCCGACATTTTATCCGCAAATTCTATAAGAATATGTATATCAGATTACGTGCAAAAGGATATTGGATGGAGATTGCATTGTTGAAAAAATAAACTTATAATTTAATATTTACATTTACTTCTCTGTCCTTGAAAATCGTAAACAATGCTCAGTTGCGATTTTGCTTCAAAATTCCAGCCCTGACTCTATAAGGTATTGTTGTTGTAGAGAAACTTTACTGGTCAAAGTTCTGCACTCTATCTCTTCTGTTTGGATGATGACACCTGCTTCCTGTTTTCACTCGTAATGCGACAACGCGGCAACAGACAACTCGTCGATGGCTACAGTTAAGCCGTTGATTTTGATCTTTATTTATCTGTGACTATGATTCAATTAAAGACTTTGAAGAGACTTTTAAGGCGGTCCCTCAACTGTACTACGGTACCCTCCAACCAATGGTATGCCTACTCTTGCTGCTCTCCGGCTTTGTTCCCTCCAACATGTCCGGCTGCGTTCTCATAGAGTCCCCACTTACGTTCCCCTTTCATTAGTCCCCGAACTAGTCGTGGCATCTCTAGAGGTTCCTTCCCAGGGTTATCAACAGTCTAAATTATGGCCACCCGTCCTTGCATTCCAGTGTCTTGATTTTTTAACAGTAAGCATGGTCGGACTAATGCTGTCTTTCACTTTCTAACTCATACTCGGCACCCTTTACATTTTACAATCACCGCACCCTCTTCAAAAAGCTCGAGGCGCCCCTTCTTTGATTAATCTGAATCTCCAAATGGGGGCGGATATTACACAATTTGAGATCCCTTGATTCTATTAGTAGGCTATTATAAGTTTCCGTTTTTCAACTAGTAGTTTTCCGAATCTCCGATTTTATCTATGCCTCATCCGCTTTCTTAAATAAGTAACAGAAGGTTTGTAAGTGTTTGTTATAAATTCATTCTTTAATTTGAGTTAATTCATCTATAAAAGTATAAGTAAAAGCGTTATAATTACATCATTCATGTCTCATTTTTATTTTTCTCATCCAATCTTTCATCTATTCCAAATGTGATTTTACACTTTACTATTAGTATGAGTACCATGATTATGGAAGAATATGGTATAGTATCACTATAGTATAGTCTTTTCTATTATAGAATAGTGTCTATAATACCCTGTAATGTCCATAACTATAACATAAGCCTACTAACTACTAATACTATACTAATCCTGATACTACTTTACACAATCTTATTTGGCATACTTACATATTTTTAATTAGCTATAATAACTGAAATGCTACAAATACGTTGGACTACAATACACTAACACGAATTTTTTAAATGGTTATTTTATGTGGGTTTTTAGCGTAATCATACTCATAATCATACACGGGAGGGGGTGGGTGGGGCGGCATTTAAGATTTTCGGGGTGAGGGCAGTGTCCAGAGGCGTAGCTAAGGGGGGAAAGCTGGGACACTTCCCCGGGTCGAAGACTAGCTGGGGCACCAAGATGGGCTTTGATGGTATTAAATGGTTGAAAATAATTTGTTTCAGAGTTGAGGGGGTAGGGGCGTAAAATGAGTCATGTCCCCTGACTTCAAACACTCTAGTTGCGCCACTTCCAGTGGTGTAGAAAGGGGAGGATGAGGTTGCTCACCCAGGTGTCACTTTTTTGTATAGATGTGCGGCATTTTTGGACAAATCCAATTACCTAATAATAATAATAATAAGAGTGTTGGACTGCGATAAAGCTTTACAATAGAAGAATTAGACACGAACAATTTGTGTCAACAAAACAATATTAATATACTAGATATAGCCCACCAAGCATTGGCGACAGCAATGCAGGAACTTCCCATCTACCAACAAAACATGAACTCAAGTAACGCACATTTAAGAATCCCAATTTTTGCTATACCGGTACCCCTTCCCCCCATGATACGTCACTGCACACTTTTTATTTCACGCCCATGAACTATATTAAATATTCTGATGTCCCAACCACTTTTAAACTGAATATTTTTTACACCATTCTTAAATTGGGACGATTTCATTTACCGAAAATGAAATATTACGCACCAAACGCAGTTGCGTAATTAATTTTAAAAAAATCATTTAGCGTAGTTATCGGGAATTATATTTTTCCCGCTAGTGAACTCATTATTGAACCCTACTTTCTTTCAAACATATAGAAATATTTTTAATACAATCTCAACACCAAATACGCTGAATAGGAAGCAGCAAGAAATGGAAGCAGTCCATGAGTCACCCCAGAGGCATAATATATATTATAAGAGAAGTTCAGCTTTAAAATAAGTTTACATAATAGACAAGTAAACGCAAATGCCTCATCAGTACAAAAACAGGCTTACCCAAAAACAAAACATATCTACCAATAAGGGTAAATTAAATTTACATTATACATATGTATATATATATATATATATATATATATATATATATATATATATATATACACACAATATACACACACAAATACAGAGTTTGTATAGTGAAAGAAAGGGTAGCAAAAATATAACACAAAAAAAAAAAATATATACCAATAAAAGTAAATAAAATATATATTATATATATATATATATATATATATATATATATATATATATATATATATATATATATACACACAATATACACACACAAATGCAGAGTTTGTATCGTGAAAGGAAGGGTGGCAAAAATATTTGGTGGCACTAATACTTGCTACGCTATTATCTATAGTCAACAAAAGTATCGATCATTTTCATCGGAATGTGGGCAGAAATCGAGAGCTCAGATGAATCTTGCTTTTAATTATACAAATAAAAGCAAGGCAAAGATCATGAAGGTAAACTCAGTAAACTCAGCCAACCATGAACATATCTCTCCCTCGGGGAATGCACTGGACGAAGTGGAGGCCTTCGCATACTAAGGCAGCACCATTGACATAAATGGTGGATATGAAGCTGATGTCACAGCTAGAAAAGCTAGGTCAGTATTTGTGGCATTAAAGAAAATATGCGAGTCAAAGGAGCTGGCTCTTCAAACCAATGTCAGAATTCTCAATACAAATGTCAAAACAGCTTATTCCTATTCTATGGAGCCCCAACTTGGAGAACAACGGCGAGCATTACACAGAAGGTACAGACCTTTATAAACATTTGCCTTAGAAAGATCCTGAAAATCAAAGTGTCAAACACCATGACTTACAAGAAAGGACACAGTAGCCTATTGCTGAAGACATCACAAGGAAAAGATGGAGGTGGATAGGGCACAATTTTCGCAAATCCCCAGACAATTCCTAACATGAAATTCACAGAGGAAAAATAAAGATAGGAGGCCCTAATAATACATTGAGACTCAAGCTAGAGGCAGACACACAAAGTATGGGATACAATTTGAAACAGCTGGAAAGGAAAGCACGGGACCGAGATGAATGGAAAATTCTTATGGACGGCCTATGCCCTAAAGGGGTAAAAGGGATAAGTAAAATGAATTTACTTTTGGAAATGAATTATTTTTTTGGGGGGATGAAATATTATTTGAGAATAGATTTTGCCTATTTGATACTTAGCAAGAACTATTAATGAAATGGTAGACCTTTAAACTTGTGAAGTAGCAAAAAGTAAATGAATAAAAATAACGATATGTCTGTTCGATATTTAAAATCTAATACTGTACGCCTACATCAAGATTAGCCTTAAATATAACAGCATACAGATCAGCCAATACTTCGAGCCAATATTTCAATAGATTCCACTAATTATAATCGCTTACAGGCAGCAGATACTATTTGTTTTAAAACTGTTTAAAAATGACAATTTCGTCGTTTTTAATTTTTAAAATAAAAAAATAATAATAATAATAAAAAAAAAATAATAAAAAAAATAAATAATCGTTTAAACAATATGATTGTTTTACACATGTTGCTTCTGGGCGGCACTTGACTTTGGGGATATGGCTGAAAGAAACCCTGGTCACACTCAAGATGTTATATAATAAGAATAGTTTATGAAATTGAGCCTAATGAATACAGATGAATTGTGTATATGCAGACTGCTTTGCAGTTTGCAGTGCAGTAAAAATTATTTAAGTATAAGTAAAATCTTTAATCTACAAATAATACACATCATTGATATATTTAAATATATAATATATACATTACATGACATATAATCACCAAGGAGTTCAATGATTTATTCAAATATTTAACCTAATTTTACGCATTCTATGAGGGCTATGTTGCCTATGAGAATATTTTGTCCCCATCACAATTTTTTCAGCTGAACTTTTGTCACAAAAACTAAATTTGTCTGCTCTACAGGATTAAGTTGATTTCATAGATGCTTATAATTTGTTAAAACATCATATGATGCTCAACTATGATTGTTTTACACATGTTGCTTCTGGGCGGCACTTGACTTTGGGGATATGGCTGAAAGAAACCCTGGTCACACTCAAGATGTTATATAATAAGAATAGTTTATGAAATTGAGCCTAATGAATACAGATGAATTGTGTATATGCAGACTGCTTTGCAGTTTGCAGTGCAGTAAAAATTATTTAAGTATAAGTAAAATCTTTAATCTACAAATAATACACATCATTGATATATTTAAATATATAATATATACATTACATGACATATAATCACCAAGGAGTTCAATGATTTATTCAAATATTTAACCTAATTTTACGCATTCTATGAGGGCTATGTTGCCTATGAGAATATTTTGTCCCCATCACAATTTTTTCAGCTGAACTTTTGTCACAAAAACTAAATCTGTCTGCTCTACAGGATTAAGTTGATTTCATAGATGCTTATTTGTTAAAACATCATATGATGCTCAACTAAGAAACATAATGGGTATGCAAACAAGCACAATGCTGATTATGTTGGCTGCATGTATATTGTTGTTTGGAGAGATGGTGTCTACAGGTTGGTAGTCTAAGTGTTGATCCATAGATGATAGAGTTCATTGCGTTTGCACTGTGTATCATAGCTATTGGGGTAGATTTTTAAAATATGAATCTGTTATCAAAGGATAGATATTGTTATAAGATGCTTTCCTAAATATCAAATAAATAAAGAATGTAACATTACAATATCATTTAAGGTTAAAATTCTAAATCTAAGGTTTTTATCCTTTAATCTGTCTTTGTACACAAGCTTGATTTATAAGATCACATCTTCATTTTAAATCTTTTATTTTTTGATGATGCTTATGAGGAGACACTTTTTGTTTAAAAAGATTTGATTTTATTTAAATACAATAATTTCTCTCCATTAAGCTGTGCATGCTAAGCAGATTTGATTCTATCATGGATATGTGCATGCGAGAAACAAATTAAATCATAAGTTGTATCACAATACATTTTATCATCCCACTATTTGAAGAAATATGCATTTGTTAAGCTTATATATATTTAGGAGGATACATCCCACATTCTTCATCACAGGTTCCTAAGATCAGCTCGATGAGAGTGAATTCTTACCCTTAAAGTTAGAATAAAAAAATATAAAAATTCTCTAGTTCCCCAGAAGGTCATAATTTATCAGCCATCTTCCCCAATGGTTATGAAATATAAATGATCACTAATTAAGTCATTATTGTTACTTAAAGAGTTCAGTATGTATGATGGCTGATTTTTACGCTAGAGAAATACTTTAGATGTATTTTGTTCTAGTGGAAAATTTTGCCTTGGTACGAATATTTATCTATGTGCTGAAAATGAATATGTAAATTTTAATAAAAAAACATTTCCATTTATTTGGATAAATAAAAATATATCTTGACCTTTCTTATCATTCCAAGACAATTTAAAATGGTTTTATACATCTATCGTGTAAGCAAAGTATATAACTATGGTTTTAATATAGTGGATCAGCTCTGTCTAAAATTCACATCACTAAGAATAGTAATTTATAAATATTTGCAGGGATATTGGGCATTATTGAAAAGCATATTTATTAAGCAAAAATAAAATGGATGGCTCATAAATACAATTTCAAAACTTTAAAATTAGTATAGGCGACTTTAATTTATCTTAAAAAGATATTGTTTTGCCTAATAAAATGACTACACTTTAAAAGGAATCTGTTTTTTTAAATAAAATTTGAAAATATAACTCACTTTCACAATGATTGTATTAAATAATTTATAAATGTGTTAAAACATTTAACAATTACTATATTATTACCAGATGAAATAGTGTGCAAAGGAGACACCCCAATAAAGTGTCCAGTGACTGGTGTGTGCTGTGAAATAGATCATTTTTGCCACACAGGCCTTTGTCGTCCCTGTATCCCTCCTGGCATGTCTAGAGATGAGCTGCTAGTCAAGTGCAAAAAAATGACCATTGTTCAACTAATGGGAGAATTCAATCCTCAATGTCAAGATATATGTCAAAGAATTTTTACATTTGAGGATTTGAATAAAAGTGAGCATTTAAACAGCCTGTTAAGGTTTTCTTAATAAATTAAGCTATTTGTATCAGATTTGTTACTTACAAATCACAGATAAGCTTTAAAACACAAAGCAAATGTATTTAGGTTTAGAAAATTAATATATTTTTTTACTTTTGATACATTTTGCTTTACAAGTAGGCCTATATATAGCAAATTTTAATTTATAAGAACAAGAACTTAAGTTTCAGGATGCAGCACTAAGACGTAGTTCTTACATTTTAATTCTTTAATGTTAGTAATAATAGTAATAGGTTTAATACAGAAAAGTAATTTTAACATAACAAATAATTTTAACATAACAAATAATTTTAACATCAATTTTCATCCTATCACCAGGGACCTTAGTTAGCCTTGACATTCAGGAAATGAAATGCTATGGAAATCCCAATGTCTTTTTTTCCCTTTATTGTATTTAGATACTAAGGCATTCCCTCTCTTAAGCAAACAAATGTGGCTGCACATTTGAAACTGATACCTGGAACTGGAACAATCATTCTGGTTTGGCTGTTTTTAAAAGTCATAACTCTAGCCACTGAACTTTACCTAATGAGTCATGGAATCAAACATACTAGTAGTACTAGACTAGGGCATTGACATATTATGTATTGAGAGTTCTTAATTTTGCTTTTAAAAAATTTCCAGACCATTTGTTTTCTATAATAAAAAATGTGCTAAGCTATCAATATTTATTATTATTAGGCAATAGCATCAAACCTTAAGCAGGGTTTCGAAATCTTTTCAATAATATTTTGCACCATCTAAAAATTGCATTACAAAGTCTCGCACATACAAACAATGAATTTTTAAAAATATTTTAAATGAACTTTAAATTTTCTTATTAAATTACAAATATAAGTGTTTAACTCACAAAATAAACTTTTGACTTATAATATAAATTAACATTTTAGTGAAAAGAAATATATTTAAAAAGTTGAAGTCATAACTTTAAAGGCTATAAACGCTTTTTCTTTCGCGCCTTAATGCCACCTTTCACTCCCTGTGGTGCAAACAGCCCTTGATGGGCAACACTGAGATATATGGATACATCCAAGGGAATGTGGGGGGGGGGGGGGCTTAAATATTTTGTGGCCAGCAATTTTCAAATTAAAATAAAAAAATTTTTACAAAAGCTTTCCCCCGCGTAAACTGACAGACTAAGACTCTGAGGGGTTCAAACATTCGTGAATTTAAACCAATGATTTAAATATGATTGGTTTGAATATGATTAAAAATAATTCCTCCAGTTACCCCCGTTTTATTATTGACTATGCCCCAATTCCTTTAAGCAATACTTTGTAAGACGCATTACAGTTAATAACTTAACTCCCACAAGCATTTTTTAGGTAAACGTTTAATAAATACATGTGATTTTTAGGAGCATTGGAGTTTTAACCCCAAAACTGGCAACAATGTGTCGACTTACGTTTTGTTAAATTAATGTTTTTCAATGTATCAGTAGTAACATAGGCCTATATAAGAATTCCTTGGTATCATTAGTATCAACTCCGATTGACTGAGGTGAGTGTGTAACTAGTAGTTTCCCACACACAGACAGTAAAGACATGTTGATATGGAACTATAGTTTATTTAACCAAATTTATTTACAGCAAATTGTTTTGTAAATATTGAAGTAGACTATAATTTAATTTGGTTGACACAATGATTCAACAAAAATTTCCTTTCTCCAGAGCAAAATAGTGAAATTAATGATCTCAAACAGAAAGTAGATGAAATCTTACAGATTTTAAAGCAAACAAGTAAGACTTTCATTTGATTTTTTTCCGGTGTCCTTTTTATTTCCGTAAAAAGACATCCAATTGTAAGTTTTCAGAATGAGATCCTGTTTTTAATGTCTACATTTTGTTGTTTGAGTTTTTAAAATGATGTGTCTTTGGATATAACTTTAATATTTTTCTAGTATTATTACTATTAGTCATTTAAAACTATATAAAACTTCATGATGCATTTTGCAACTTAAAAATAAATAATTTTATGCAATATCATATTGTCAATATCTAAAAATACATGCTACAGATCCCTCAGCTTTTAGCTTAAAATAAGCCAGATGTCTTATTCGCGTTATGTCTGTTTAACTGCTTTGTAAAAAAAGAAAACGTCCCTCAAACTTATGTTTGTTGAAAAGGTTGTTGTTAAAGATCAATGCGTTTTAACCCATATAGACCAATCTCAGTACCGGTAGTTGAAATTGTTTTCATTCATTATATTTATTGGAACTCAAGTTTTTTATTTTTAAACAGTTTTGTGCCATTGTAAACTGGTTTCAAGATTGAGAGGTTGGGTTTATTTAAAAAAAATTACTTAAGGGACCTGCGTATGAATAGCCACTATTAGGATGTAATTTGTGGTAGTTTATTTTAGTCAAACTGAAAAAGTAATTTGAAAAAAATATAGTCCATTCCATTATCTCTCATTGGATACCAAAGTTTGTCTTACAAACCCAACAATAACATTTTTAATATTTTTTTAATCCCAACCTCTCACTTCTGATACCCATGTCCGAGCAGCCACTTTGTAATGCGAACAACAAATTAATGCTGAAAATATCAAATAATGTAGGCCTACTTGAAAATAATTTGTTGCATTTGTATTTCATAATTCTAGTCAATTAAATTAAAATTATGTATTCGGACAGTAAATTCAATGTCATTGCATTAACACATATATACATGTGTTTTAAAGCAACTAAAAAAAATAATAAAGGAAAGATTACTAAATTAAATTACAATTTTCAAAATCTTGGTGAACCTGAATTGGCAACAACACAGATGTGACACTTGAGCTTAATTAAAGTATTAGTAGGCCTACTCAAAACATCAACATTAAACATGTTTAAATTCCATTAACAGTGATTTCTCCTTATTTAAATGTAAATTGATACATTTTTTATTGAAGTCTGGACCACCAATTTACTTTTCTTTGAGTTTAACACCCCTGATCCACTTGCAAGAAACACACTAACAATTAAATGAATATTGATTTTTGAATTCATCTTTGCAAGGAATTTTTAAGGAGACTTCAGCAGCAACCAATTTGTAACAGTTTACCTCTTTACAGTAAAAATTTTACAACACTTGCACGGAAAAAGTAAATTGGTTAACAGTGCATTCTAGAGAATTGGAAGACATTTTTTTAGAATTTTATTTTTCACTTTACGAATCGGTTCCTACCATTTGTCCAATACTTGTATTAAAACTTTCAAATCAACCACTCTTAGACAATGCATTGTCTCTTAAGGGAATTAAATCAAGTAGAGGGGGTGGTTTAATTAAATAATATGTAGTCAGATTTAATCAAACAAGGAAATAAAAAACATATTTTAAGGATAGGCTTGAAAAAAATGTCAGAGCAAAAATATAAATAAAGAACATGTTTGCAAAAACAACTATTAAAATGATAAATTAAATCAATTTAGCTCTAAGAGCTATAAAAAGTGGGAAATTATATTAATGTATTTTTACCATTAGATTTTAACCATTACATGCTATTAGAGAAATGTTATGAATATAATCTACCAGTACATCAACTCTATGTGGACTATAAAATTGTCCATGACAGCATCAAAATAAAATGTCTACATGAGACTCTGTAAAATTAAACAACTCAAAAAGCAAAATCAAGATTCAGGGAGATTATTCAACGGAATTCAGATTAGACAAGGCCTATGACAAGGAGACACACTGTCTTTTATGCTATTTAACCTAACATTAGAGAGAGTTATAAGAAGCATACACATTGACACCCGAGGAACAGTAGCAGGATACTTTCTGAGGGAGATCCAAGAACAACAACCAAAAGGCACTCTCTACAATCAACTCCTTCAATATCTTGTATATGCTGATGGCATAGTACTGATATGGAAAAGTAGTAAAGACATATCAAAAGCCTTTATTGAATTAGAAGACGCATCACTACAAGCAGGAATGGAAGTTTACCAACAAAAAACAAAATAAATGTATGATAAAAGAAGAACAGACAGATGAAACCATTAAAATTAAAAACAAGACTTTTGAAAAAGTAAATCAATTCAAATGCCTAGGATATTTAAGATAAGATAAGATTCTTTTATTGATCCGAATAAATGGAAATGTTTTTTGATTGCACTATACATTTTCAACACATAAATAAAACAATTTGAAGACAAGAAATTTATAATAAATTATTTCAAACAGCCATTCAGTGAATAATCTTAGCCAAATCGGGACCTTATTAGTTCTCATGAAGATGTGTGACTTCAGAGGGAGCACGCCAGTAAATTCGTACAGATTGGAGAACAAAAGAATTTGTGTATCTTTCAGTCCTCGCCCTGATGGAAATAATTCGCCCCGAACGGCCCGATCCTAAGTATTTGTCGTGAAGAGGATGGAATGTATCATCCAAAATGTGTTTAGTTCTACAAAATCATCTTTCTTCAAATAGTTCTTCAAGTGAAGGATGTTTAGTTTGTGTTATGTTCCTAGCTTTCTTGATGAGTCAGTTTATGCAGTGTTTTAATATCAGACGTTGAATTCCCACACCAGCAGGTAATACTGAAATTAAGTAGGTTTCCAATTGTTGCATTGTAGAATAAGTTAATGACTTGCTTGTTTACGCCAAAATTGTACAGTTTTTTGAGGTAGAACAGTCTTTGGTTGAATTTCTTATAAAACATTTGGCCGTGCTCATGCCATGTTAGCTTATTATTAATGGTGATGCCTAAGTACTTGTATGCCTCCACTTTCTCTACACTTTGATTTTTTATGTTGAGCTCTGTAATCTGGTGTTTCCCCCTCCTGAAATTAACAAAAATTTCCTTTGTTTTTGAGACATTTAGCTGGAGAAAATTTTCATCGCACCAATTGATAAAGCTTGTAACTAAATTGCGGTATGGGCAGATATTAAGCCAACAATGGTGGTATCATCAGCAAATGTTCAGATTGGAACGGTGTCGCTTGAGCTTTGAATATCATTGGTATTTATTGTACACAGTACAGGGGAGAGAACGCAGTCTTGTGGTGCCCCTGTGCTTATTTCTCTGGTTAGAGATAACTGGTTATTTACTTTGACATTTTGTGCTTGATTTCTTTAAAAGTTCAGTATCCAAGCCTGAATATTTAAATTGACACCTAACGAGGAAAGTTTCTTTATAATAAGGTGTGGTTGGATAGTGTTAAATGCTGATGAGAAGTCTAAGAAAAGCAAATGGAAAGAAATAACAGAAATAAAAGAAAGAATATCGTACGGAAATAGGGAAAACTTCAGGAGTTAGAAAATACTTAAAAGTAAAATTATTACAAGAAAAACAAAGAAAACTTTTTATAAAACTGTAATCAGACCAGTTGTAACATATACAAGTGAAACTTGGACCCTAACAAAAAACAGAAGAAAACCTATTAAGGGGAGAGAAAAGTTCTCAGGAAAATACAATGACCAACAAAGGATAAATATTGATGGAGAATAAGAACCAGGAATTGTGTGGTCTATATCAGGATCCCATGCTAGTAGCAGAAATAAAAAAAGGGCACGATACTTAGAAAGAATGCCAAATGATAGAGGAGTAAAGAGGGTACATCACCAAAACCCCACAGAAAAACGGCTCAAAGGCAAACCTATGTCTCCCAACTTGCCTTATACGCTGTTAGCCAACTGAACTGAATCATTAAAAATGTACAAATGTTGCTTCAAATTAAAAATTGTTGTTAATGTGCGCTATACTCTGTGTTCACAATTGTCAGTGTTCAGAATAATTATTGTCAAAGAGTGTGAATTTTTGGTGCTCTAATTTGTTGGTGTATCTAGTTTCTGTGTGCTCAACTGTCAGTGTGCTCATTTTTCATGTGCTCAGTTATGTCTTTGTGGACTTTTCTTTGCAGTTTTGTCATGTGCTCAATGTTACATTTAATATCTAAAATTTAATCAGACTCGCAAGAACAAATCAAAGACCTTGTGACAGAAACTTACAAAGAATCAAAAAGAATCCAAGAGACTGGTAAGTATTAGTCTTAGATAGTGTTCTGTCTGATATGTCCAGGATCATATGAACAGATTTTTCTGGATAATATATTCAGCAGCAGTATTTTTGATAAAAAAATTTAATTTTGTAATAAATTTTTACCTACCAACTAAATATTGCAATTCTAAGACTTATCCAATGTTAGCTAGTTTCAAAATTTTTGAATTAACTCATTAACCATTGTAAATAACGTTATTAATGTCATTTCTATCTAGATGAGAAAATCTCGGTTTTGAAGGGTAAGCCAATCATTTTTCATGTTATAATGAGTTTGTGACATTGATAATTTTTCGTATGTTATGGTTTAGCTATAGGTACTAAGCCCTTAGAACTTTGTAAGAATCACAAATTTACATACTTGAAGATTTGACTGGCCTAGGTAGCAAAATTTGCAAGGAGGTAGAGCTAAATTTTAATACAAGGTACTCTAATGCTATATTTTATTGAGGTGGTCCATATTCATATACTGTCTATGAATATAAAAATAAGGCACCTCCCTGACCTAAGGTTTGGCAGCCTTATGCTATTCTTGGTTTACCTGCACGCTGATGTGCATTTTTTTTTACATTGGTAAAAAATGCTTATCAGTACAGCTAATTGAAAAAGCCAGATCCCCTAGGATTCTTAATGTTGTTTTTTATAAAGTTCACTTTACTTAAGACTATCTTTTCATTTCTCTAAATAGGCTGGTTAATAGCTATTGGTGTAATACTGGCTGTCACCATCATCATGGGAGTTTATTTCCATCAAAGGCAATGGAAAAATAAAAAAGGTTAATTTATTTTGTACCTTTGTTATAAAAAAAATAGAATTCCATTTTATTTTTTTAAAAACAAATAAGGTAGCTGTCAAAATGTTTTAATTTTTTTTCATTTTCAACAAATCAGGAAAGTAAAAATTCAATAAGAAAAGAGGATTCATGTTAAAACTTAGTTATTTTAATTAAGAGACAAATCTTTATCTAAATATTATTTTAAGACAAAACTAATCTTTTAAAATTATTTAGTAGCCTATATTCACATAATAGTTATTATTGAATTATGAATGCTCAGATTTTTCATTTAGCTAAATGATTTTTTTCAGAACATTCAGCATAAGTTTATGGGAAAATAATTACAAGTAAATAGACATGTTAATGTAATAAGTTTGCAGAGTTAAAAAAAAATGACCCACAGCCTTAGACTTGCAAAGTTTGTAGATAATATCATGTTGGAATATGTTGACTAAAAATTTATTTTCTTACTTTTTTTTTTATAAATTAAAGCAAGGGACCTAAAAACTTTAAGACATCACTCACAAATTTCACACTTCGACTCAACGGCATGCCTGACAAAAATTGGTTTAATTTTTTTTAAGCTTAAATAATAGAGTATGAATTTATTTTATTTTTTAAAAATGATGTTAAATGTTTACCGAAACATTTTTAAACACTTTTTACTGTTAGTTTTAAGACATAAAGAAACAAATAAATATTAATATGTTTAGTTCATCATCAGAAATTATATTGAAGCCACTATTACAAGAAATTAATGCATGTAAATTCAGTATGAACTCATTAAATTTTAATTGTTTTGAAATTCTAATCTTTGATACAAAAATAGCATATTTTGTATCAAAGATTAGAATTTCAAAACAATTAAAATTAAAAACCGGACCCTCACACTACTTATTTAATTTTTCATTCCTTAAAAAACCTAATTCAATATGTATCCTATCAATTTAAATGTAGGCCTACCTAATATTAATATATTTATTTAATGTAAGTTTTAAACAAATAATTATATTTTTAAAACATTTTCTGAGCATTTGTGGCAAAAAATGTAAAACAATCAAATATGGCCACTTCACTGGAGTAGACACGTGTAGAGAAATTATTTATAATACTGGTTCGTTTATAAATTCTTTGTAACTTTTTTTTTTTTTTAAATTAGACATAGAAACAAGTGGGAAGAACAAAGATGAAATGCAAAACTTGATAAAATCTGAAAACAAAAGAAATGAAAAAGCACTAAAAAAGCTTGGTGAAGGTAATGACTGGTTGTAATGTAATGAAGTGTAATGTAATGCAGAAAAAAATAATTTATAATTTTTTTTTCCTACCTGCTTTTAACGTAATTAAATTTTAGGAATTTTTTGAAATTACATTTATTTAATGGATCTGTAATTATTTATTTAAAATAAAATTATTTAAAAAGTTGTCTTCCGTAAATTAATTCCCTAAACTTACACAAGTTTGAGAAATAACAGCTATTAACTAACTAACTAACTTAAGAAAATCAGCGAACACCTCGCCGAAGCTCATATGGTCCTCCCCAATGCACCACCCCGCCAACCAAATCGGCCGTCAACCACTCCCTCAATGGTCTTTATTCCGATCGGGCCGCGAAGCGGCACGCCAGGGACATTCCGCCCCTAAGACCGCCACGCCCGACCTCCACTCCATTGACCGCTGAGCGTGGCAGCCCCAGAGAAGAAACACCTGGCCAGCGGGATTGCTGCTCACGCAGCAACAGGGCCGGACTTTCTAGGGGTTGGGGTGGATGTTTAACGTCTCTAAAGTCCCCCGTTACCACCCCGGGGGGACCGCGTAGATGTTTAAAACCGGCGGCCTCTACTTGGGTTTATGTGGTTATTCTACGGCACAGCTATTAACTAGATCATTCTATTTAATATTTTTTATTGAAATGGAGAGTCAAACAAAGTATTTTCAACTGAATCAAATCATCCTTGCTATGCTTACAACAAGAAATAAAATTGCTTTTAATAGTTTTAAGTTTAGGTCATTTTAATTAGGCTACAAGAATATTTGAACATATAGTCTTAATTTATTAAAAAAGTATCAAATTTTTCTGTCACTCCAATACCTTTTAAATCTTAAAGTAAAGTTATAACTGAACAGTTGATTCTCCATAAAAACACCTCAACCAGTATTTGTGATTTGGCCAGAGTGTCTCTGGGATACCAAAACTATATTTGATATTTTAATTAAAAATTATTTTATGTATCAAATTTCTTTGTTTTATTTAAATAGAATGCCAGAAGTCAATTGAGGACAAGGTAAAGGATGAGAAAGACAAAAGGATTCAAGAAAACGAAGGTAAATAAAATTAAATTGTAAATGAAACACCACAAATGACAGTATAAATTACATTCAATGCTTATTATGAGATAAGATTAGGTTTTTTTTATGGATCCAAAAAAATAGCATAGAAATCAGTCATAAATGAAATCCTTTGCCTTTAGTGACAATAATGACTTAATTAGTGATCATTTAGATTTGGTTATCACTGGGGGAGCACGCTTATATATTGTACAAACTGGGAACATAAGAATTTTTATCTTAGATCTGTGGTAAAGTGGGTGTGATGTACCGATATCATCCAAATTTTTTGAAGTTTTACAACAGCATTTTTCTTCAAATAGTTATTCAGCTGAAGGATGTTTAGTTTGTATGTTATCACTAGCTTTCTTTATTTGTCTATTTAATTGGTGTTTGATGTCAGATAATGAATTCACACAATAGCCGGTGAAGTTCAGTAGGCTTCCATTTGTTGCACTGTTGATTATGTTGTTTGTTTACACCAAAATTATACAATTTTTTACGATAAAAAAATTCCTTGGTTGACTTTTTTAGTATAGATTTTGACAGTGTTCATGCCCTTTCAGCTTATTTTTAATGGTGACACCTTGGTACTTATATGTCTCTACTTTGCTCCCTATTGTTCTAAATGTAAAAAAGATATTTTCAAAACCTTAACATTTTCTTTTAAATAGATGATCTGACATAAAGCAGTTAAAATATCTCCAAAACTTGTTAATCAGTACCATACAAGGCCAACTTCAGAGCTAATTATAAATAGTCCAATGTCTCAGTCTACTGATCTGTCATCTGCCTATTTGTTTATGTCCGTATTAATTGCAAGTTACTTGTTTTATTCAATTTTAAATTGCATCCATTTTTTTTTTTTCAGCTTTGCGGCTAGAAATTAATAAAATTGATACTGAAAACTCACAATTAAAAACATCCTGGGAGGAAAATTTGAACTTAAATAGACAAAGGGAGACAGGTACTTTTTCTAAAAACATACTAAGTTTGGAATTGCCAGAATATACAAATTTTCAATACCTAATGGTTTAGTTATTGAAATGTATAATATCATTTAACTCCATTATTTATACGCATATGTTTTGAAATAGAAATATTTAAAAAAATTATTCATGAATTTTACAAATCATTTACTTTTTCAAAAAAAACTTTCCCTAATAATCTGCTAGTCTAAATTCTAACAAACAAGTCGCTTTTAAATGTATTATTTTTTTGGTTGGGGACATTATAACTTTAACCATACAGTTGTGTTTCTCAATAGACATAACTTTGAATTATGGTCATATATTTTAATATATTTAAATTTAAATTGAATAATAAATTCTGCAATTTAAACATTATTTTAAAATTGATAACAGTAACAGAGGCTATGAAAAAAGATCTGAAAGGAATGAACAAGTTGGTGGATACCAAGCTAAATCAATATAATGAAGGTAAAAAAAAATCCATACACTAGCAAGTAGCCTTTATTGTATATTCTAAAGAAAAAATTGAAATAATAAGTTCTTTTTTCAATTAAGATTGTTCACTAGAATTATATTAACCAAATTTGATTCTCAATAAAATAATTTCAGCTTTAAAGCATGAGATAAATGACCTGAAACAACAAAACTTGAATTTAAAAGATGAAGTTGGCAAACAAGCAGAGACCCTTAGTTCACTCAAAAGAGGTAATATTAGAGTTATGTAATTGTGTTTTAGATAATTTCATGGCAAATAGAGGAATTCTCACCAAATATGTGTGGTGTTTTGGAAATTAATAAAATATTAGTTCATGAAAGTAAGGAAAACAAGAGCTAGGGGAATCAACCCAAAACAATAGCTGCAAGTGACATTGAACAGCCGCCCCCGCCCCCACAAAGCTTATGACCTTGTCATGGAAACATTATAATTTGACAAATACTCAACAAAAATATGACAACTGGATGGATTTTATGGATGAAAAAATTTGCCTCTAATAAAAAATCATTTCAGATTCCAATATTTTTTACTATGTATTGTTTTCATCTCAGTTACTTATTCGAACACCACAGTGAAGAAATTTCATTTTTAATTATTATTTTTTGGTTTGAAATTGAAAAGAAATAGATGATGTGAAACCAGAAAACTCAGAATTGAGAAACTTGCTGAAAAGACAAGAAGAAAAATTAAAGGCAATGGAGACAGGTAATTATTCCTGTTGACTTTTCTGCTACAAGATAATTAAAGCAGGGGGGATTGTTCTTATTTGCTTCTTGAATTCCCAATGGAGCAAAGTCCATTAACAATTTCTTTCCCAAGCCCTCTAGTCTCTTTGCTATCTTCTCTAACTCTTTCCAATCTTAATTAAATCATTGTAGACCTCTCTTCCCCTGGTGGTTTTGGGTCTTACTTTCCCATTGATTCTGGGGATTCCATAGAGGACAGTTTTCTAGTATTTATTTGGAAAGGATATCAATTGTCAAATTAAATAAATTTAAAAATGGAAAATGCAGCCTTCTTAGTTGGAAATAAATTAGTTTATTTTGCTTGGCCCTTTACTCTCTCTCAGTTAGTTGGGTGGATTGCTGAATTTGAGCACATCATGGTTGATTTCAGAATGGCTTGCATATTCATTATTGAAAAATGAATTCTGAAGTTTTCTTTCTAAAATTAAAAACAGAAATAAAGAAATCTAAAAATAAATGGCAAACTATGGAGCAGCTTGTTTGGTACCAAGCTAGAATGTATTTGGGAAAAAAAACGAAATAACACTGTAGTCATGGTATCTATTGAATACACAAAGCTAAGCATACAAAAAACGAGATACATTTTGACAATTTTCAAGAAAAAAGTTACCCCAGTATAGTGGTTAAATTAATGAGTTTTACAAAATCCAGCTTCCAGTTTGTTTTAAGAAGTATATGGATTTGACAATCAGAGATGTATTTATTTGGATGTTTAAAAATTAAAAAGAAAGAGAGTTACACATAAAAGCTATGAGAAATCAAAATAAAAGATGTTCTATAACTATTGATCTCACATTAAAAAAAGTTGTATCTCCTTCAGATAGAAACCACTGATTAAAGATTTCTATATTTCATCTGACCAATTTAATATTTCATATTTTCCTAAGCACAAATCAAGTTTCATGTGATTTATTTAAAATTTTACTTGAAACTTAAAAATAAATCTTTAATCTGCAGATTGTATAACACGATTTGAAAATTTAGAATCCAGAGTAAAAACATTCTCTCAATTTATCAAGAAAAGAGAAACCCCACCAGATGAAGAAAGCTGTGGTAAATATTAGATTACTTTTGAGGCAGAGGCATTTTTATCATTTTTGTCTAAAGTCATAATTTTATGTGTGTAAATGCTACCTACTAAAATTAAACTGTTTCTTATTGATTTATATTAAATCAATTTTATTTCACACTCTAAATTTTTCTTCATTAGGACTTAATTGTTAACTTTGATTCACAATTTTGTTTAAGTATTAGAATTTGTAGATGTTTGCTTTTCATGGTGATAAATTCACAATTTAATATATCTTACATTTTTTTTATCTAAAGCTACTGAAATAAATTTTATTTATATATAAACACAATTTAGCAAATGATTTGAGCATTGAAGTAGAAGGAGATAAAGCTCAGGCAGAAAGATTCTCTGAGGGAAGTTTCCCCTACAATCACAATGCACAGGTTAAAGGTCAGTTACAAATAAATGAAAGATGGCTATCAAAGTCTTAATTTGTGAAGCTTTATAACTTTATTAAACATCATAATTTAAGGAGGGCTACAGACTTATTAGTTATGTCAAGTAATTTGATCCTTGGGCACTAAAAATCAAATATTCCTTACTTCAGTTTAATAATATAAAATATTTTATGGTTCAGTAATGAGTTCAAGTTGGACTGGAATAAATTCCTTTCAAGTCTTACTATAGTAATTCTAAGCTATGTTTTGATTTTTATTTGATTATGTTTTTAATTGTTGTGTTTGCTGATGAAAGATTCAGTAGAAACATTCTAATGATTGTCTTTTGTTGTTTGTATGTTCAACCCTGAATATTTCATTCCCACAGCTGGAATGCAGTCTCAACTATATTATCATTAAATCATTTAATATAGCAAGTGTAGTCTGCTCTCATGGGGCTACAGATATTCTAGTCAATTCTTATTAGTTACATAGTTTTGTATTATATAATTTAGCCAGGTCAAAAATGAATTAAATGTATAACAAGAATGATAGCTTACACAACACTGATATTGAAATTGTTGCAAACAATTTACTTAATCTTACATAAATTTTACACTGTGAAGCCATACAAAGATTAATTTATTAAAAAGATTTACAGGTAAAACGCCATATATAAATGACATCACATTCTAGTAATGCATTGTGATGATGTATTATGAGAGTGTCTACATTGTGTGACAACTTTGTGACGATGGGGGTGGGGTCCAAAATCTGAGAAAACAGCATGACATTATTTATGAATGGCCCCAAAGATTCATATTACAGCATCTGCATTGACTTTGTCTATTGCTAAGAAAATAGCAGGAAATGTACAGCAAATATAGTACAGCTAAAAATATACATTAATTTTGGCAAAAAGGATATGTGACAATAGTAATTAGATTAATGAGACAATTTGTGCATATAAAATATTATTTGTAAAGTTTAATTACAAGACAAAATACACTTTTAAATGTTTCAGCTAATACCTTCTTCAGTACAAAATTTTACAAGAATAATATTGATGTTAATTAAATTTTCCATAACAAATTTAATTCCTATCTATTAGTATGAATTAATTAAAAGAAATAAAATAAAGACTATGATACTTACTATGTTTAAATAAAATCTTGTGTGGGTTAAATTTTAAATTACATTAGTAATTCACAAACACCTGACAACATTGTAAAATGTATCATTTACTTGATTCCATATCCAGCCTCCTACAATGCTTGATACCATATTTACAAAAACAAAATTATTTGTTTTTAAATGAATTTTTTGTTTAGGTAAGGGCAGCTATGTAGAACCTTATATCAGGCGAGAAGTTCCAGAGTCATAGATTAAAGCTGGCAAACCTCATCACGCAAGTCATTAATGTGTGTCTCCAAGATGACTGGAGTCTTAAGGAAACAGATTCATATCATCTTTGTTTAAATGATGGATCCACTATACCTGACAACTTATTGTATGACACACCATAAAACAAACAAAAATTTAACAAAAAAAAAATATTTTCTCTAAAAGTAGTTATTTATGTACTTAAATAACAAAATATTTTATTTTAGAATTAAAGCAATAATTTAATATGAGCATATAAATTCCTTACAGCATCCCCTACAGACCTTAAATGTTTATTCTATATAAAATTTTATTTTTATAAGCAAGATACATAAATAAAATAAGTGTTTTAGTGTCTTAATAGAATTGTAATTTCTAGACTGTAAAAGTAACCATGACAATTTTACCCATCACAAGAACAAGAGGTATTACTCATCTCACTTTTATACTTGTACATTTTATTTTAAATAATATTTACATTGCTGTGATAACTCCATTGTATAACATTGTCAGTGTCTTTTAATGTACATCATAAAATCACTTTTTCTAATTTATAGTATTTTTTGCCCTTCTAAAGCAAATTATACTCTTATTTCACAACAGAATTAAACTATGTACTTATGGAACTAATTTAAAATAAACCAAACTTCAATGATGTTTTGATGTTATCTATTTTGATAAAGTGCCTCCCTACAAACTGCATGGGCAGGTTGTGGGGTCTGTTATAATATGTCTTTTTCTTTCCACTTGAAAATCAAATTAAACATATTTATTTAACTTGCTTTGATAATTGCATTGGTTTCAAAACACATTATTACATTGAAATCATTGTGCCTTCTTGTAGAAGACACCCTAAGTAGGATAGGGAAAAATTGCTAAGGCAGCTATACTTTCTTTTTATGGCATAGACAATTTAGATGGCATAGTATTTTCGCTGATATTCTGAAAAATTGAAACACATTTTATTCTTCTATGTATATTTTACATGTCCACAGACCTAACCATGTTCAAATTATGACAATTACAGATTTATAAATTTGTAAATAATGGTTGGTTAATTATAATTTCTAGGGTCAACCTCTAAAATCTTCTGTGTATAGAACCTTTCTTAAGATATTACATGATCATGTTTTTATAATATGCCAACAGGGGACAATATTAAAATTCACCTACATAATGCAAAGAAAATCGAAGATGGAAAATTAAATAGAAACAAATTACTTGTGTGTACCACAGCTGAGTAACATTGTTAAAATGATTTAATTTCTATGAAAACACATATAAAATAATGACCTGATTGATGACTTATTGCTTTAAAGCATTGTTGTAAATTCTTATGCATATCAATGTTGGGAGATAATAGAATTCATCTGGATTGAACACTCTTAACGTGTGCTGCCAGGTTTTCCCACTGACCATTTAGGCCTTATTTGGGTAAAATTGGATTGATCAGGTCAGAAATTTCAATCCATTAGTATTTACTCTATGGCTTGTCATTTATCATGTTTAGGTAGAAAGAGCTTCCATTTAAGTTATGATCTTTTTTTAATGTTAAGGCATTCTCTGACTTGGTCAATATGATTTGTCCCTTCTGTGATGTACAATAAGATCATTTATAATTTTTTTCATATACGAGTTTGTTTAATGACAATTATAGTGTTATATTAATATTTTTCTCACTTACTTTTGGAGCATTATAAATATATTGATGATATTTGATACATTCCATTTACAAGTCTTAAAAAGAGAGATGTTTTACTCTATAAAAAAAAATTGTTAAATTAATTGCACAAAGTCATACACATTTTTTTTTTTAAAATTCATTCATATTGTATAATCTATTTAATCATCTTCTTTCCATTTTTATGTAGGCCTATTTTATTTCTTAAAAAATAATGTAACGAAATTATTTAACCTTTACCATGAGCCATGAGTAAAATAAACTTTTTTTGTGAGACAATGGTCTCATTTGCTCAAAAGTTCTGTCTAAGAATTAACAGCAGTACCAACTTTGGCATTTTAAAATTACAACACGATATCAATAACAGGTTACAGAATCTTCAAAAAATTAGATTCATAATCAAACTCCATTTTTTATTTATTTATTTTTTTTTTGCGATAACTCATAACTTTGTTGTAGGCTAGTTTGAAGAACTCATTTAAAATCAATTGTTTCTGCAAGTTACTTTGCTGTAATCTTTGTTTCCTGAAAATTTTATCTCTGAATGAATTCAAACAATTTTTGCACTTCTTCCATAAGTTTAATAACCCTTAAAATGCTTTATAAAAAGATCAAGTTAAAGTGAAAACAAATTAGTAAAAATAACAGTTTATTTAAAATATGTGGGTATAAAAATCTGAACTGTTTTTGTGTGTGTCTTATTCCAATTCGTTAAATCCCCTCCTCCCCCCCAAACCCCAAGCATATTCTTAGTAATTTCAAATTCGCCTCGACAATGACTGCACAAATAAATGTAATACTATACTAATTTACCCAAATTTTTTCCTCAATATATAAAAAAATTAAAGTACACTTTTTTGTTCGCAAAATAAATCTAGTAGTTAAAATGCCCTATTACTATTAATTTAATATAAAAAAACACAATTAAAAAGAAATAAACTACAATTCATTCGGCTTGCTACCTTTTATATAATATAAGATTATTGCAACAGTGAGTGTGTGTGTGTTGGGAGAGAACTTTTCAGTGTCATTTAGTCAAGGTATGACATGACATTGCTCGGTTGTTTGAAGAATTGTTTCTTTATCATATTATTTGTCATCTCTGAGCCAGTTTTTCTCCAGGTTTTACTAATCCCTTTAGTGGGCTGGACATGGTACACAGCTACGGGGCGGCTGTATTTCAAAACAAATCTATATAAATATCTATACATCTTTTCTTTGGTTTGATCCTTGATCGACCAAATCCTAAATAATAGTTATTATAAGTAATTAAAATATATTACAAATAATTATGAATACCATTTGAATGTCACATTTTCCCAGTGATTGTAACCACCAACCTTGGGACTGGCGCTTATTAGGGCTAGTATGGCCTGGGAAGTTGGGGGGGGGGGGGTTTACTGAATTTTGGCCCTTAAAAAAAACAAAAGTTTATAATTATGAATACCATTTGAATGTCACATTTTCCCAGTGATTGTAACCACCAACCTTGGGACTGGCGCTTATTAGGGCTAGTATGGCCTGGGAAGTTGGGGGGGGGTGTTTACTGAATTATGGCCTTTAAAAAAAACAAATGTTTGAAATTTTATCCTAAATAACGTTAGTTAAAGGATTTCTCTTAATTTTAAATCATCGCACGCGTGAAAAGATGAAATAGGCCTATGGCTGTGCCCCAGCAAACTTTTTTTTATGGTGTTCTCTGAATTTAAACCAAGACAACACTTCAGCAAATGTTAAAGCCATGCATTCAAAAAAAACTAAAACGGCAAATGTGTGCTTCAATACCACACCCCCAATCTCTACTTTAAAAAAAAAAAACATGACTTGCACACCAAGTAACAGTCCGTGTATCTTGTATCACGTTGTGTTACGTTGTGGAATATATCGAGGTATGAAGGGTGGTGTATGTATGCTGGTGTATGTATCAGTGATTTAGCGTTACCTCTGAAAGCATCGAGCTCTAAATAAAAGGTTTTTTTTTTTGTTTTTTTTTTTTATTTTTAAAGTTTAAAAAAAAAAAAAAAAAAGGTCTAAAAAAAACCAAAAGTGTTTCCAGATGTCTCGAGCAGTGGTTCCGGTAGGCCTCTTACCTTGGATGAGTAAACGGTACGAGCTTCATGGGGTCACCCATTACATGAGTTTTAATACACGATAAATTAATAAATTTCATTTCTAAATCACCGAACATTTCTGGCATTACAGTGATATTAGGATTTTTTTTTTGTTTGTTTCAGAATGAAATTAATAATTTCTTTCCGTTCAAAAAAATTGTGTAACACAATAGCGGCAGTGCAATGTCATCAAAATGTTATAACAAGGTCATCATAATGTCATCACAATTTTATCACAAAGTAACACAATGTCATCACAATGTTGGAACAATCGACATTAGGGGGATTTGTTAAGAAACTGGGCCAATCTAATTTGAATACATAGAAACATTGCCCTGTACTTTTACCATGTCTGATAACTTGGAGTTTGACCTCCACGCTAGGGTCGACAAAAGAACATTTCCGGCCAGTCGGTAAAAATTTGACATAAAATGACGTCTCTGTAGATGTCAATAAAAACTTTAGGCTTTCCTTTATAAAAAAGGGAGACATTGTACACAATTTTCTAAAAGGAAACATAGTCTAGCGTTTATTTCTCCTTGCTTGCTTTCAAAGTGTATAGCCATACATTAGGCGAAATTTAATACAAATGAAAACGTCCTACAATAAACTACCGTTTTAAAGTAGGGTCTCATCCTATGACGTAGACACATATATTTGATATAGTTGAATTTTAAACAAATAATAAAATCTTCAGCAAGTTTGTTTTAAAAATGGATCAGTACAATTTTTTTGTTGGTTCGTGAAACTGGTGGAGATTTAGAATACGTGTCCGTATTTTTTTAATGTGGTGGGAACACCGCTCTTCACCCCCACCCCCACTCCTACCATCCCAACCACTCCTACCATCCCAACCACTCCTACCATCCGAACCACTCCTACCATCCCAACCACTCCTACCATCCCAACCACTCCTACCATCCCAACCACTCCTACCATCCCAACCACTCCTACCATCCCAACCTCTCCTACCATCCCAACCACTCCTACCATCCCAACCACTCCTACCAATCCCAACCACTCCTACCATCCCAACCACTCCTACCATCCCAACCACTACCATCCCAACCTCTCCTACCATCCCAACCACTCCTACCATCCCAACCACTCCTACCAATCCCAACCACTCCTACCATCCCAACCACTCCTACCATCCCAACCACTCCTACCATCTCAACCACTCCTACCATCTCAACCACTCCTACCAATCCCAACCACTCCTACCATCCCAACCACTCCTACCATCCCAACCACTCCTACCAGCCCCGTGATAGGGAATCCATCATTTCTCATCAAACACCAATTATATAGATTTTTCACGGAAGCGAGTAACGTTACAAAACCAAATTACTTTCTTCTGAAGAACTATTTAAAGCAAAACGCATTTGTAAAAATTAAAATTTAAAAAAAAAAAAGAAATTTGGATGATACAACCTATAGATCATTCATCCCAATATATTTATCACAGATAGTTAAGATCAGCTCGATCACTGCGAATTCTTTCTCTCAAAGTTTAGACTGAAAGAAATACAATTCTTTTGTTCACCCATCCGTCAGAACTTACCAGCGATCTCCCCCCGGCTATTTTAAAGCAACAAGCCACCCCTCTCTAAGTCAATATTGTCACAAAGGGGGTAAGTGTGATGTTGTACGACGACAGATGTTAGCCCTTGATAAATACTTTAGATCACTTGTGTTTAGATGTCTTGTGTTTAAATTGTCATGGTTTAAATGTGCTGTTCTCAGGCCCGTCGACAGAAATTTTGAGCCCCTAGGCAGGGCTGTCACGGGACCCCCGAGGTCTGAGCCTCTAAACTATCTTTAGGCTTTATGAGAATTTTAAAAAAAAATTGACAGATCCTATACGTTGTACTGTTGTACACTTAAATAAGGTATGATTTTATTCAGTTGTTATTTGAAAAAAATTGTATTTTAAATTTATGGTTTAATGGTAACCAATAATATTCAATTCTGTTGTTTTCAAAAATAAACTTTTCTCGCTTTGGCTGAAGCAAAATCGTTAATAATATCATCGTAGTTCAATAATTTTACCAGATCATGTTCGATTGCCAGAGTTGCAAGACCATTCAATCTGTCTTGCTTCATAACTGATCGCTGAACACTTTTAATTAGCTTGAGCTTGCTGAAAGTTCTTTCAGCTTCCGCAACAGTGACTGGAATCGTACAGAAAATCCGGATGGCAATCACAATATTTGGGAATAAAAATTCCAACTTCAACTGGTAAAGTTTATTCAGCAGTTCAATGGGATGAAGGTTTTCACTTTGTATGTTAGAGGAATATATTGACTTTAGATGTTTTACTTCTTCAATTAAATCACATCTTTGTCATATTCTTTACAGAAATTAGAACATTTCTTCTCCAGATCAGTTTCCTCTATTTCCCGAAACAACCACAGAAAATTGAAAGAATTGTTAATATCCATGTCCAATTGAAAACGTTGTATTAAACCAGCCATAACACTATCAAGAAGTTTGTAGAAAACGTTTACTTTAAAATCGTCATCCTCTTCATGTGTACTCTCTTCTGCCAGTGGTTGCATATCTTGACTTTCATCAAAAAAAACTCTTCGTCGTTTTTTGTTTTTGTTTTTCTGGAAGTTCTGTTTCACATGGCAAGTCAGACGACATAGCTGCTGCTGTTATTTTGGCTTCTGCTAGCAATAAATCCCATTTATCACGTAGATCATTCAGCTCTACAAGGAGACTGTCAATGTTTTCCACCTCTACATCAAGTGTGGCTTCTCTAGCTTGAAGAACTTTATTTAGATTGTCTATGGCAACCAATATTTTGAGCCATATTTATAGCCATTAAAACACACTTGAATGATTTCATATAATGCTCAATTCCTAGCAATTCAGTCTTACATTCTGATGACAAATTTATTTCTTTACACTTAATAATTGCCTGTTTGATAATTGGCAGATGCTTTGCAATAGGTTTCACACTTTCCACACGTGCAGACCATCTGGTTTGAGAAAGATTATGCAGTGAGCATCCAGTTCATGTTTGTAGAATTTCCCATCGTTGAGGACTGTGCGCTCAAAAATTATACAATTTTTGAACTATTCCAAAAAAAAGTAATAACGTCATTACAACATTCGGCCGCATGCATACCACATAAATTTAAACTATGCGCGCCACAATTTGAAAATTTCGCTAGAGGATAAGAGTTCGGAATAATTGCCTGTGCTCCTTTAAACTTTCCTGCTATATTTGATCCGTTGTCGTATCCCTGACCTCGACAATCATCTAAAGCAATTTTGTTTTTCTCCAGTTCATATTTGATCCTATCTGCAATATCCTGTCTAGTTTTTTGTTATAATCAACAAATGCGAGAAAACGTTCTTTGACAACAAAGGTTGAATTGCAGTATAGTACATATCTCAGAACAAAAGTACTTTGTTCTGTATGAGAACAATATGGCGTAGCATCTACCATAATTGAAAAATACTTTGATCTTTCTCTTTCTGCCAAAATTTATTGAACAACTTTTGAGCTGCATGCTTCGATAAAGTCATTTTGAGAATCTGTTGAGAGATAATGGACCTGAAGGCGTTGACCAAGTTTTTGAGATTTTTGAACTTTAGAAACAAGCTCTTGTAGAAGCGGATCAAACTGAGCTAACAGTTCTATAATTCCAAGAAAATTTCCATTATCATGTTCATCAATTTTGTTCGAAGAACCTCTGAAAGCAAGTCCTCTTTCACCCAAAAATAAAACCACTGCTAAAATTCGTTTGAGTAAATGTCTCCAGTATTTCACTTTTGCAGCAATTTCTTTATCAATATGAGACGCTATATTCTTTCCAAGGAGAAATCTTCTTTCTGAATCTCGCCACTGTATATAACATTCTTTATGACTGAGACTTTTCTCATGAGCTGGTACTTTATCATACAACGTACGCCACGTTTGTTGTTTTGACCATCCTTGATCACTTGACCAAATTGATCTGCAGGATACTGCAACTTCACTAAATAATCTGGATGGAAAACAAAACAGGGATTCTTTTACTTTACTCCAAACTAACCAATGCCTTTCACAAACGTCTCCATTTTGTCTGGACACCTTTAAAATGCACTTTGGAAATGCTCTTTTTCCATCGCCCGGGAAATTGTCCGGATGTCTAGGTGGCCCGTTTCGTATCACGGTTTCCATAGTTTGTGTGAGTATTGGCCCGAATGGCAAAGTGCCTACATCAAATCCTAATCTTTCAACTATTTCTATATTTTCCGGATTTTCATCATTTATACTTACACTCTCATCTTTTGGAATTACGATGCTAACGCTATCTTCATTTTCATCCAATCGGAACGGTTCCGATTCTGGCCCGACCGTACTGGAAATTCTGGACCGTTCATGTAAGTCTAATTCATTAGAATCAATCAAGATAGGAAAGTTTACACCTGGCTCTGATTTGTCCTTTTCTTTTGCGATTCCAAATTGAAATAATGTACGCCTGCCGATTTTATCGTTTCTCAATGTATTAGCTTTTTCTTTTGGTTTTTGTGCTCCAGATTTGTGTTTATATTCCATCATTTAAAAAAATTATTATTATTTTATATTTGTTTACTTTATAATAGTTTAGCACATTTAGCAGAAGTTAATTTCAAACGGAAGTGAGCCAGTGTGGGTGTGTTCAAAATAGAGACCGGCACGGGCCGAATTTACCAAGCCCGGTCTCTCTGGTCGTGTCACGTGTGACTCGTGTTCAAAAAGTGATGTTTATTTCAGCAGAAGAAAGTACTAAGACGACGGATTGACGGAATTGCATAAAAATGATAAAATGGTAAATAAGTACGGCAATATTCAGATGCTTGAAGTTTAATCTGATTCTAATTGAGTTTAGGTAAGTTATATTTACAAAAGCATAAGTAATACATTTTTTATAGCTGATCATAATATTTTCAAAAGTTGATTGCGGGCCCGGGCCGGGCCCCTAAAACTCACCGGGCCCCTGGGCATTTGCCCCCCTGCCCCCTTCTCGGCGGGCCTGGCTGTTCTGGTAAGGTAATTTTTCCATCGTGCTGAAAATGATTATGTACAATTGAAACAAAACATTTCTATTTATTCCAATGAATAAAAGAATATTATTTTATCTGGCTTATCTTAAAGGGCAAAGTGAAGTCATTTAACCAAATAAACCCATGATCATTTTAATATTTATGTCAATTTTTTTTTTTGATTTTTGATTGTTGGTTTACTAAAACGTTTTTTGATTTCCAATTGATATGTCCTACCCCCGCGCTCCCCCTTACCCATCCAAGGGTTCGCCCCCTAGGCTCCGATGTCGGAGATTCACCAACGCCTCACTTCAAACTGTCCAACCCCCCTTTTTTTTTTCCAAAGCAAAGGGAAATAACTTCCCCCAACAAAGCAGTCGGTACAAAAAGGATTATCTTTAACCTCCATTTTCTTTTCTTTGTAACTCGAGAAGTTTCATCTCCATGGCAACCACCTCCAATCTACTTTCAGATCTTATTTTTCCCCAAAGGCTCTCGTGAACACTCCAGTTGTTGTCTCTTGACATAACGCCCAACAATGGTTCTCACTTCATATCATTATCACTGACTCCGACCTCGTCTTCACACGACTCCGCCTTAGACAAGTCCCCACCGTCTTCACGAGTCCCCCTTTTAACCCCCCCCCCTTAACCATGCCCATTTCCTACACGAGACCTCGCCTTTTACATTCCGAGATCTTGGTTTGCTCAAATTTATCAGCTGGTCTCGGATCCTTGTAGCTCGTAGTAAATTTACAATTACAATTTTACTACTGTAATGTCAAAAAGATTAGAATTACATCAATTAACAGTAGGTTCAGAGACAGATATCTAGGCTCTTTAAAATCTTAGTACGTGGTCTTAAAAAAACCCAAAGGTTTTACTGTAATGTCACAAAGATTAGTATTACATTAATAACAGACACATATCTAGGCCCGTTATTAAACAGAAAAAGGCTTTTACTTTAAAATGAACTGAAACATGTGAAAGATTGGGTTTCCTTAGACTAGTTAGAGTTACATGGAGACATTCCTCTATAGGGTTACGGCCACAGGAAGAGAAACATACAGAAAAATCGCGAGACGAACATCCACTCTCGCGACCCCCTTCGTTCAAAACTGTACCGACCACTTTACGTCCCCGTGGGTCCAGCAGCTGTCTTGAGAGATCCATTGACTGGGAATCCGTTGGTTTTTCATAAAAAAAACTCACAATTTGACCAGGCTATTTTAATCATGGCTCAGTTGAGTCAGACAACGTCAAGGGACGTCTTTGACCTTCTGTCTTTTTAACATACATGTTATAACGATCTTTATGATATATCTGATTGTAGTCAATAGTTCTCATCAATTCCGAATACTTTTTATATGGAATTATTTTTAAAAATTTAGTTGGGTAAATAAATAGAATTGTCTATTGAAATTTATAACGTCGCCTTCTCCTCAAAGCCAAGAAACAAAATAAATTAATCTCTTATATAAATTAAGCTTTTGTTGGTTGGAGAGCTTCCATTTCCGTCTGAAGGTATTTGGTCTGAGTTTATTTATCGTAGCTTTTGCTATATGCTTTGTATTTTGTGACGTACATTTGGAGATGGGAAATGGCTTTGTTTGCAAATAGCGCGCCAAATATTATTCCCGATAACTATAGGTAAGCTAAATGATTTTTTGTTTTAATAACCCGGCTGTGTTTGGTGCGTAATATTTTCTTTTCGTTTCGGAAAATGATATCGTATCAATTTAAATATGGTGTAATTAATATTCGATTTAACAGTGTTTGGGACATCAGAATATTTAATATAGTTCATGGGTGTGAAATAAAAAAGTGTGCCGTGACATATCATGGAGGGAAGGGGTGAAGCAAAAAAAAAAAAAAAAATTGGACTCTTACATGTGCGTTACTTGAGTTCATATTTTGTCCAGGAACTCTACTAGATGGGAAGTTCACAAATTTAAATATGGTGTAATTAAAATTCGATTTAACAGTGTTTGGGACATCAGAATATTTAATATAGTTCATGGGTGTGAAATAAAAAAGGGTGCCGTGACATATCATGGAGGGAAGGGGTGAAGCAAAAAAAAAAAAAAAAAATTGGACTCTTACATGTGCGTTACTTGAGTTCATATTTTGTCCAGGAACTCTACTAGATGGGAAGTTCACGTATTGCTATCGCCAATGTTTGGCGGGCTGTATCTAGTAAAACATAATCGGCCATAACTCCTGCATGACATCTTTAAGTGTACTCCAGACTATTATTACCGGAAAAAAAATAAGGTGTACGCACAACTTATCTGTGTTACATTTTATTTTAAGACACAAAAAGTCTAGTTTAACATCTGTAGGTGAATTGAAAATTTGTGAACCCTATGGCTAGTGCAACAATACATGTATATATTTATTGGTGAACATTTGAAAAAGTCAGTTTGATAATTTTCTTGTGTATAAGGAACATACAATGAATGAAATTTTTTATATTTGTTTAAATTACCTTTTATTGTGTGATACAAAGCTGGTTGTGGAAGTTCAAAGGTTACATCTTCCAATGGTCGAACAACAGATCTTCAGATCAATGATGGGGGGAGCCAGGGTTTAAGTCCGATACACTTGTCCGGAAGTGGTCTATAAATAGAACTACAGGGTGGGACGCCATTGTCGCTTTGGACCAGATTCTTAAGCCCAGGTCAAAACTGAATACAAATTGGTCTTATTCTCTGCAGCTACGTTTGAGGGAAAGATGCTGAATAGATTAAAGCATTATTGAGGTCATTCTGTGGTCATATAGTGGTCATATTTTGGTCATTCTGTTGTCATGTTGCGGTAAAATTGTGGTCATAGGTGGGTAGTTCATTTTAAACAGGAATCCACGAAACATGTTTCATGAGCAATGTTTAAATCTAGAATTTAAAAAACAAACACATGTGTAGGTCTCAGGGCCTAATCTGTACGGACTTTGTCCTTGGCATTTGGCTGGCAAAGATTGTGCAGAACTTACATGTGCAGTAGTTACTTGTGCAGTAGCACGTGTGCATTAGTTAACACGTAAAATAGATGTACAGTAGTTACATGAGTAAGGTGGCCTATTGCTGAAACAAATTTGTTCAACCGTTACTTAATTACGGCAAGAGATGTCGATATGTTATATCTATTAATTTCAGTATGAGCTTTTCTGAACGTTTCTCAACTTATGAATTGATTGTTCGGCACGTTTCTCAACTTATGAATTGATTGTTCGGCACGTTTCTCAACTTATGAATTGATTGTTCGGCACAACATGATTGAGGTCATTTGTAAACAAAAATGTTATAATTTATACAATCCATCTTTGTAAGTTTATCATTCAATCGTTTCTTAATTATTTTTTTGAATTATTTTTTGATATTTAAAAAAAAAATGAATTTATATATTTTTTTTCCAAAATGCAATGCAATCAGTTTGAGACACTGAGAAAATATTATTTTTTTATCATTATTAAAGGATCAATAGTATGAAGTGCTTTTACTTGGTTTGAGCACCTTTACACATGGTTCGTGGCACGCTTGTTTGAGAACCGTTCGTCATCTTCTAGAACGATGAATTTCTCACGCCTCTAGTTACAGTCAGAAATATTTGGGGGTTGATGAGGAAAGGGGTGGGGTGGGAAGAGGGGTGGGATAGGGTTGGTGGGTTGGAAGAGGGACGGGTTTGGAAGAGTGATGAGGTGGCACGTGGGATGGGTGCGAAGAGAAGTAAGGTGGAGAGAGGAATGGGATATGAAGAGAGACATGGTGAGAATAGGGGTGTAGCAAAAATTGGGATACTTAAATGTGTGTCACTTAAGTTCATGGTTGTCAAGAAACTTTAGTAGATGGGAAGTTCACGCATTGCTGTCGCCAAAGTTTGGCGGGCTATATCTAGTATCACATACTTTGCCTTGTTTTGCTGTTATCAGAGGGTCAACATTTTATTATCACGGATACCTCGTCACATTTTTGTTTCCTGAAAGCATACAAATATAATCTTTATGTTAAGTGTACAAGCAATATGATTCCGCCATATTATAATATAATCATAATATAATCATGTATGGCTTATAAACGTTCATATAATACATCATTTCAACTCAGTTAACATTCCACGTTTACATGTACTTTATTTTGAGTTCATTTTGATTTCATTTTGACTTCATTTTGACTTCATTTTGACTTCATTTTGACTTCATTTTGACTTCATTAGAAACAATTTCTAAATGCACCCAATAAAATAGAATTCGATAGCTTTAAGTTCGTATTGTCTGAGTTTATACAAAGCTGTGTGGAATCTTAGGGAACCCTCTGACATGCGGGTTGTTCCAATATTGAATATCTTTTGAAATGACACAGACGAAACGGGAGAGAATGTTCTCACAGTCATATTCAAGTCATACATTAAACAACCCATTAAAAAAAAGTTTTGCGTAGAAAATCGTTTATATGAATATTTATTTTTTTTTGTTTGACATTAATTTTCGAATGTCTCCATACGCTTTAACACAGCAGAGTTATATCAAGAACTATTTCAGAAAGAAAAAAAAAAAACCAAGAAAATATTACGCACCAAACGTACTAAATATTTTGTTGTTTTTGTTAAACATTCTAATTTAGCGCAGTTATCGGATATTTTATTTTTTGAAATCTTTGTCATCATATTTCCTTCATCTTCCCCTTGAAAAACAGATTTCTGGGGGTCGGGGTTAAACATGTGAAAAAAATATGTTGTCTTCGAGAAAGAGTCTATGTGCCACGTTTCAGCTCAGTAGGTTGACGGGAAGTGGGTCAATTAGCCATCCGAAGACTTTACCAGCCACACAGCCAGCCACCAACAAAAACAAATTTAATATAAAGGATTTTATTTTTTTTTAAAGCCCATGTCTCAGATTTCTACATGTTGTAGGAGTGTTTCAGAAAACGGAGTCGGCTAATTCTTTATAATTCGTATTTATTTCTCGATTTTTTCTTACATTTTTTTTTCTTTGATGTCAAGATCATTCAACAGACATGAGGTCATCCCAGGGCTCGGCTCTCTTACGTGTTGGGGGGGGGGGTTGACTTATTGTCGTTGGGGGGGTGTGGGGGCAAGGAAAGAAAGGGGACTAAGTACAGAGGACAGGGCTCGGCTCTCTTACGTGTTGGGGGGGGGGGGTTGACTTATTGTCGTTGGGGGTGTGTGAGGGCAAGGAAAGAAAGGTGACTAAGTACAGAGGAGGGGTGTAGGGCGTAATGCAAGAGGGCTAACTGGTCTGTTCAGCTTTGTCTAACCTGTCTCTTCAGTGGTGTCTTACCAATCTATTCAGATGTGTTTAGCTGGTCTATCCAGTGACGAGTAGCTGGTCTATTCAGTTGTGTTTTGCTGATCTATTCAAAAATGTGTAACTGGTCTATTCAGCGTTGACTAGCTTGTCTATTCAATGGTGTTTTACGTGGTCTTTTTCAGTAGTGCTTCAGTGGCATATTTCAGTGGTTCTCATCTTGAGTTCCGTCACTTTCATAATAGTAGCCCGGCATTGTCCTTTGTTAATTGCTGTTATTTGACAAACATCACAACTGAACTTTGTTTACTTGAGTTCGTTTTTTCTATACTTCCCCTAGTTCATTGTTTACATGAATGAAAGATACGAAATGATCGACTCGCGTTTCATGAATTTTTTATTTTTTCAGGTTTAACATTGAAATACGTTACTCTACCTGATAAAGGTTGAGAATCCCTCACCATATTAATACAAGTTTGTGTATCCATGTCATCATTAATTTATATCTCGATGAAGTCTAAATTGGAAATTAAGTTGTATTCAGAAAACATCTTAAAAGAATGATAACTTCACCATAATTGTACATCTTCAGCTCGTAATAGTGAGACGTAAAAATACATGTCTGAGCAGACATGACACTGTCAGTCTCATGACAAAAGAATGGCATTCACTCTGGTGTGGTGGGTCATCACTCAGCATTGCGAATTCAAAAAAGAATGCACGACTCTTTACTCCGGCGTATGGCGTGATGCAGTGACATCAAAGAATCGACTACTCGCCTGAATCTTTCTGTACATTTTTATGGGGTCGGAGAAAACTGGAAACTACGAAATGCCACTGTGCAGTCCTCGTCCACAAATCCTCCTTAAAAATCTTGAGTGACAGCTTATTGGCGTTTAAACTAAGCACCTACCTGCTATTTTGTTATTAACTAGCCCCCAATAAACTACCCACACATTTCCCACAGTGTTAGAACCAGAATAGGAGCCAGAATGATCAATTCATTGATCGTGGGCCTTTAAAATAAAGAAGAAGAAGAAGAACCACTGCCCGGGATTTGAGTCACGGAATGGACTCGTCTGATGAATCAAATGGTAAAAAATTTATTTGGAGGCCGGTAGTGGGAAACGGACCGTTTTGAATTATATTTTGGGAACCCCTAATACCTTCATTCATGATAGTGACAAGATTGTAGCTCCACTGTTTTGAAGAACCTGGGACAGAAAAGAAAACAAGCAATACTGAAACGCCAGACCTCACTAAACTGTCTGAATTAGCTTTCTAAGACGCATATAGTTGAACGAATTCATTTCATTTGTCTTCACGCAATTTTTGTTTTACTGACGAAGGCATTAAGACAAAAGTTCTCAAAATTTGCAATTTTCCCCCTTTCATTAAAGAATAGTAAAACTTACATAAATGATTGTTGTCTCAATACTATAGACCAATATCAGTCCAACCCACATAGTTAACGCCTGACAGCAGTTCAACTTACTAAAAATTAGCTAATAAACTGTCTTAGTGCAATGGTGTCTTCAAAAAAAATAAATAAATAAATAAATCACTCTCTCAATGATGTGAGATTCGTTCTAATTTTGAAGACAATGCAAAAGAGCCTCAGACAGAGCTGAAATTCCCCGAGTTTACGTGGTTTAAAAATTGTCCTTCCAACTTCTTTCTGTAAGACGCCGAATAAATTGTTTTTTTTTTTTAGTTGGCCGTTAAAAAAAAAATGATTGTGCCAAGCCAGCATTTTGTGTGTTGCCTTTGTCATGGCGTTACAATCTTCTGTAATGTAGACTCGCTTGGATAACTGGGATACTGCTGTCAGAGTTATGGGTTTGTGTGTGAGTTGGTGTGTGTGTGGGGGGGGGGGATTTGTCGAAGGCGTCTCCTCTTACCAAGATCTGGTGTTGAAATGGTTAAAGTTGTGTTGCTTTTGTAAGAAATTACTACTTTCTCTTTATAAATTAATGAAATTATTCTCTTTATAAATGAATTAAATCATTACTTTTTCTTTATAACTTAATGAAACTGTGAGTTTCTCTTTATAAAATATATTAAATTATTACTTTCTCTTTATAAATAAATGAAATTAATTAATTACATTGGTGTGTGTACATTTCTCAGTCACGTGGTCTATTGACCCCCATCTTTACCATAACCTGGAAAACGGTTGGGGGGCTATAGACACCCCCCCCCCCCCGGCCAACTGTGACATAAAGTGAGTTGCCTTCGGTAGACTCCAATCACTTCAGTCAACGTAAGTACATCAAGATATCAGTACGGGGTTTTACTGGGCACCGCGCAATTCACAACGTGATAACTGATGTTCCTGTAGTGTTTGAGTTCGTCTGCGGTGGTAGTAGGTCTGAAATACGCGTCATTAACATTGGAAGCTTTTCGGTCGGTATGGCGATAATAATAATAATTTAAAGTTTAACGGATTACTTCAAACTTTTGAAACTGGTATTTATCGCCAGCCAGTAAATAAATTTTTTTTTAAAAATAATAAAAAAACAAAAAAAAAACAAAACAATTAACCTTAATTTGTATTTCACTGTGATAGTCATTAAAACAAAAAGGTAATGGAGCGTGCAACTTAGGGTTATGAAGGGGGCGTCTACATTGGGCGCCAAAATCAAAGGGTGGAACTCTTTCTTTGCGTCATGTTTTTTTTTTTTTTTTT
>CAXITT010000071.1:533159-553875 GCA_964033795.1 Lymnaea stagnalis
TTTTTTTTTTTTTTTTTTTTTTTTTTTTTTTTTTTCCCTGTAATATTTTAGTTGGTGGTCCCCCTCCCCCCCCCCCCCCCACAGTGAAGAAAGGGGGGTGGGATGGGGTTGGGGGAGTGGGGGGAGAGTCTTGACTTTTAAAGTGGTGTTTCCCACAGCTGTTACACGTGTAATGGCGGCTGTGCCGTCTGCTCATGTCATTACGGGGCGTAGTGTCGCCATGTATTTAAAATAAAAAAGAAGACGACATTCTCGGCATAGTATGTATGCGTGTGTTTGTATTCTGTGTGTGTGATGTGTGTGTGTTTCTCTTTGTGATTGGATGTGCTGCAGGTTATAAAAATATTCACCGCATTACTTATTTTAGCCTGGGATGTATTCAAGAAATTGTTACAGAACTTTGGCAAAAAAGGGGTGGGGGGGATAACTTGGGACCAGGGGGGTTAACTTGAGGAAAGGGGGATAACTTGGGACCAGGGGGGTTAACTTGTGGCAAGAGGGATAACTTGGGACCAGGGGGATTACTTTGGGCAAGGGGGGTAACTTGGGCCCTGGGGGGGTTAACTTGGGACAAGTGGAATAACTTGGGACAAGGGGGGTTAAGGGGGTTAACTTGGGGCAAGGGGGATAACTTGGGACCAGGGGGGTTAACTTGGGGCAAGGGGGATAACTTGGGGCAATGGGGTATAACTTGGGGCAAGGGGGGAGAACTAGGGTCAATGGGGATTACAGGGGTCAAGGGGGGACGAGGGAAGTAACTGAGGGTTGGGGTGGCCACTCGGTACACACATCAGATCCAAGGGTCCGGGAGAGTAAATAGCGGACCAACACCCTTCGTGGATTAATTCGTTACCGCTAACCTTGGCTATCACTCGGATCCTTCCATCGTGTGGCGTCTAAACTCGGTTGGGGGTTTGGGGTTTGGGGGGTGGGGGGTGGGAAAACATTTACTTCCAATCTGACATGGGAGATGATTTAATCTCTCTCCCCCCCCCCCCACCATCTTTCCTTTTTAATTTCTCCCCGTAGTAAATTAATATGGGTAATAAAACAATACAATTACACAATATTTTAAATATTTTTTCTCTTAATGGTAAGGGGGTTGGGATTGTCTTTTTTGGAGACAACAAAACAAATCTTACTGTCAGGCTATGACATGGAAGGAACTACAAACCTTTAGTATGGAACAATTCCTGTTTGACAACACAGTGAACTACAAACCTTTAGTATGGAACGATACCTGTTTGACTACAACACAATAAACTACAAACCTTTAGTATGGAACGATACCTGTTTGACTACAACACAATGAACTACAAATCTTTAGTATGGAACAATTCCTGTTTGACTACAACACAATGAACTACAAACCTTTAGTATGGAACAATTCCTGTTTGACCACAACACAATGAACTAAAAACCTTTAGTATAAAACAATACCTGTTTGACTACAACACAATGAACTACAAACCTTTAGTATGGAACAATTCCTGTTTGATAAACAACACAATGAACTACAAACCTTTAGTATGGAACAATACCTGTTTGACTACAACACAATGAACTACAAACCTTTAGTATGGAACGATTCCTGTTTGACTGATAGAGCATCAACAATCTACACATTTGTTTACCAAGTCCAAAGTCTAAGGGGACAGTGGGATTGGCTTCCACCACGCAAGCGGGGGTGGGGGGTGAGATAGACGCCTCCTCCACCCCAACACAAACTGACCACTTACATAGAATCTGTTAGGGCTGAGGCAGGTACTTACCCGGAAACAAGAAAATTCCGAGTATTAACACACCCGACTCACACCCGGCTCATTGCCTTAGCTGGTTAAAAAAAAATGTACAAAGAAATGTATAAAATGATGTTCTGGCTTATATGTCTCCCCATTGGGTGGAACATATTATAGAAAATGAGAAAATAACTCTTTTTGTAACACACACACTCATACACAGAGACTGCAACACATCTTTTAAACCCGACTTGATATAATGTCTAAAAAACCACATCTGATTTTATTTTTTTTTTTTTATTGTAGAACGAAATTATGACCGCCTGTTGTTTCCTTTATGGAGAGTCTCGCTCTTGTGTATATGATGTCACGTAGACATTGGTGTGGACAGTGGTGTGTGGACATGTCACGTAGACAGTGGTGTGTGGACATGTCACGTGGACAGTGGTGTGTGGACATGTAACGTAGACAGTGGTGTGGACATGTCACGTGGACAGTGGTGTGTGGACATATCACGTAGACATTGGTGTGGACATGTCATGTGGACAGTGGTGTGTGGAAAGTCACGTAAACAGTGGTGAGTGGACATGTCACGTAAATAGAGGTGTGGAAATGCCACGCATGCAGCTGTGAGGAGATGCCACGCATGCAGCTCTGAGGAGATGCCACACATGCAGCTGTGTTGAGATGCCACGCATGCAGCTGAGGAGATACCAGGCATGCAGCTGAGGAGATACCAGGCATGCAGCTGAGGAGATACCAGGCATGCAGCTGAGGAGATACCAGGCATGCAGCTGAGGAGATACCAGGCATGCAGCTGAGGAGATACCAGGCATGCAGCTGTGAGGAGATGCCACGCATGCAGTTGTTTTCATTTGCAAATCGTTTCAATAAACCTTAATGTTGTGAAGAGTTTTGCATATACAGAAAACATTAGGGATCCTCAAACTACGGCCACGGTCCAGATCCGGCCAGCCAGGGGTCTTTAATCTGGCCCGCCGTTAAGATACCTGCAGGGAAAAACATCGAGCCAGAAATTGATCATATCATTAGCCGGAGTTCTTTTTCAAACACTATTAAGTTTGGGTTAGATATATTTTTTTTCTACATTATACATGTTGTAATTGTTTTATACATTTTTTCCCACTGCTATAGATATGTGAAGTATGCATAGAACTTATATATGTGCAGTAGAGACCGACCGAAAGTGGTTTTCTGATTTCGGCCGATACCGAAAAAATGCCGAAAGTTTAAAAATGACTTTGGGCCGAAACCGAAAAAAGGCCGAAAGTTAAAAATGAATTTCGGCCGAAACCGAAGCCGAAACCGAAAAGGAAATATTAAGATATTTTGAAATTCTTTCTCGCATACATTCTGCATTAATCGAAAATGATGTGAGAAAGTATAAATATTTAAATTCTTTTTATAAAAAATGAGATAATCGTAAATATTAATAAATAAACATCTAATATAGGGGTCTCAAACTCGCGGCCCCGCGAGCCATTTGTGACCCGCAAGACGATATTTTGGGGCCGCTACATGGCAGAAAAGTTTAGTGTAAATGCGCCGGCCCGTTTCCCCAATTCTCATATCTATAACGTGACTCTCCGCGACGGTTTCAGTCGAATCTCACCGACTAGTCTAACTCTGATTTTTTTTTTTTATGTTTCTATATATTTTTGTATGCCAGGTATCTGGCAACAGCGAGTAGTTCTTGAGAACCCTTAATGATTTTATTGTTATTTATAAAGGTTGAGCAGATTGTAACAGTTGTAATCGCTTTTTTGTGGATTACTTGATGTGGCCCACTCTCATTCAGACACTACCTCCTGCGGCCCTCTGATGATTTGAGTTTGAGACCCTTGATCTAATGAATACTTTGGATTTTACCATTTTAATATAAAAGTAATTTAAATTGCTTTACAATTTTTTTTTTAATTAGTATGGTAGGAGAAAATTTGGCAGAAATTAAGGGGGGGGGGAGGAGGGGAAATTAATGCAAAATATTATTTTTTTAAACAGGGTCTCTAAAAAATGTGGTTCTAAAAGATCGCTTAACTTGTTTTTAAAGATCGTTTAGTTGGTTGTTATTGATCGGTTAGTTTCTTCTTAAAGATCGATGCGTTTGTTCATAAAGATGGCTTAGTGTGTTGTTAAAGATCGTTTAGTTTGTTGTTAAAGATCGATTCGTTTGTTGTTAAAGATCGTTTAGTTTGTTGTTAAAGATCGTTTAGTTTGTTGTTAAAGATCGTTTAGTTTGTTGTTAAAGATCGTTAAGTTTGTTGTTAAAAATCGTTTAGTTTGTTCTTAAAGATCGCTTAGTTTGTTGTTAAAGATCGTTTAGTTTGTTGTTAAAGATCGTTTAGGTTGTTGTTAAAGATCGTTTAGTTTGTTGTTAAAGATCGTTAAGTTTGTTGTTAAAAATCGTTTAGTTTGTTCTTAAAGATCGCTTAGTTTGTTGTTAAAGATCATTTAGATTGTTGTTAAAGGTAGTTTAGTTTGTTGTTAAAGATCGTTTAGTTTTTTGTTAAAGATCGCTTAGTTTGTTGTTGAAGATCTTTTAGTTTTTTCATAAAGATCGCTTAGTTTGTTGTTAAAGATCGCTTAGTTTGTTGTTGAAGATCACTTAGTTTTTTCATAAAGATCACTTAGTTTGTTCTTAAAGATAATTAATTTTGTTCCTTAAGATCTACTAGTTTGTTCTTAAAGATCTTTTAGATTGTTCCTAAAGAACATTTAGTTTTCTGTTAAAGATCGCTTAGTTTATTCTTATAAATCATTTAGTTTACTATTAAAAATAATTTGTTTTGTTCTTAAAGATCATTTAGTTCGGTCTTAAAAATCTTTTAGTTTGTTATTAAAGGTCGCTTAGATTGTTCTTACAGATCGCTTAGTTTGTTTTAAAGATCGTTTATTTTGTTCTTAAATGTCGTTTAGTTTGTTAAATATCGTTTAGTTTGTTCTCAAAGATCGCTTAATTTGTTCTTAAATGTCACTTAGTGTGTTGTTAAATATCGCTTTCGCTGAGTATTAAATGACCGAAAACCTTAGTCGCTTTCGGCCGGATGGCCGAAAGTCTAAGTCAATTTTGGCCGAAACCGAAGAAAAACCGAAAGCTAACTTTTCTCTTTCGGCCGAAACCGAAATTAAGCCGAAAGTTAACTTTTCAGTTTCAGCCGAAACCGAAACTTGGCCGAAAGTGATAAAATTGCCACTTTCGGCGCCGAAACCGAAGCCGAAGCCGAAATTTGGTCGGTCTCTAATGTGCAGTGTGTATATACCTGAGATATATGCAGTAAGCATAAAATTGAGAAATGTGCAGTGAACATAGAACTGAAATGTTTGCAGTATGCATAGAACTGAGATATGTGCAGTGTGCATAGAACTGAGATATGTGCATTAAAAAATCCGTTCATTAATTTAGTCCGGCCCCGCGACAGTGTCCGATTACACTGATCCCCTTAATTCAAAAGTTTGAAGACCCCTGATTTAGATTGACTAGCATAGATAGAACTTTGAGCACTTGTAATCGACTTTCTCACAGACCAAATTCTGACCATTTTAAATGGACTAGCCCACGCATATTTCCGACCATTTTTTTTCTTGCCACCCTGGCTATTTCTGACATGAGTTCCAGTTAATCCAAAGATATGGTAGACATCTGGAATATTTTTTTAATGTGAATAGCATTTTAGTTTTTAATTCGCTGATATGATTTTGGTGTACAATTTCTTAAAAGAAGAACAAACAAATGCCACGACTCAAAACGATAACGTTAACAAAACAACAACCACAAAAAAAAAAAAAAAAAATATTATTATTATTCTGGCTAGTTACGAAATTGTAAAGTTGAAGGTATCTCATGCAAAAGGTATAGGGTTCAAATTCATCTGTGGTCGTTCCTGAGTAACAAAGGACTATAACAATACGAGAACCCTTAAATTTTACCGATTTTTGTTTTTTGTTTTTTTTTGTTTTGTTTTGTTCTTACATCAAGAACAGTTGTATATCTTTTAAAGTTAAAGCGCCAAAATATAAGGTTGACCTTTTTGCTTTTCATCACCTCTCCCCCAACTCCCACCCTACACCCCTCCCCCCCCCCACATACATGCCCACCTCCCATAATAAAGACTTTTCTTTCACTTCCACGATATTTTTTTGTCTCTTTAATTCTACTTTGAGCAACTTTTGTAAAACCCCAAAACACGTTTTTAGAGAGTTCTTTTTCTTTCTTTTTTTTTTTTAAAACTGTTAGCCGTCTATCTCCCAGACGTTTCCCATGACAACGCACACACAAATAAATCACGCCGGCTTCGCACTAAAAACGTACTCGGAAGCTCGTCGCATTGGGGTGAAACTGAGCCTACGTGTGTATTAACTGCTAGGGTGAAACTGAGCCTACGTGTGTATTAACTGCTAGGGTGAAACTGAGCCCACGTGTGTATTAACTGCTAGGGTGAAACTGAGCCTACGTGTGTATTAACTGCTAGGGTGAAACTGAGCCTACGTGTGTATTAACTGCTAGGGTGAAACTGAGCCTACGTGTGTATTAACTGCTGGGTTAAACTGAGCCTACGTGTGTATTAACTGCTAGGGTGAAACTGAGCCTACGTGTGTATTAACTGCTGGGGCTTTTTTTTTGGTGTTTTTTGTTGTATTTTGGTGTTGTTGGTTTTTTTTTTTTTTTTTTGGGGGGGGGGGTGGGTTACGTTTTCGGTTGAGCCACAGCCTTAGCTGATTAACCTAGTGCCTGCTGCTAAGTTTGTGGGTCGCTATCGTGGTCTGTGATGTCTCAGTAGCGATCTGAGTTTGCTCTATTTTAAATGTTTTAATATCGACTAAATGTTTCTGAATTGAGTTCGAAGTGAGTTTTCATATAATAGAACGATCTCGATTTTGTCTTCGAAAAGAAAGTGTAGGGAATTTCAGATGCGCTTACGTTAGGAATCAGTTTAATTTTTTGTTTTTTTGTTGTTGTTTTTTTTTGTTTGTTGTTGTTTTTTTTTTTTTTGGGGGGGGGTTGTTTTGCTTTTTGTTCTTGTTGTTTTATATATTTTTTTTATAGCTCTTTCGATTTAAATTTTAATGTCACCAACTTCAAAACTCAGATTAATGCAATTTTTTTAATAAAAAAAAATGTTTTAAAAAAAAAAAAAACCCACTAATTATTATGCCCACACATTTTTTTAACCCTACTCTCAAACCAACCCTAGACGCAAGCCTCAACCCAGTCCTAAACCTTAAACTCAATCCCCAACGTCACCCTCAAGCTCACAGCAGCTATCTCTCTCCCTCTCTCTCTCCCTCTCTCTCTCTCCCTCTGTTAAGTTAAGCGCCAGCCGATGTACAAATGCGCGTATAAAATAAATTACTTGGTTTGTTCCTTCCTACAAGACGACCTGATGCAGTTACTTCACCGGTTTTGCTATGGCTAAGAAAAAGCGGGGGGGGGGGGGGGGGGGTTGCGTTTCCTTAAACTCGTCGCCATAATTTGTGGGCGTGTCAAATGTTAGGAGGTGATCTCAAGGTTATATGTCTGCGAGAAAATAAGTCGAATAAGACACAAGAATAAGATGATAGGTGGTGAGTGATGATGTGGTGCAGGATGATGTGGTGAGTGATGATGTGGTGCAGGATGATGCAAAACTCAATTCAAGTGTGCGCCCAATGCAACCGTGAATTTTCAATTTAATCAAACATTTCAGGGGAGGGAACTAGCACCATATAATAATATTATGGGAAGTTTATGTCCCCTGGATAAGCATTAATAAGCTTTTCACTACCCTGAAATGGCATATTGTGGCATATCATTTGGTAGTGATAAAATGCATTATGTGGCACATCATTTGGAGTGATAAGATGACATTATGTGGCACACCATTTGGTAGTGATAAGATGACATTATGTGGCACATCATTTGGTAGTGATAAGATGACATTATGTGGCACACCATTTGGTAGTGATAAGATGACATTATGTTGCCCAGCATTTAGTAGTTATAAGATGACATTATGTGGTACACCATTTCGTAGTTATAAGATGACATTATGTGGCACACCATTAGGTAGTGATAAGATGACATTATGTGGTACACCATTTGGTAGTGATAAGATGACATTATGTGGCACACCATTAGGTAGTGATAAGATGACATTATGTGGCACACCATTAGGTAGTGATAAGATGGCATTATGTGGCACATCATTTGGTTGTGATAAGATGACATTATGTGGCACACCATTTGGTAGTGATAAAATGACATTATGCGGCACACCATTTAGTAGTGATAAGATGACATTATGTGGACACCATTTGGTAGTGATAAAATGACATTATGTTGCCCAGCATTTAGTAGTTATAAGATGACATTATGTGGTACACCATTTCGTAGTTATAAGATGACATTATGTGGCACACCATTAGGTAGTGATAAGATGACATTATGTGGCACACCATTTGGTTGTGATAAGATGGCATTATGTGGCACATCATTTGGTAGTGATAAGATGACATTATGTGGCACACCATTTGGTAGTGATAAAATGACATTATGCGGCACACCATTTAGTAGTGATAAGATGACATTATGTGGACACCATTTGGTAGTGATAAAATGACATTATGCGGCACATCATTTGGTAGTGATAAGATGACATTATGTGGCACACCATTTGGTAGTGATAAAATGACATTATGCGGCACACCATTTGGTAGTGATAAGATGACATTATGTGGACACCATTTGGTAGTGATAAGATGACATTATGTGGCACACCATTTGGTTGTGATAAGATGACATTATGCGGCACATCATTTGGTAGTGATAAGATGGCATTATGTGGCGCCCCATTTGGTTGTGATAAGATGACATTATGTGGCACATCATTTGGTAGTGATAAGATGGCATTATGTGGCACACCATTCAGTATTGATAAGATGACATCATGTGGCGCAACATTTTGTATTGATGGCATTATGTATGTGGCACATGGCTCAGTATCGATAGAATTTCCCATGTAATGGCTACTAAAAATATATTGCTGTTTATGGATTACATTCTTTGCATTCTTGTGATGCCTGCTTTCTCGCGATGCCCAAGGCACGAGCTTTTATTGCTTAATCAGGTTGTGGGGGGGGGGGGGCATTTTAATAAAAATATTTTTTTTACAAAACCGTAACATAAGAGAAATTAGTGTTGTATAATGAGCAGCCATGCGAATGTTTCCTTCTCTCATTGTTAGCCACGACAATGTCAAGTCTGATAATTTGACTCAGCACCGAACTGTTTCACCAGTATAGAAAATTGATTTTTAAAAAAAGTTTTTATTATATTTTTATTACAACCCAGGTCCCCAGCCGGTCTTTGTTCCGAGTCTAATGGTCGAGATGCCGCCCCCCCCCCCCGACACCTTCCCTCATCCCATCCCGAAATCCTACTGTCAGGACCGATGGTTCTTGCAAGTGAAGGGGTGGGAAGGTTGTTTTTTTTTTTTTAATCTCCTTTTCTAGCTTTCCCCATCACTGTCCATCCCAATGTCCTCTCCCTCGACCCAGCCTACCAGAATTGTAACTATGTGTCATAAACTAAGATGCTTGCAGGTCAGCAGTCAGCACGGGGAAGACTGAATCGACCGAACTAAAATATGCTACAAATTGACAAACCCCGTAGATTTCCGAGCAGAAAGAGTCAACATTAACTGACCCACGGAATAAAAAGTTTTACAATGTAAAGATGACATCCAGGATTATTCCCCGGAGTTAAAAAAAAAAAAAGTAGTCCATTATGATGTAAAGTGCCAGAGTAATCTCCCTTAGCTTGAAAAAATTCAACTTGTTTCGTGTCATGCGCCGTAACTTTTATATTAAGGATAAAAAGTTTTACAATGTAAAGATGACATCCAGGATTATTCCCAGGAGTTAAAAAAAAAAAAAGTAGTCCATTATGATGTAAAGTGCCAGAGTAATCTCCCTTAGCTTGAAAAAATTCAACTTGTTTCGTGTCATGCGCCGTAACTTTTATATTAAGGTGTTGTACACCAAGCTCACCCATTTAAATCACAATCCTAATGTAAGTGTCCTGCTATGCTATGATAAGATGGCGAACTTTTTGAATAACAAATGTTGAACAGGTATAGAGTGTTCAACCTCAATTTACAAGGGTTATCTCTCACGAATTAGTGAGATATATTTAGCCATTGCTCATCGCTCCCGAATCTATGAGATATATTGAGTCATGGCACATCGCTCCCGAATCAGTTAGATATATTGAACATGGTCAATGACTCCCGAATCAATGAGATATATTGAGTCATGGCACATCGCTCCCGAATCAGTGAGATATATTGAACATGGTCAATGACTCCCGAATCAATGAGATATATTGAGTCATGGCTTACCTCTCCCGGAGTTTAATTGAAAAAAATTAATATTTCCAATGGAATAGCTTAATGAGTATCTTTCAATATAAAATAAACAGGGGCAAAATATGCACTGGCTTATCTTCTCTTGGGGGGGGGGCGCTAAAGGCTTCGACAATTTATTTAAAAGTTTGTTTTTTTTAAATAATATTTTTAAAGAAAAATTTAGACGATATAATGACTAGGGGTCCCTTGTAAAAAAATACAATAGAATGTCTGAAACATATCGAAAGCATGCATGTATACTATCAATGCCGTTTAAGCGGGTGAACTTATATATATACTCAACCCACTAAAAGAAAAGCTAAGTTATTGAGGCACTGGGTCGTGAGGCTTGGGGCTGGAGATTTTTGTAACTTATATTTATATTTATATATATATTTATACACACACACACACACATATATATATATATGTATATGTATATATATAGGTAGGCTTTGTCCTGTTCATGGAAGCTAAGAAATATTGTAATCTCCCTTATGTATTCAGGACCAGAGAAAGAAAGTGGGTAGCCTCTCTAATTCGACACAAGTTTTTAAACGTTGCTGCGTTAATAACTCTGCGCGGCGTTGTGTTGTGTTGTGTTTTGGGTTACTGTAACCTGGGAAAGGGGGGGGGGTGTTGAGACGGTTTAAACAGTATTTAGTTACTGCAAGGGCTTACGTCATCAACAGGTTTGAAAACTAGTATCTCTCAGAAACAAACGTTATTTATTTTACAGTGCCGGAGAGTTTAAAAATAAGAGAGAGAGAGAGAGAGAGAGAATTGAAGAGATATAATGGGAGAGAGCGGGAAAGAAATATAAGAGAGAGAGAGAGATAGAAAGAGTGAATGTGATAGAGAAAGAATAGGAGAGAGAAAGAGAGCATGAAGGAGAAAAATAGAGAATTATAGAGAGAGAATTAGAGAGAGAGAGAAAAAGAGAGAGAGGGAAATAGAGAATGGGAGTTAAAATGAGAAATAGAGAGCGAGAGAAAGAAAGAGAGAAAGAGAGAGTGAGAGAGAGTGAGAGAGTGAGAGAGAGTGAGAGAGTGAGAGAGTGAGAGAGAGAGAGAGCGTGACAAAGAGATGAAGAGATAATGAGAACGAGGGAACATGGAGGTTGATAAAGATGGCGAGAGAGAGGGAGGGGCAAAAGGGAGAGAATAAATGGACAGCAATGGAGAGAGAGAGAGAGAGAGAGAGAGAGAGAGAAAGAGAGAGAACTGCAGACATTAGGTGGACGCTTAAAAAAAGCAAAAAGATATCATCGTTTGAAGAGTTGAAAGCTTCAGTCAACAAAGTTCTCGTCCATGAAGTCACAGAGGGTCCATTTTCTAGCGCTTATAAAATACAATTGTAAGAAGACCCTGTCCTAAATCATGGAGAGAATCGCTGCGACAGTACTTCCAGTCTACGTGTGGGCGAAAGAGGAAACGGGTCCATATTTTTAATTCCTAACTATACACATTCCACGTTGTCGGATCACGGCAAGGAAAGACAAGTGGTGGGGGGGAGGGGGTAAAAAAAGGGGGGGGGGGATTATCAAAAGGAAATCAGTGAGTTTTTCGCTCAAAATTCTCTGCAACGTAACCATCTCTGCTAGTTCTCTCCCCCTTTTCTCCTCTTTCCCCTACCACCCATCCACCCTCCCCTTCTCTCCTTCATTTTGTTTGTTCCATTACCTCCCCTTCCATTTTAGCCACCAACCCCAACTATACACATTCCACGTTGTCGGATCACGGCAAGGAAAGACAAGTGGTGGGGGGGAGGGGGTAAAAAAAGGGGGGGGGGATTATCAAAAGGAAATCAGTGAGTTTTTCGCTCAAAATTCTCTGCAACGTAACCATCTCTGCTAGTTCTCTCCCCCTTTTCTCCTCTTTGCCCTACCACCCATCCACCCTCGCCTTCTCTCCTTCAATTTGTTTGTTCCATTACCTCCCCTTGCATTTTAGCCACCAACCCCCTTTACCTCCCGTTGGTGCCGTGAGCGCTCACCGCTGGTGTATAGAAGTGTTGTGTGAGCAAAGCCCTCTCATACCAGTCTCACACACACACCCACGGAGCAACTTCTGCTAGCCTGGGTGTTGTGGATACCTGCGTTAGAGTGGAGTGGAAGATTGACAGAAAGAGGGAGAGAAAGAAGGAAACCAGAAATGAGGACTTGATATCATTATTTCTATTTCTATAATAAATTCACAATTTATTCGATCAAGAAAAATTCCGAGGATAACTTTATGTTAAAACACTAAAAAGATATTAATTTAAAGTTCCATTGTTGAAATTTAATTTGATTGTGAGACTAGAGTCAGCATATAGGGTCGTGTACAGAGACATGGTCAGTCTCTGAAGAAAAAAAAAAGTCTGAGGTTAGAAGTGGTCAGCACGATGGTGCTGTTTGCCCCGAAGCTCGGGGCTCCAGGGGCCCTGGACAGAGTGGCCGTGCGAAATTTGCTCAAATTCCTACCACTTTTTCTTGTGGTCATCTGTGTTCCTGTGTCCAGCGGCGCAAATGTTGACCTGCCTGACGGTAAGTTGTAATAAGTTTTTAGTAGCCTCAAAATAAAGCTAGTTACATCTGTCTTTATTGCTCTATCTCTCTCAATTTTTTTCTCTCTCTCTGTCACTCTCTGCTCCACCCATTTTCTCCCCCCCCCTCTTTTTTTTCTCTCGACCGCTCTCTCTTTAGAATTGGATCTCCTTTTCCATAGGATTATCTCTCTCCCTCCCCTCTCTCTCTCTCTCGTTATCTCTTTCTATCTTCCTTCTCTGTCTCTCCTCTCTCTCTCTCTCTCTACCTCTTTTCTCCTCCTCTCTCGACCGCTCTCTCGTTAACTCTATATAGTTTTAATATCCTCTCATTAGAGTTAGATTTCCCTTTCCATACGATTATAACTCTCTCTTTCTCTCCATAATATCCCTGTATCAAAACAGTTTGATGAAAGATCCAGGAATGTAAACAATTTAAAATCGAGTGATCTCTCTGCTTTACACGTATGCAATGTAGCTATTCCCTCCCTTTGAAGTCAGACCCCTACAGTTCTAGGTTGTCTTCTCTGGGCCATCGTACCGTAATGAGACGAACTATAACTTGCAAGTTGATTGGGTAGAGAGTACGTTTCACAACCTTCAAAACCATAGAGATTTTGATCGCGTTAACCGTATGTGTGACGTCATTTACCACACTCAAAAAAGGGGGGGGGGATTCATTTCAAATCCACTACCAATCAACAAAATTGTATTAGTCGTAGCGAACGTCCTCCAAGAGAAAAATAGGGGAATCTTAAAATAAATTGTGCCACATAAACTTTATAAAAATTGTGCCACATAAACTTTATAACAATTGTGACACAAAAAACTTTATAAAAATTGTGCGAAATAAACTTTATAACAATTGTGCCACAAAAACTTTATAAAAATTGTGCCACATAAACTTTATATAAATTGTGCCACGTAAGCTTTATAAAAATTGTGCCACATAAACTTTATGAAAAAATTGTGCCAGATAAACCTTATAAACAATTGTGCCACATAAACTTTTTAAAAAAATCGTACCACATAAACTTTATAAAACTTGTGCCACATAAACTTTATAAAAATTGTGCCACATAAACTTTATAAAAAAATCGTACCACATAAACTTTATAAAAATTGTACCACATAAACTTTATAAAAATTGTGCCACATAAACTTTATAAAACTTGTGCCACATAAACTTTATAAAAAAATCGTACCACATAAACTTTATAAAAATTGTACCACATAAACTTTATAAAAATTGTGCCACATAAACTTTATAAAACTTGTGCCACATAAACTTTATAAAAAAAATCGTACCACATAAACTTTATAAAAATTGTGCCACATAAACTTTATAAAAATTGTGCCACATAAACTTTATAAAACTTGTGCCACATAAACCTTATAAAAAAGTGTGCCACATTAACCTTATAAAAATTATGCCACATAAACCTTATAAAAAAGTGTGCCACATAAACTTTATAAAAATTGTGCCACATAAATTTTATAAAAATTGTGCCACATAAACTTTATAAAAATTGTGCCACATAAACTTTATGAAAAAATTGTGCCACATTAACCTTATATAAAATTGTGCCATGGAAACTTTTTAAAAACTGTGCCACGTAAACAATATAAAAAGGTATGCTACCTACGGAGGAGCACAATTTTTGGTCTCTATTTAATCAATTTTTGTGAAGACGATGGGCTAATCAGTTAATCTTTTAACCCTTTTCCCGTAAGTAGCATGTAGAAGATATATCAAGTTTTTATGTAACAATGGCATTCTTGTGGTGCCGAGATAATAGCTCCCTTTCGCTCTCATTTCTTCTCCCGGGGCGGAGTACCAGACGCAGGAGTTATACAACTAAATGTTTCGGCGAGCGGCTGCCACGTAGACACTTTTAGAGCAGGCGATAAAACGATCCCACTACGTGGCGTGGGGATCAGACTCAAAGCGTTGTGTTCAGTTGACCGGGAGCGGCAATCTCTTCAGTTTTCGCCATCTTTATGCTCTACTCATTTCATCGTCTGGATTTTGAGTTATCAATCCAAGATTTATTTTTCCATTTACAACCAATGTTGAGAGTTCCAATCATTTAGAATTTTTTTTTTTTTTTTTTCTTTTTTTTTTCTCTAAAACGTGACGAAGTTTTAATTATTCAGCAGATATTCAAAATGAAATATTATTTAAAGCTGTTAAAGATATTCTCTAAATTTTTTGCAATTTAACCCCAAAAAAATTTTTTCAATGAATTTTCACGGCAAGACATTTTTTTTTTACATTTGATATATTTTGTTATTTATTTAAAGACACTATAGACAGCATTCATCATTAAAAGATGCTGTACATTGTACGACAAACTGAAACTACCACGCATTGCACCATGAAATAATATGGTCTTGCACTTTAAAAAATAAATGTTGCATTCCATAAAAAATGTCCCCAGGAGGGAAGAATCCATTAACTTCTAGCGATAAAATTATATACTATGTATACCAATATATTTATTAAAAGCATCAATACGTTTCAGAAACGAACATTTTTAAAAAAGATTTTAAGTGTGAAGCTTTTCCCCCTAACTACTGTTCCCTCCTGCCTAGTTGCATGAAATGCACACTCTCAAATGATAACATTTGAAATGTAACTATTAGCCAAACATTACAAAATAAATCAAATTAAGCACAACTTGCTACAGAAAATAGATGTAAAATTAGTTGTTTTTTTCCTCCCAAGGGAGTGGGGTTTTGTAGGTGACCCCCCTTGCACACATCTGTCATCAACTGACGTTAAATTTCAAACCATCATTTCACCATGTCAAGCAGCCCAGCGAGATCTCAGAGCATTTCTTTCTTTTATTACTTTTTTTTTTACAAGAGCAAAGTTCAAAAGAAGTCAAAAACGAAACCTTTAAAAAAAATAGTTTTGTTTGTTTTTTTTTAAATTAATTTTTTTTAAAAAATATTTTTTTCTACATTGTGACGAAACACAAGTAGAATGTTCAAAAACGTGTCTAGTATAAACTGATATTAAAAAGTTGCTGCAATTATTCCCAATGATACAGTGCTTCAGGCTACATTTGACTCGCCGTAAACATCATCATTTCAGTTATTTTATGCAGAAATAGTTACTTCAATAAGTTGAAAGGAAAATAGGACATGACCAGGGATACACACCGCTTGGTGATCCAAGCCCTAGGATGGTGTACCACGCTATATAAAACCACTAATAATAATAATAATAATATACCACCATCTGGGAATAGTGACTATCCCTTTGGGGATATATACTACTATCTGGCGATACATACTACCATCTGGAGAATATGGTTTACCATCTGGGAATATAGAATATCATCAGAGTATATAGAATGCCATCTTTGAATTGAACAACACGATACTCAAATTAAGGCTTCAGCAAGCAAAAGCTGCCCCCCCGCCGGGGAAAAGTCTGAATATCGGCGCCCTTATTCCCAAAATAGTTTATAAAGATTCACATATTTTGCGCGAAAGATTAGCATTTTGGAGCCCCTCACGAAGTGGCGCCCTGTTCGTTGTTTCCCTTGACCCTTTCACAAGTCATTCTTTTCTAATTTCACTCAACTAAACACGGACACCACACATCTGTCCAGATCTGACATACGTACACGTTCCGCATGTATGTGCCTAACTCAAATCTGTGCCTAACTCAAATCTGTGCCTAACTCAAATCTGTGCCTAACTCACATCTGTGCCTAACTCAAATCTGTGCCTAACTTAAATCTGTGCCTAACTCAAATCTGTGCCTAACACCTCATGTACCAGACGTTTCACTACGGTACCTCACTTTTCAGTCGTTCAAGTCTATTATTTGTTTATCTGTAGCTCCCCCCCAAAACATTTGATAACCCAGTTGTGGCTAACACTGCAATTCTCGCACCCCTCTCCTTCCCCCGCCCCCCAAATGAATAAGAAAAAAAAAAACACCCTCCATCTCACCCAGTTGTGGCTAACACTGCAATTCTCGCCCCCCTCCCCTCCCCCCCCCCCCCAAATGAAAAAGAAAAAAAAAAACACCCCCCATCTCCCCCGCCCCCCCCCCCTTTTCCCCTTATGTTCTCAGTGGAAGGCAACGAGGCAATCGTTCACACGCCCATCTCTTATGATGTGTTTCTACCACGTCAGCTAAAATAGTATGTCTACCTTGGCTGCCGGTGGCGCCGTGTGTTTTTTGGGGCTGCTTTTAAAACATAATCTCCCAAATGTCTTGGTGGTAACGAACGGTCGTCTTGCCGGGGGAACGAGGCCTGACAAGAATTTGCAGATTCGTTTTTAATAAATATAAATGAAAGGACTGTGCTCTGTTTTTTTTTAAATATATATTTTCATTTCTACTGTTGGCTGAGGAAGGCTTTATGCCGAAACGTCCTTGTTTTTTTTTTGTCCTGTTCTCTTATTCAAGCTTCCACATACCTCGTTTTGCTATTTCATTCTTTTTTAATAAGTAGTGTTGCTATGATGCGGTTTGAAGGGCGGTGAAAAATAGGTTTCGAAAAATATGGGGTGGGTGGTGGGTCTTGGTGTTTATAGATGGCGCTCGTGGTTATTTTAAATTTGACAAGATTAAGGGTTCAGACAGTGCGTTCAATTTCTTTTAATTTTTTGTTTCTTTTTTTGTTTCTTTTTTTTTCTTTACGATTCTTAAATATTTTTATACACACACATTTAGTCTTAAGTTTTAATAATAATTTTAAATATTTGAAATGGATTATTATTTTGATTCTTTGCATTCGGTTTTCTTAGTGTTATTTTTTTTTAAACCACACTTGTCAAAGTGAGAACCGCTGGTCATCCCAGGTTCGCCTTGTCTACGGCTGGCTCTAGGAAGAGCAATGCGTTAAAAAAAGAAGAAAAAAAAAGAAAGAATTCCAGATTTCCCTTATGCTAAGTAAATATCTGGACTTTGTTTAGCTCCTCGTTAAGATAACTATGAGAGAAGCATACAACACGCCAAGCTTTATCTTCTTGATGTTGGGCGCAGGGGGTTCTCAAAGTGGTGCACGAACGCCCAAGCACCCACAGCGGTGGATTACCACCTGACTCGTGGCGTGATCCAGTGTAAACATTTTCAAAGTTGTGGCGGGCAATAACCGGAATTAGACCTAGAATTTAAGGGAAAAGGTGTTGAGAAGTTAATGGTGATAGGTGTTGACTTGACAGTACTTATGCTCTTATTTCATTCATCACAGAAGTCTACTTATGTACTTTGGTCATTAATCTCAAGGTCTACTTATGTACTTAGTTTATTCATCAACAAGTCTACTTATGTACTTAGGCCATTCATCAACACTTCTACTTATGTACTTAGTTCGTTCATGAAACACGTCTACTTATGTACTTAGTTAATTAATCTGCAGGTCTACTTGTGCACTTGGTATGCACTTCATCAACACGTCTACTTATGTACTTAGGTCATTAATCTGCAGGTCTACGTATTCACTTAGGTCATGCACAAAAGAAGCTCAAGTGAAAGGTAATGCACTTAAGATGAAAATGCAAATCTGTTTACAAAAGTAAAAACTTTTGAATGTTATCGTGGCCTGTTACCGACCCAACCCCCCAAACTCCTCTCCCCTACCCCCATAGGGGGAAAGGGGGGCGGATAAGTTGTCGTATTTAATTCAGGGGCATTTGAAACTTTTCAAGCGACAAAGTCAAATAAAATTATCAAATAACAAAGTCAAATAAAATGATCAAATAACTACTCTACGCTATTATATGGGGACCCTTGCCTGTTGGCTCACACATTCCGAATTTGCAGGAATTTGAAAGGATTCCAACTCAGCCATATGGAATTCAACCCCCCAATCCCCCATCCCCTCCCCCCACCCACACGCACATGACCCCCTCTTGTTTTCATTCCTAATGTTGGGTGTTCACATTGAATGGTATAACTATTTTTGGTCTGATTCTTTAAAAAGTTTCGGTTGCGCCCAACTAGGGACGGTGTAGATCTAAATAATCTCCTTCCAGTAGATGCTTATATTTGATTGATTATTTTTTAAATTTCGTTTTTGAAATTGGCCATTTATTTCAAGAATTTCACAATGTTAAAAGTGCACTGTGTCTCATTCACGTCACGTTAACAAAAAAAAAAAAAAAGAATAGGCTGCTTTGATAAAGGGGGAGATAAATTACTTTTGTATTGCAGTAAGCTGTCTGCGTGAACTAATCAAACCATCTGCTGAGAACCGAGCCCCAGTTTCTCTCCCTTTTCTTAGTGTGCACAGAACCGGAAGCTTCTGAGTCCTTAAAGACCCTTTTAACTTCCGGTTTCTAAATAACAAATGGTGACGTGTGCGCCCGAGGTCCCTTTAAGATTTTTTAACATACCGGTAGACTACCCCACTCATTGTTGTGGAGTGTGATGAGTTTTCGCCAATTTATTTTTTATGAATTGAACGTAAGTTTTTTCTATTCCCTCATGTGTTTAACAAAATGAGTTGTGTTAGCTAAATCACCGCCCAAGTGGATGCTCTGAGATCAAAACAACACACTCTTCCATTCCCTTTGCGTGAGAAATGTAAATGTTAATATCACTTTATTTCGTCATCAAATTTAGTGCTTCTCATTACTGACCATCACTGCCCCTTGAATGATACTGCAGTGACCATAGCTTTCCTTTGAATGACGTCACAACCAAACGCTCACCCATTGTCTCGTGCCTCCCTCCCCTCCCCATAGCACAGCAACGACAACCCCCCACCCCCACCCCCGTTCGTCATCCAATGATGTCCCTACAAATGTGCTCACCATCAGACTCCATCAATGTTGCCACAGTGCTAACGTTTCCTGTAGCCTCAGCTCCAAATGGTTCACGTGTGGAATGCAGAGGGGGCAGACGTCACGTGGTTACTGTTGTGTTTGTTTATTTTATTTTTTGGGGGATGTTTGCACACGTGACATCACATAGAGAACCTCAAGTGGGTTAATAGTGACTAGTACAGGCAGGCGAAAGCACTCTCAGATCGTAGAGTTACAGTTCCTTGAAACGAAATTATGGGGTATGCTAGATTTTTAAAAAAAATGAAATTACAAATAGACACAAAAGGAAATGGATAATAATATAAAGGACACTATTTGCAATAATAGCAGTAGACTATGTGGTAAATGACAATGTTCACGAGACATAATAGATCTCCTGACGTGGCCCCTTTTAGTGCCTGCGCGAGGGCAGATGTGTTAGTAAGGGATTTAATCATCGCCAGCTCCAATGGTGTTCCCACTGAGGCCATGTTGTACAGCCAGCCACATGTCAGTCATGGTTGGCATGCAACCCGCTCGTGTTACTTAAGACGTTTGACTAATCATCTTAGCGTTATACGCCACAGAGATTAGTCAGATTTCGTATATGTAAAAGGCGCCATTTTTTATACACAAATAGATGTAGCGCGGGGGGGGGGGGCGTGTAAGGATCTTTTGGTTTTACAGATTGAGGAATGAAACAAATAAAAGTTGACATCTTTCTGAATTGTACAAAGTTTATTTCATGGGTATCTTTTTACATGTATTTTTGAAATACAGAAGGCCGTGCGACTAATGGAGTCCACTTGTCTAATTTAGGATATCGTCCTCAAAAAAATGATCTTTAGAAAGACCAGAAAAGAATCCTGTGAGGAACAATTATGTGGGAAAATTGCGTGGGATATTTGTGTGAGGAAACCTGTGTTCCTGGGACATTTGTGTGAGATACTTGTGTGAGAGGCTTTCGTGGGATACTTGTGTGAGATACGTGTGTGAGATACGTGTGTGAGATACTTGTGTGAGATACTTGTGTGAGATACTTGTGTTAGATACTTGTATAAGATACTTGTGTGAGATACTTGTGTGAGAACGAAAGCAGTTACATTTAGACAAGTTCATGTTGATATTGACGATGGCTCCAAGTATGGCTGACAATGTATTTTGGCCTAAGGTCCACATCGTGATGTTGGTGATGTTTCGACGTACGGTTGACAACATGGGCGGCGAGTTAAGGATTTTAATTTTTTTTTTAAATCTCTCCAGTCCTTGCCAGCA
>CAXITT010000071.1:553891-567369 GCA_964033795.1 Lymnaea stagnalis
ACGTCATCGTGCTAACGGCTAACGTCACGAACACAAAGGAGAGAAAACAACAGACTAACGATATCATGTTGATACACCAGTCGTTCTAGTATCTCACCCCCCCCCCCATTTCCATTTAACGAATCGTCCAACTTCATTGCTCAGCGTGTTACAAAAATGGTGTACTGAGCTCAGCGTGCATCATTAGAATTGGAATGTTGAGCTTATCCTGCTCGATGAGCGGAATCTGACTCTTGCAGTGACAATCTGGCTCTTTGCAGTGACAATCTGGCTCTTTGCAGTGACAATATGGCTCTTTGCAGTGACAATCTGGCTCTTTGCAGTGACAATATGGCTCTTTGCGGTGACAATCTGGCTCTTTGCAGTGACAATCTGGCTCTTTGCAGTGACAATCTGGCTCTTTGCGGTGACAATCTGGCTCTTTGCGGTGACAATCTGGCTCTTTGCGGTGACAGTCGGGCTCTTTGCAGTGACAATTAGAATTGATTCTTCTTAATAATGCTTCGAAAAAAATTTTTTTTAAAAATATAACAAAATTTGAAAATTAAAATACATTTAAATGAAACTTGTGCAAAAGTCCAAACTTACTAGACTCACCCCCCCCCCCCTTTTTTTTTACACACACAGCCCGGCCCCAATATTCTGTCCACGTGATATGGGTCTTTGAGTATGTCATGTCACACCATTGATCTCCCAAAGACTTTATACCATTTGAGTAGGTCATGTCACACCATGGATCTCCCAAAGACTTTATACCATTTGAGTAGGTCATGTCACACCATAGATCTCCCTAACACTTTATACCATTTGAGTAGGTCATGTCACACCATAGATCTCCCTAACACTTTATACCATTTGAGTAGGTCATGTCACACCATAGATCTCCCTAACACTTTATACCATTTGAGTATGTCATGTCACACCATAGATCTCCCTAACACTTTATACCATTTGAGTCGGTCATGTCACTCCATGGATCTCCCAAAGACTTTATACCATTTGAGTAGGTCATGTCACCATGGAACTCCCTAACAATATATACCATTTGAGTAGGTCCTGTCACACCATGGATCTCCCTAAGACTTTATACCATTTGTGTAGGTCATGTCACACCATGGACCTCCCGAAGACTTTATACCATATGAGTAGGTCATGTCACACCATGGACCTCCCTAACTTTTTGATATTTATTTATTTATTTAGTCATTTTTATATAGCGCTTACCATAAAGCTCTAAGCGCTTTACAATTATTAAAAACATGTAAACTAAGTAAAATAAAAATGAGACACTAGACATTTATATTGTTGGTTACGTCATATGTACCTGAACATTTAGTGATAGGTTAGATGAAATGTTGGTGTAAAAAGGACTAATCTGACCTTGTAGTTTTAGTATATATGCAATATGATAAAAATACCAGTGCTAAGGGGTAAAGGTCATCCAATAGGCTGTAAAGGCAATATGAAAATATCAGTTGCAATTATCATCCCATAGGCTGTCTAGGCAATATGAAAATACCAGTTGCAATTATCATCCAATAGGCTGTCTAGGCAATATGAAAATACCAGTTGCAATTATCATCCAATAGGCTGTCTAGGCAATATGAAAATACCAGTTGCAATTATCATCCAATAGGCTGTCTAGTCAATATGAAAATACCAGTTGCAATTATCATCCCATAGGCTGTCTAGGCAGTATGAAAATACCAGTTGCAATTATCATCCCATAGGCTGTCTAGGCAGTATGAAAATACCAGTTGCAATTATCATCCCATAGGCTGTCTAGGCAGTATATAATGTAAACAAAAAAATGAAAGTAGTTTAGCATGCGAACATTTAATACTAATTCTTTCGTTTCTTTTCTTTGTGGTTCACATCTTTCTAAACCAACATGTCTGACTTGGCGGTGGACCAGAAGTCTGAGATGCTGGGTTTTCCTGGAGCAGACATGCCTGAAGACGTGGCACTGTATGGGGAGTTTTATTGCTTTAACGATAAGGGTGGGGTTCCGGGAGAGGGGGGAGTAGTGTGACGGGAAGGGGGTGGTGTTTGGAGAGGGGGGAGTAGATGGTCGGGAAGGGTGGGGTGTAGCGTGTGTAACGGTTGGCTGGAGTTGTGATATCTATGGACGTAACAGTGCGAGTAGGGCACATTGGCAGACAAAGAAATATAAATAAAGTTGTGAGGGATGGGGTATAAAAAAAACTGTATACTGAAGAATGACTGGATCGATGGTTAGGTGGATGGAAAAATGGTTGGATAGAAGGATGTGTGGATAGAATGATGGGTGGATAGTAGGATTGATTGATGGGTAGTGGTTAGATGGCATGATAGAAGTATTGGTGGATCTGAGAATGTGTGGGTATATGGATGGGTAGATGAAAGGATGCGTGGATGGACGGATGTGTGGATGGATGGATGGATGGATGGATGGATGGGTGGATGGATGGATGGGTGGATGGATGGATGGGTGGATGGATGGGTGGATGGATGGATGGATGGGTGGATGGATGGGTGGATGGATGGATGGATGGATGGATGGATGGATGGATGGATGGATGGATGGATGGATGGATGGATGGATGGATGGATGGATGGATGGATGGATGGATGGATGGATGGATGGAGGTGGATAGATGGATGGATGGGTGGATGGATGGGTGGATGGATGGGTGGATGGATGGGTGGATGGATGGGTGGATAGATGGATGGATGGGTGGATGGATGGATGGGTGGATGGGTGGATGGATGGATGGATGGTTGGATGGATGGATGGGTGGATGGATGGATGGGTGGATGGATGGATGGGTGGATGGGTGGATGGACGAATGGGTGGATGGACGGATGTGTGGATGGACGTATGTGTGGATGGATGGATGTGTGGATGGACGGATATGTGGATGGATGGATGGGAGGATCGACGGATGTGTGGGTGGACGGATGGGTGGATGAAATGACGTATGGATTAAAGGACGTGTGGATCGAAGGATGGATTGACGGAGGGAAAGGACAATGGGGTTGGCGGATGGATGAAGGCATATGGATGTTTACATGAAAAGATGAGTGGATGGACGGAAAGGCTGTGCGGGTCATTGAATAGTTGACCGCCTCCTTGAGATCAGCTGCAGGTAATGCTGGCAATTTTGAAACCTAAATATTTGTAGCTGCCCTAATAAGCTCTTTTCTGGATTAAACATCTGACCCCTTTATGGATTTCGTTGAAATGTTGATAAAGCGGAGAGTTTTTCCATTGTTGCTTGATAGTGGGGTTTTCAAGCTGACTAGTCCGACTCTAGCCTCTCCTTGGCTGACACCACGCAGGCTTATTAAATATTGACCTAAAAAACCCCCACTTATTTACACTTAACAGACTTATTTGAACAAAATGTCCCTGGTAAGGGGGATATAACTCATAATGGAGACACTATTCAGATTACAAACCGGAACTAACCACTTAACGTCCTGTAAGTTAAAGCATACGTTGTTGTTGTTTTTTTTCCAAAGAAAAGACAAACTACTCAGTGACACTAAAGTTTGAACATTTCCCAAAGAAAATGCTGTCCCTGAATCCCAATCGCATCTTCCCATCTTCTCGCATCAACCAATAACCCGTTCGAACACCAACAAAACAATTCTAATTTTGGTTATCAGTCTTGATCTTAATGTCTTTAATTTACTCTCGAAAAGATCACGTGACAATGCAATGTTTTACATTCACGCACAGGGATTAAAATTAGCCATGAGTCATCAAGACAAACCAAAAACGAAAAAATTCACTTTTCATTTTTGTTTTAATAAATCCTACTTTTTAATAGCAGTCTCGTCCACTTGAAGTCTCGCGTGAAAAAATTAATGCAGGAGTTAATGATGTGATTGTTATAGGACTGTGGTGAATTCGATACCGAATTAATGTTGTAAAATTAAAACTCAGCAACGATACTTTTTATTTAAGCTAATTTTCAAGTGTCGGATTCGAGGAAAGGGGAGATGTGTTGGGGAACAGACGATTATAACGGAGTTCATGAAATGAGAATACGATAGAAACTGTTTCTCCTGTTATGAATGTCTCAGGGGAGTGCACTTGGTTGTCTTCGTGCCGACACCCCCCTCCCCCTCTTTTTTTTTGGTCTCCTTAACATACTGGATATTCCCTTAAGTGATAGCATATAGTGGTTAAAGTGAGTGAGAAAGGAAAAATGATTAAAATTAAAAGCAAATGTGAATCCATAATAAACAATGCGATACCGTCTCTCTTTTGTGTTCTCAAATAAAATATCGTAAAAATGCCACTGTATTTTAAAAATCCTACCCTTTGCACGCAACCCCCCCCCCCACTTTTTTTTTTTTGGAGAACATCTACAGACCACACTGTCAGAGGGGGGGGCGAAAATAGAAGAAAATGGGGGACGCTTTATTTATGTTTGAGCTTGCCGGTGAGGTAATCTACTCCCACCCCCCCCCCTCTCTGATGCCTTCTATCGCCCTACTGCTCCCTATGAAAAAACATGAGCTACCTGTCCAAGTAGCTGGCTACATTCTCCTGATCTGATGATATTTAGTGCAGGTGTCGAGATGAGTAGCACGGTTGGAGGGGGGGAGGAGGGGAGTGAGTCGGTAAGGGAGTGAGTCGGTACAGTCAGGAAACAGTGTCTTCATCCCACATCTGGAGATTGAGAAATAAATGGTTGTGTGTGTGTGTGTGTGACTAGAGACCGCAGGATCTCAAACCTCTCACTGTCTATGACCCCCCAACCCCATGGTATAGCCAGAATCGTACCTCAGTCTTTGCTTTCGATAAAATTCAGCTGTTAAAGTTCGGTGTGAGATGAAGGTTCTCATATTGAAATTGTTTAGCCGAGCTTGTAAAAAAAAGTTAGTTGTTCGGATAGAGGGGAAAAAAAAACAACAACAGTGTAGTAGCTTTCCTAGCAACTGCAACACGCGAGCAAACAGCCGAAATGGCGTTGTTCTTGGAGGGGGTTTAGTATTTGGTCTGACGCTCAGATTCTAACTTGCCTTGTGGTACTTCAAGAAGAATTGGGTTTCTTTAAGGCAGGCTTGTTATGACTTGACACACGACTGTGACTGAGATCAGATGTAGCTCTATAAACGGACAGGACTGAATTCAATTCCGGTGGTACTTTAGGATGAATTGTGTCTTTTGTTTGACTCAGGCTTGAGAAATGACTGACATACGACTGAGACTGAGATCGGATGTGGCTCTAGCAACGGACAGGACTGAATTCAATTTATTTTTTTTAGGACAATGTCTAGATATTTTGTGAAGCTCAATGACAAAAATACTCCTATACTTATCTCCCATTGTTCTATCTTTTCCTCTCATTGTCAGAGAACTTTCAGAGCTTTACCTCCCCTTGCTATATTATTAATCTGCTATAGCCATATCATTATCTCCCCTGGTCAGATTATTTACCTCCTCCTGCCAGATTATTATCTCACCTTGTAAGATTATTTACCTCCTATTGCCAGATCGTTACCTACCCTTGTCAGATTATTTACCTCCAAATACCAGATCATTACCTCCCTTTGTCAGATCATAATTTCTCTGGTCCTATCTTTACCCCCCTCCCCCAATAGGTAGACCATTACCCCCCTCCCCGCCCCCTCCGGGTCAGATCATAACACCTGAGATGTTGCATAATCCGACCTTGTGACCAGGACTTTCCCCTCGACATTCATTCATTCACCAGTAGATTTCGGGGCATCAAAATGCAAACATCTTTCCGTGCTTTTTTTTTGAGAGATTGTTTTTGTTCCCAAACTTGTGGGTTTGTATTAAACTTCCAAGAAATAACTTATAAAGCTATAAATCAAATTAAATCTCTTTCTTTCTCAACAGATCTTCCACAATTCTTCCACACGTCCTTCACAAATCTTCCAAAAATTCTGCCACAAATCTTCCAAAAATCTTCCACAAATCTGTCAAAAGTCTTCCACAAATCTTCCAAAAATTTTCTGCAAAGCTTCCACATATCTTCCACACCTCCCCCCCCCCACCCCTCGAGACATTCAATTAAAATTTATTTCAATTGAAATGGAGGCTTTAAAAATTGTTTTGTACATTTTCTGTTACGAATGAAGGTAAACGATAGATTAAATGGTACAAAAGAAAGAAAATGTCAAGACCATGAACTGCATGAACAGATCTATGTCTCTACCAGAGTCTTCAAACATTTTGCGGAATCATCACAACATTATAACCCCTTATCAGCTCCCCATCACCCCCACCCCCACCCCCACCTCTCCACACTCAGAAAAACAAATAATAATAAGAGTAACTGTTATGACCTTGACATTTGTGTCTAACATCACAACGGTAAGAGATTTTTTTTTTAAATAATCATTTGCATTCTTCTAAGGCCGCCATTACCGTGACGTCAGTGCAAGTTCAAATACTTTCTGTTAATTTGTATGCTGCGTCACAACTGTAGGCCTCATAAATATCCCCCCCCCCTTTTTTTTCCAACTTGCAATCGTAATTATTAAAACAATTCAAATGTAAATATGAGTAGATGAGTCACACGGTAGCCAACGCATGTCAGAACAACTCCATGAAGTGACGTAGCAGGCACATTCTGATCAACAGCAAACAGTTTAAAGGGAGGGTGGTGGTGGCTGGAGAGTGATATCTGTTACCCTCCCCCCCCCCCATCAAAGATTTGTGTATTTCCGGTGTCTGTAGGTAACGACCATGATGAAATGTCAGATTGGGTTGGATTATGATGTGTGTGTTTGAGGGGGTGGGTGGTATGGAGGTCTCAAATGTTCATAAAGAGTATAGGTAGAAGAATGTTGGCAAGTGTTCAGCAGACAGGAACAATAAGACTGGCGCTGAATTTCGCCGTAACACCGTTAACAACGTTGCTAGACAACAAGTAGACAAAGTAAAAAGTCATGCTCAATGTGCGTGTAATGACAATACGGAAAACGAAACAAACCCGTCATGTGAATTGAATGAATAATCTTTAAACAAATCAAAAAACAGAATCATCCGGCCATAGCTACAAACATTGCCGTGTCAGTTTTTTGTTGTTTGCGTTGTTGTTATATTTTAAAAATAATAATTTGTTTTTAATCGGTTATTAACCAATTTCATGAAACTGAAATATGATCGAACGGAATTATTCAATCAAATTTCCGTTTGACCGAAATTTCGCTAGATCAAACTTCCACTGGTCCTAATTTTCGTCGATCAATTGTCCATCGACCAAAATTCTTTGACATCAATTTCTCATAACCTTTCATCAGCCATTATGATAATAAACTGGATGTTAGTTTTAGCTTCAAGATAATCATAAAATAAAATAATTAAACTTTTTATTAATTTTTTTTTTAAATTTTAAATTAATAATAACATTACGACGACTGCAAAGGAATACAACACCACACAACCATGGGCGCCCGTAGGGGGGGAGGGGCAAGGGGGGCACTGGATTGATTGGATACAAAAGTTTTAGACAAAAATAGACAAAAAATGTATTAAAGTAAAGAGAAAATAAAGAGAAAGTAACTAAGCTGATGTCCTGTCCGTTCGTTCACCATATAAATACGCTACAGTAAATTAAAATTACATTAAAATATTACTAAAAATTTTTTTGCCCCCTCCCCCTATGAAAGTTAATCGATTTTTTTTGCCCCCCCCCCCTAGAAAGTTTTCTGCGGGCGCCCATGCACACAACACTAGGAAGTCATAACTCAAACCAAACACCAACAGCTGAGCTGCGAGAAGTCACCTTTTGTGTTCGTTTATCTCAAATAGCCTCATCACCGTGTGTGGTCAGTGTTGTGATCAAAGTCAATTGAAGATATCGTTACTGTGCGTCGAATAGATTATTGTTCGTGGGTGAAGATGACCAGGGCAGCATTCCACCGACTTGAGTAATAGCCTTGACTTGAGCAGTAGGCTTGACTTGAGCAGTAGCCTTGACTTGAGCAGTAGCCTTGACTTGAGCACTAGCCTTGACTTGAGCAGTAGCCTTGACTTGAGCACTAGTCTTGACTTGAGCAGTAGCCTTGACTTGAGCAGTAGCCTTGACTTGAGCACTAGTCTTGACTTGAGCTGTAGCCTTGACTTGAGCAGTAGCCTTGCCTTGAGCAGTAGCCTTGACTTGAACAGTAGCCTTGTCTTGAGCAGTAGCCTTGACTTGAGCAGTAGCTTTGACTTATGTACTAGCCTTGACTTGAGCAGTAGCCTTGACTTGAACAGTAGCCTTGTCTTGAGCAGTAGCCTTGACTTGAGCAGTAGCTTTGACTTGAACAGTAGCCTTGTCTTGAGCAGTAGCCTTGACTTGAGCAGTAGCTTTGACTTGAACAGTAGCCTTGTCTTGAGCAGTAGCCTTGACTTGCGCTGTATTTGTTTTAAGTGAGGGAGAGTCGCTCAATTCGTCAGCCTCACTGTCTCGTCCTCGCCTATTTGATCCGAGGGCAAGGCTTAGTACAGACGACCCAAAATGAACCAGGATGCAGTCGATAACCAGAAGTTTGTTTGGTTGTTTGTTTTTCTGTGTGCTCCCTTTGCTTACCACGTCTGAATTTTCATTGAGTCAATGTCATGCCACCTAAAGGACTCCATCTCCGGGTTTGATTTCAGAGTTTGCCTTCTCTTAGATGAGTTGCCGTCCAAGGTTAACGAGTCCGGTCCACCCCGCAGTGAGTGTGTTGTTTTTGCTAGTCTAGACTTTTGTCTAAGATTGAACTCCAGACCACGATTTTGGGCTTGACTCAGTTTGGACCGCTCGGCCACCAAGCACTCTTGACGGATGAATATATTCGTCAAAGTAGCACCAACACTGACCTCCCCACACACACACACACACACCCCAACCCACCAACACTGATCCCCCACACACACACCTAGCCCATACATTATTTTCCATCTGTATGTTCATTATAATTGACAGACCTTGAACCAATGAGACGCTCCTGAGTTGGTGTGATGATATGTGTGAGAAGGCGGCGCTTTAAGGTGGGCGTGTTTAAACAACATGTCAAAAACAAAGTCAAAACTGAGATGAGACTATGTCTAGATGAGACTATGTCTAGATGAGACTATGTCTAGATGAGACTATGTCTAGATGAGACTATGTCTAGATGAGACTATGTCTAGATGAGAGTATGTCTAGATGAAACTATGTCTAGATGAGACTATGTCTAGATGAGACTATGTCTAGATGAGACTATGTCTAGATGAGACTATGTCTAGATGAAACTATGTCTAGATGAGACTATGTCTAGATGAGACTATGTCTAGATGAGACGATGTCTAGATGAGACTATGTCTAGATGAGACGATGTCTAGATGAGATGTGAGAACGCGTACATTTTAGCCTTCTTGTTTTGGGAGGGGGGTAGCATTCTTATAACGTACCACTGCTATTGGAATAAATATGCTATCCTCCTTATAACGTAGCACTGCTGTTGGGATAAATGTGCTGGCATCCTTATAAAGTGGCATTATTGTTGGGAAAAATGTGCTAGGCGTGTTTGAATGATTGATGTCCCCAGGCGAGATTTGTGCTATGACAAGTTTGCTAAAGGTGAAGTTTGTAGCGAGTTGAAAATCTTAGCCAGGTGTTCCTGTCTGTGTTTGTGGGGGTCTATCGGCCAGTCTTCCATTGGAGCCTCTATGCAACCCGGGACACAAAATCTGGTCATAGGGCTTTAACGCGCAAGTGTTATTGATCTGTAGAGGCGACCAATCGGGCTGACCATCACCGGCCAGGTGGCCAACAGGGATTTTTTCCGGTATCCCGGTGGCCCAGTCAAGCCCAAAATCTAGGCTTTGTGTGTGTGTCTTTGTGTGTGTGTGTCTTTGTGTGTGCCTTTGTGTGTGTCTTTGTGTGTGCCTCTGTGTGTGACTTTGTGTGTGTCTTTGTGTGTGCCGCTGTGTGTGTCTTTGTGTGTGACTTTGTGTGTGTCTTTGTGTGTGTCTTTGTGTGTGTCTTTGTGTGTGTCTTTGGGTGTGTGTCTTTGTGTGTGACTTTGTGTGTGACTTTGTGTGTGCCTCTGTGTGTGCCTCTGAGTGTGCCTTTGTGTGTGTCTTTGTGTGCGCCTTTGTGTGTGTCTTTGTGTGTGTCTTTGTGTGTGACTTTGTGTGTGTCTTTGTGTGTGTCTTTATGTGTGCCTTTGTGTGTGCCTTTGTGTGTGCCTTTGTGTGTGTCTTTGTGTGTGTCTTTACGTGTGTATTTAAATGCATTTTCTGTGGTCGTATTTATCTAGACTAGGTTATTTGTTGTGTGCATATGTCTGTCTTTGCACAATGACGATTTTAACATAGGGAGGCTTTCAAGAGTTTAAAATTAGGAATGACCATTTCCCCCAAAAGTTATCTTATGAAATCCGCCTACGATCACAATTGCAAACAAGCCATATTTTGATAATCTGGTTCCGGTTTGCCCGTCTGCCTCCGGTGACCATGTATTTTTTTTAAAAATCCCATCTGCACTCTATCTCATCGCATAAGCAGCTAGTGGCAGACGAGACGAGCTGCAGGATTCAAGGCCGTCCCTTAAAGACCCTGCTCCGTATCTCTGTATCTGCTTTAACTAAAGATCTGGGGTCTCATAGGTTAGGAACCACTGCCAGGTATGAACCCTCCATGATTACGTAACTGCACAGAAATCCCGAGATGTTCTTTACATTCTTTTCCCGAGTTTCAAATGTCAAGGACGCTGGACTCACTCAAAGAATTTTACGATATCAGGCGCGAGCCTTTATTTATCAACTTCCGGTACTTCGTTGAATTATTCTGGACATATTTTTTATGATAAACCGTGGCTAACAATAGATCATATTTTATTTCAAGAAATACATTTTCTTGATGGCACTGCAGTTGCTATACATTTATAAAGATTATAAATACCGGTATACCAGTATACCAGTGTACCAGTATACCACTGTACCAGTGTACAAGTGCATCAGTGCACAAGTGCACCAGTGTACCAGTGTACCAGTGTACCAATATACTATTAGTGTATGTTTTTTTTAAGACATCAAATTTCAAAGATTGGTGCCGTTAACGATGCCCAAAACAGTGATGAGTGCTGACGTGGTGCAGCCAGCTAATGAGCCTGATGGTGGTCTAAATGACAGGAAAACATGCATTCATTTAAACACTTAAGACACAACTCGTCTCCACCCACCTCCACCCCCCCCCCCACGGCCAAAACAAAACTGTCTCATTTTTTTTAAAAGACCCACCTGTATACATATGCACGCGAATGTCAGGTAGGGTTTTGATGACGTCGTGAACACAAGTGTACACCTTCCACGGGTGGTCGTCTGCTCCGCTCTCGCGTACGGTGGACTAGTTGTCGTCCAGGTTGGTGCATCCCGGTGCCAGTGGGTGAGTAGGTCTCAGTAGATTACGGGAGACCAAATCTGTCCTAAATATAAACTCCACTGACAGTTATCTGTGTCACGTGCCCGTGGGTGAGTAGGTCTCAGTAGGTTACAGGAGACCGAATCTGTCCCAACTATAAACTCCCTGGACCGTTTGCCACTGATCGGTCCCATTCAATCACGTTATTGATCAGCTAAAACAATGGCGGCCTTATCACTTCTGCAGCTCCATCACTCACTACAGTGTAACGACCTTTCGTCCTGGGTATCTTTCTTGTTCTTCCTACTGCTTGATGGGCGAGATCTTTTGTTCTTTAACTATCCTGGTAATAGATATCATTTCACCTGTCGGGTGTTCACTGATATCTTTAAGATAACGTCGCTGTCTAGATCCTGGAGAATATAATTAAATCCTGTATAATACTTCATAATTTTTTTTTTAAAAGCCATGGCTCTCGTCTGAGGATGATGGCACTGAGATGTTCCCTTGTCACGAACGGGGGTTCTTGATTTAATAATAAGATGGTTGCCTCGGTGGAAAAAAAAAAGGATGATAATGTACTGAATAGAACGGTTAAACGTGCCAGGTATTGTGGAAAAAATACCAGCTATTGTGAAAAAATACCAGCTATTGTGAAAAAATGCCAGCTATTGTGAAAAAAATGCCAGCTATTGTGAAAAAATGCCAGCTATTGTGAAAAAATGCCAGGTATTGTTACTAAATGCCAGCTATTGTGAAAAAATGCCAGCTATTGTGAAAAAAAGCCAGCTATTGTGAATAAATGTCAGCTATTGTGAAAAAAATGCCAGCTATTGTGAAAAAATGCCAGCTATTGTGAATAAATGTCAGCTATTGTGAATAAATTTCAGCTATTTTGAAAAAAAAACGCCAGCTAATTGTGAAAAAATGCCAGCTATTGTGAATGAATGCCTATTGTGACAAAAATGTCAGCTACTGTGACCGCTGTGTTTATTTGTCCCCGGGGTACAGTTGTTTGAACTGACCTGCGTCAGATGTCAAGTCCAAAGGAAGATCCATTAATTATATCAAGAATGGTCTGAAGTCATATTTAAAAACATGTAGAATCTCTTTCGTATTTGCTATCGTGGTTGACCATTATTATAAAACATTGAAAGCAAACCAAACATTACTGGAGAGACTAAATCAAATGTGTGGATATGAGACTGTTTCAAATGTGTAGATATGAGACTGTTTCGAATGTGTAGATATGAGACTGTTTCAAATGTGTAGATATGAGACTGTTTCGAATGTGTAGATATGAGACTGTTTCAAATGTGTAGATATGAGACTGTTTCGAATGTGTAGATATGAGACTGTTTCGAATGTGTAGATATGAGACTGTTTCGATTGTGTAGATATGAGACTGTTTCGAATGTGTAGATATGAGACTGTTTCGATTGTGTAGATATGAGACTGTTTCGAATGTGTAGATATGAGACTTTTTTCAAATGCGTACATATGAGACTGTTTCGAATGTGTAGATATGAGACTTTTTTCAAATGTGTAGATATGAGACTGTTTCGAATGTGTAGATATGAGACTGTTTCGAATGTGTAGATATGAGACTTTTTTCAAATGTGTAGATATGAGACTGTTTCAAATGTGTAGATATGAGACTGTTTCAAATGTGTAGATATGAGACTGTTTCGAATGTGTAGATATAAGACTTTTTTCAAATGTGTAGATATGAGACTGTTTCAAATGTGTAGATATGAGACTGTTTCGAATGTGTAGATGTGAGACTGTTTCGAATGTGTAGATATGAGACTGTTTCGAATGTGTAGATATGAGACTGTTTCGAGTGTGTAGATATGAGACTGTTTCAAATGTGTAGATATGAGACTGTTTCGAGTGTGTAGATATGAGACTGTTTCAAATGTGTAGATATGAGACTGTTTCAAATGTGTAGATATGAGACTGTTTCGAATGTGTAGATATGAGACTTTTTTCAAATGTGTAGATATGAGACTGTTTCAAATGTGTAGATATGAGACTGTTTCGAATGTGTAGATATGAGACTGTTTCAAATGTGTAGATATGAGACTGTTTCAAATGTGTAGATATGAGACTGTTTCGAATGTGTAGATATGAGACT
>CAXITT010000071.1:579202-675340 GCA_964033795.1 Lymnaea stagnalis
AAAAAAAAAAAAAAAAAGGTGTTAGATCAGCTTGTTCCTGGATAGAAATAGATCTTGCTACTGTCCCTTTGAACAATCTAAATATAGAACATTGTTTCTTATATTAACACGATTTTTTATAATATGGTAGGATTATAATAATCCAATATATCTTCCATGTATGTAAGGAATCTTTTTAAAAATCTTACGCGCAAACAGTCGGAATAGATTGAAGAAGGCAAGGATTTCAGAGCGAGCTTATGTCACATGTTTTTACTCGGGGGGGGGGGTGGAGGGCAGATTTTTATCATCACCTGGGCGCCGTTCCTACGCCACTGCAGATGTCAAACTGTCCGCAATGTGTTTTAACTACTAACACTTATTACAGGGGCAAGGTGACCAAATTCCGCTAATGTGTTACAAAATCTGGAATAGGAGGCAATCGAGTCAGTTTAGCGGGTTGGGGGGGGGGGCGGCATTAACAACCTCAAACCGTTAAATTATTGAATGGATTTTATTCAGTGGCGTAAGAAAAGAGTGCTGGGTGGGTGGGTGGCCGGTTCCACCCCCGGGGCGGCAGCAGGATTTTTGCATTTAACGGGACGGCAAAAATCTTGGACCTCCTCCATGCCCCTAGATTCGTGCCTGATTTAATTGGTTTTATTTGCCATTGTGTTTGTTTGACGATCGTGGAGGTGTCTATGATGCAGGCTAAACTAGCAGATGTGTCTAGGGTGTAGGCTTAACTAGCAACGTGTCTTTGGTGTAGACTAAACTATTAGATAATTCTATGTTGTAGGCTAAACTAGCTGACGTGTCTGCGATCTAGGCTACACTGCGAGATGCGTCTATAATCTAGGCTAAACTACTAGATGTGTCTAAATAGCTGCTGTTTGGAAAGATCATTTCACCGAATCAATTAATTATTGGACATGGACTCACTTGATCATCTCAAGACCTTATTTACGTGAACGACTGACGCCTATGCTATGCCTATGGTGTCCTTTCCTTGTTGTAAGGACTAACATTTTAACTACTTTACACTTGATATACCCCTTTCTACTCTCTCTCTCTCTCTCTCATGAATTTTACTTTTAGTAATCTATTTTAAATGTATCAATAACTTATATAAATAATCATCTAATAAATAGTTAAGTAATTTACTTTGCATATTACATATCCTTCTATTTGACGTTTCCTTCTGTTTGACGATTCCTTCTGTTTGACGATTCCTTCTGTTTGACGTTTCCTTCTGTTTGACGATTCCTTCTGTTTGACGATTCCTTCTGTTTGACGATTCCTTCTGTTTGACGACTCCTTCTGTTTGACGATTCCTTCTGTTTGACGATTCCTTCTGTTTGACGATTCCTTCTGTTTGACGACTCCTTCTGTTTGACGACTCCTTCATTTCTCAATGCTTTTATTTCACAGACGCCGTAGACTTCCTGGAAATCTTCAACTTCCGAGAATTGAGCCAAGAAACTGGCGTGGAGAGAGTTGCTGGACTTTGCCCCCAGAGGGTTCGGTCCGAGGATTTGGAGGAGGAAGGATACATTGAGGACCCTGCCTGGAGAGTCACCTCTGGGGAGTTTATACCCAATAAGAAGATAACTGACGTCTTTAGAGGTGAGTTGAGATATTGATGACGTCTTTAGGGTGAGCTCAAAGATTACGTCTTTCGGGGTGAGCTCAAATAGATGACGTCTTCAGGGGTGGGTTTAATAGATGACGTCTTTAACGGTGAGCTCAAATATATGATGTCTTTAGAGGTGACTTCAAAAAGATGACGTCTTTAGATGTAAGCTCAAATATAGGACGTCTTTAGAGGTGAGCTCAAAAAGATGACATCTTAAGACGTTATCTCAAATAACTGACGTCTATAGAGGTGACCTTAAATATCCGACTTCTTTTGAGGCAGGTTCAAAAGATGATGTGATTAGTTTTCATTTCAACAGGTGATATTTTCAGATGTCAGCCGTGTGATTTCTTGATTTTTTTTTTAATGTTCAAATGTTAACGATCTAATTGGCGGGTTAAATAGATGCTATCTTTTACAAGTGATCTCAAGCGGTGGGTGCGTTTAGACTTGAGTGAATATGGGTGGTTTTTTGAAGTGATTTTTTTTTTTTTTAGGTTTTATCTTAAGGGATGAATAGAACACTTGACTTGAAAAGCTTAATATGGAACGTACGTTAAAACGCGTGAGGGTGCTTCCGATGAACAGTCAAGTCAAGTCAAGTCAAGTCAAGTCAATTTTTGTTTAAAAGTATGATTACATGTTCCGGCATAATGTCCTAGTCACGGCCAAGTGTATACAAGTAGTTAGTGTTGCTTTTGTTTGATTGGACACTTGCAGATGGCATCCCCGAAGACTTCTCTCTGATCATGACCATACGACCAGAGGAAGGCATGGAGGGCCGGGTGTTCTCAATCTATTCCGAGATCACGGCCCACGAGATCATGGCGTTCGACATCCGTTCCGGCACGAGTCAGTTCATTTACAGGGATGTTAATGACGCGCCTGGACCAGAGGCGTCACCGATGTTCGAGCTTAACCTTAATGACGGGAAGTAAGTGAAATAGTTTTATTTTTTAAAAAACCCACAAAGAACAAACCCGCCTTTGATCACCTTTCTGTGTGATTTAATTTGAAAACGCATCTTTGTGTTGTTGTTGTTGTTGTTTTTGTCTGAGTCTATACATCTGGGTAAACGTGGTTATCACCCATGATGCTACATGATAGTGGTATCTGAGATGACACAAATGACCCTGGTTTTAAACAGAAAGGCCCAGCTTTAAGGGCGTGGACGAATATGTTAGCTAAGTGAACAAGAAAAGGTTGGGGGGTTGGGGGGGGGGGGCTGGAATGTCAATAGCTATCTGTGTTCTGTGTTCAGTGGCCTGAAAGGATTTCGCTAGCGTCTACGTTGTGATTTGATTTACAGAGCTCGTGTCTCCCTTTTTTTAAGTTTCTTGCACGCTGATTAAGCGTTGTTAATTTTTTTTTTAATGACACCTAAAATAACAAATGGTTTATCTTTTTCTCACTCAAGGGACTTGTCAGCTTCGTGGCGATTTCCGCTTCCGTTTTAGCACAGCACATGCGCAGTAGGATTTCCGTCCACCTATTTTTTGTTTCTTCTCTTTTTTTGTGTTTCCCCGCTCTATTTACACAACAAAAGTGCCGACTCATCAAAACTCCAGTCGGTTGGTAATATTAAGAATTATACTGTTATATTTGCTGGAGGCTGTTCTTCTGGTAAGGGAAAACTGTTTTTTTTTTTTAAAACCCGTCAATAATGATGGGAGATAAGTACATGGTGATCACCTACTGGTGATTCCGTGAAATGAGTCCGAAATATATATGTATTTTCAAAAAATATATCTATGAGAAATCGGTACATAAATAGAAGGCTGGAGTTTTATTTTGAAATTGTTATGCTGTTTGAATGAGGCAGATCTTGGATACTTTTGGGATTTGGACTGATCGCTTATTTCCGTTTTGTTGTAAAAATTGGCTATGAGTTTTCAAGACTAGTCACGTGACCTGTGATGCCGACCTAAAGGTATATGATTTTGCTCTTACAACGTTGAGCAATGAATAAACTTTACGCAAATATATTATAGAGCAAAGAAGATATTCTTAGAATTGAGTCTGCTATTCGAACTCACCCCCCCCCCTCCCCCTTTTTTTTTTAAACCCTAAAAACCATTCCTACAGAATCTAGATTTAAAATTTAGGGGTAAAGGTGAGCAGAGGCGTAGCTAGAGTGTTTGGCGCCCGGACACAAGATTCGCGGCCCTGGGACAATATTCATTTTAAAGCACACCCTTTTCTATTTTTAACTCACAAACCCATCTGTCCCCCCCTGCCCCCCCCCCTTTTTTTCGCTACGCCTCTGGCAATAGATAAAAAACGATACCGCTCCNAAAAAGGGGGGGGGGGGGGCAAAACCAAAACATATTAAGGTGTTTATCACTGTCAGCGCCACAGTACATAGAAATTTAAATAAAACCGGCAAGTTGGGGGGGGGGAGGCAAATTCCCCTGCCTGCCCTACCCAAATGACGCCCTTGATGTTATTCCATTCGTTCCCCCCATCAAAATACGGCAAGGGATGGTCAGCTAGGGTAGATGAAGACCACCCCCCCCCCACCACCACGTACGATAACAGACGAGGAGGTGAACCAAGGCCTACGGGATTCTACCCAGAGGGTCATGGCTGAACTCATGCTGTTATAACTACCTCCCTTGACCCTAGGGGCAGGTTACAATGACCTAGTGTACATGTCTAACAAAAGAAACGTTTACCTTCTCATTCCTCCTCCTTCTTATCTCCCGACTCAATTTCAAAAGTGTGGAGTGGCTCCCCAAACATGGATCATCTCACATACCTCCTCCCCCCTTTTTTCCAACGGGATTCTTATATGTGTCTATTACACACACACACACACACACACACACACACACACACACACACACACACACATTTAGAGAAATGGTGCGATGCGTTTCGCTTACACAGCTATCTCATTTACTGTAAGCACAAGTGTAAGTTATTAAATATAGATATACTTGAATTTTCAATTGTTTCCCGATACCAGCCAACATTCCTAGAGACCGGTGTCATATTTATTTTTTAACTGCGTGTTTTTTTGCTTTTTTTTTTTGTTTCCTTTTTTTTAAATATATACTTGTTGGGCGCACACCCCGCCCCCCCCCAATATGTTTAAAGTGGCCTACACCCCTGTTGCACCCCTAGCTTCAAACGTACAAAAAAGCAGCTAGGGTTAAGGGTTGAACAAAATTGCTGCCACCCTCAAAGCCAAGTCAGAGAAGCCGTCGTTGAACTGTAATGGGTCTTGATTTGCTAAGTATTTGATATACATGGTGGGCCGATAAAAGTGAGAACATCTCGTAAAATATTACGCTACGAGATGCTCTCACTTATATTGGCAAACCCTGTACTTATCATTGTGAAGTTAGGAAAAAAAACACACACTTTCATTGAATATAAAGTATTCATTTATGTCAAATGGAATCATTTCAAAGAAGCTTTTTTTGGTCAATCAAATAGATAATGGTCAACAACGACGGTGTTGGCCTTCGCCTCAGGACACACTCTGGTGGTGTTAGACTTTGTTTCATGACACCTTAAGGTGGTGTTGGCCTTTGCCTCATGACACCCACAGGTGGTGTTAGTCTTTGCCTCATGACACCCTGAGGTGGTGTTAGCCTTTGACTCATGACACCCTCAGGTGGTGTTAGCCTTTGACTCATGAGACCCTCAGGTGGTGTCTGCCTTTGCCTCATGACACCCTCAGGTGGTGTTAGCCTTTGACTCATGACACCCTCAGGTGGTGTTGGCATTTGCCTCATGACACCCTCAGGTGGTGTTGACCTTTGCCTCATGAAACCCTCATGTTGTGTTTGCCTTTGCCTCATAACACACACTTATGTGGTGTTTTACTTTGCCTGATGACACCCTCAGTTGGTGTTGGCATTTGCCTCATGACACCCTATGGTGGTGTTGGCATTTTCCTCATGACACCCTCAGGTGGTGTTTGCCTTTGCCTCATGACACCCTCAGGTGGTGTTGGCATTTGCCTCATGACACCCTCAGGTGGTGTTGGCATTTGCCTCATGACACCCTCAGGTGGTGTTGGCCTTTGCCTCATGACACCCTATGGTGGTGTTTGCCTTTGCCTCATGACACCCTCAGGTGGTGTTGGCATGTGCCTCATGACACCCTCAGGTGGTGTTGGCCTTTGCCTCATGACACCCTCAGTAAAATCAAAAGGGTAACATTTCCCTTTCTTTTTTCACAAAGTATAACATTGTTTTTATATCTGCGTTCTCTGGACTCACCAGCTCTTGTGCTCACTTGATCCTGGACTCACCAGATCTTGTGCTCACTTGACCCTGGACTCACCAGATCTTGTGCTCACTTGACCCTGGACTCACCAGATCTTGTGCTCACTTGACCCTGGACTCACCAGATCTTGTGCTCACTTGACCCTGGACTCACCAGATCTTGTGCTCACTTGACCCTGGACTCACCAGATCTTGTGCTCACTTGACCCTGGACTCACCAGATCTTGTGCTCACTTGACCCTGGACTCACCAGATCTTGTGCTCACTTGACCCTGGACTCACCAGATCTTGTGCTCACTTGACCCTGGACTCACCAGATCTTGTGCTCACTTGACCCTGGACTCACCAGATCTTGTGCTCACTTGACCCTGGACTCACCAGATCTTGTGCTCACTTGACCCTGGACTCACCAGAACCTGTGCAGGTTTTCTGTGAAGAAGTTAAGTACTGGGTAGTTAGAAAGGTGTTTTTTTTTGGGGGGGGGGAGGAGTCGGGTGAGGGGGATGGGAGGTTATGTGGAGCCCAATGAGTTTCTCAACACCGGCACATTGATAGTTTAATAACACCGGCACATTCAACAACAATTCAGCCGTGTAGAAAATACCCCCCCACCCCAATTTTCATCTTTAGAATTAAAAAATTCGGTAATTGAATACAACGTATTTTTTTTTTTAAAGTACATATAATATCTTGGTGTGTTAAGAGCCAGTCAAAGCCTGGATAACATGAACAATGACAGAATCAGTCTGTGTCCATCCTAAATCTGTGACCTGATTACGTCGAGCTACCAGCTGCAGGAACCAGCCGACGGCTGGACACGGTGGACTTGAAATTGTCATTTCAAAAGCGGCTTGCTAGACATGAGATATAAAGTGAAGCAATTCAAATACTGTGATAGTAAGCATGACTGACGATTTTTGCTGTGTGTATTGGGTGACCTGTGCGACCTGACTAGGCCTGGGCTGTTGGTCATGTGGTATAACTGGACGTGGTCGGCTGTGTTTTAATGAATGTTTAAACTTAAAGGTCTGGATGTTGGTTGGAGAAATGGAGTGAGTGATCATGTGAGGTATAAAAAGAATGTACGATGAGGAATAAAGATGAAGTTGCTACACAGAACACAGACCAGTTGGCATCATATTTTTTACTATTACAAATACTATACATGAGACGTAAAGGGAAGCAACTCAAGGCGATACTGAGACAAGCCGCTTTTTTCCCTTTTGAATTCTAATGAATAATTTTAGTCTTCATTGTTATATTTCTGTTATTGTTGATGTCGAAGACGCCAGATGTTGGCTGAGATCATAATGGGCGTGTGTGTGAGTGAGGGGTGGGTGTGGGGCAAGCCCCCACAATCTCGTGGGCTTTGTTATTGTGTCCATGCTTTTATGACCACCAATCGTGCGATGACCAGATATGTCACACGTCAGGCAGGCGAACCCGATATCGCAATTTTTTAGAATGTTGGAAAAGAAGGGTTGCGTTGTGTTGTTGTTAGTGGTGAGAACAGTTAGAGTTGTGTTGTTGTTAGTGGTGAGAACAGCTAGAGTTGTGTTGTTGTTAGTGGTAAGAACAGCTAGAGTTGTGTTGTTGTTAGTGGTGAGAACAGCTAGAGTTGTGTTGTTGTTAGTGGTTAGAACAGTTAGAGTTGCGTTGTTGTTAGTGGTGAGAACAGCTAGAGTTGTGTTGTTGTTAGTGGTGAGAACAGCTAGAGTTGTGTTGTTGTTAGTGGTGAGAACAGCTAGAGTTGTGTTGTTGTTAGTGGTGAGAACAGCTAGAGTTGTGTTGTTGTTAGTGGTGAGAACAGCTAGAGTTGTGTTGTTGTTAGTGGTGATAACAGTTAGAGTTGTGTTGTTGTTAGTGGTGAGAACAGCTAGAGTTGTGTTGTTGTTAGTGGTGAGAACAGTTAGAGTTGTGTTGTTGTTAGTGGTGAGAACAGCTAGAGTTGTGTTGTTGTTAGTGGTGAGAATAGTTAGAGTTGTGTTGTTGTTAGTGGTGAGAACAGTAAGAGTTGTGTTGTTGTTAGTGGTGAGAATAGTTAGAGTTGTGTTTTTGTTAGTGGTGGCCGAGGTGGGACAAGCTCATCTTCATACAAAAATCGCTCGCACCATCTGACGCTAAAATTGGGGCGGGGCAAATGATTTTTGATTGCGCTTCGAATTCAAAGAAAATGTATGGGATGACAGAAAGTTCAAAAGATGTGCACGTGATCTGTCTCTACGAGGAAGCTGGTGGCCTTTGATCCTTAGGTTAACGCAGTGGCTCTCAACCTTCCTAATGCCGCGACCCTTTACCACAGTTCCTCATGTTGGAGTGACCCCCCCCCCCAAATCATAAAATAAATTTCGTTGCTACTTTATAAATATGTGTTTTCCGATGATCTAGGTCAGTGGTTCTCAACCTTTCCAATGCCGCAACCCTATAATACAGTTCATCACGTCGTGGCGACCCCCAACCACAAAACTATTTTCTTTGATACTTCCTGTCTGTAGAGTACATGTGTTTTCCGATGGTCTTAGGCGACCCCTGGGAAAGGCTCGATCGACCCCCCGAAGGGGGCGCGACCCACAGGTTAAGAAACGCTGGGTTAACGTGACCTTGCTGTGCGCCGCGGGCCCCCCCCCGCCCCCCCCCCCCCCCAACTGACACCCAAAGCATCACGATGCTACATCTGTTACTTATTTGTTTAAATGAGGCTGTTAAAAGTTAAAGTGTGTTGTTTTTGAAAGAGGCCGATGACCTCATGCCCAGATCACATGATCTGCTCCTGTAAGCGTCCAAGGCGCGACAACGTTATCTCAGCACGCACAATAACTAACACATCCGCAGACAATACACCGCAACTTGCATGCCGGGAATAAGGTTTGAGCACGAATTCCCCCACTGTGAGCTCAAGATAACGGGTTTGGGGTTGTCCCGTTGGAGAAGGTTGTCTCACTCTACTCAAACTCTTGGAATAAAAAACCTTCCGATCATTGACGTAACTCTGGAGTTAGTAGTGGACGGCGTATAATTTGAAATTGCAGTGTTGAAATTGTGTACAACTTCTGAAGAGAATTTTTTTATTAAACTGCCCGAGAGATTAAAAAAAAAGGATGGTTAATGCGGAATCAGAATTGTAACCAAGGCTCACATTCGAATTCACATCCCAAGTCGAGAAGCGTAATTGTAACCAAGGCTCACATTCGAATTCACATCCCAAGTCGAGAAGGGTAATTGTAACCAAGGCTCACATTCGAATTCACATCCAAAGTCGAGAAGGGTAATTGTAACCAAGGCTCACATTCGAATTCACATCCCAAGTCTAGAAGCGTAATTGTAACCAAGGCTCACATTCGAATTCACATCCCAAGTCGAGAAGGGTAATTGTAACCAAGGCTCACATTCGAATTCACATCCAAAGTCGAGAAGCGGGCACGGTTGTTATTTAATGAAGCTGTCACAAATCTTGTTCTGCAGATTGCATGTACCGGTACACGTCTCGAGCGCCGTCTGGGGAGTGTTCATTGTATTTCATGTTTCTTCCCCCAAATTGTATTAATCAGGCCCAAAACTAGATGTTAATAGTGTGTTGTCGTACGTCACGATTTGGGGGGGGGGGGGTGTTTGGGGGTGGGGGGGGGAAGGGGTTTGAGGATAAAAATAAATAACTATAAAAATCACTGGACAGATGACATGATAAATCACTAGAAGATCACTGGACAGATGACCTGATAAATAACTAGAAACATCACTGGACAGATGACCTGATAAATAAATAGAAACATCACTGGACAGATGACCTGATAAATAAATAGAAACATCACTGGACAGATGACCTGATAAATAACTAGAAACATCACTGGACAGATGACCTGATAAATAAATAGAAACATCACTGGACAGATGACCTGATAAATAAATAGAAACATCACTGGACAGATGACCTGATAAATAACTAGAAACATCACTGGACGGATGACCTGATAAATAAATAGAAACATCACTGGACAGGTGACCTAATAAATAACTAGAAACATCACTGGACAGATGACCTGATAAATCACTAGAAACATCACTGGACAGATGACCTGATAAATAAATAGAAACATCACTGGACAGATGACCTGATAAATAAATAGAAACATCACTGGACAGATGACCTGATAAATAAATAGAAACATCACTGAACAGATGACCTGATAAATAACTAGAAACATCACTGGACAGGTGACCTAATAAATAACTAGAAACATCACTGGACAGATGACCTGATAAATCACTAGAAACATCACTGGACAGATGCCCTGATAAATAAATAGAAACATCACTGGACAGATGACCTGATAAATAAATAGAAACATCACTGGACAGATGACCTGATAAATAACTAGAAACATCACTGGACAGATGACCTGATAAATCACTAGAAGCATCACTGGACAGATGACCTGATAAATAACTAGAAACATCACTCAACAGATGACCTTATAAATCACAAAATAACTACTAGGTCAATCAACAAACTATTTTAAAAAAATTAGATGACTTGTTTGGGTACTATGTAAGATATTACCACACGTCGACAAAGTTAGGATCGCCATTGTTTTGTTGTTAAAAGAACTCTTTAAAAGGCAACAACTTCATGGTATAATTAACAGGCAAGGGAATTTTCTTTGAGAATCGGGCGTACATTCAGGGTGGTACCAATGGTGTGGAAAGATACGCTACTTAAAAGGGTGCGAAAAAAAATGGTTTTCCCGTGTTTATCTAAAATGCTGCACAGTGACCCGGATACTATAATGTTCTTGCTTACGGTATGTCTTAACTATATTAAGACGTTTCTTATTCTTGCTTGGGGCGCAGTTTTTGCTATTGCCCTATTCGCGTTATTTTCTTGTACACCTCTGAATAAATCTGAGTGTGGCAGGGTCAAGATGACAGGTTCAAAGATGACACCTGGCCAGGTCAACCAGCAGTGCAGCACTTAATATTTATTTTAAAATTTCGACATTTAGCAGAAGGCAAAAAAAAAAAAAAAAAAGTTTTTATAAAACAAGATATGTTTAAATCTAAATATAAAAAAAAAGTTGAAGATATATTGGGTGGAGGGGTGCCGCCTCTGTCTCTTGGTAAACCATTGTTAATCAAATCCTGCAAGATGAAAGCTTTCAATCTGTTTGTAACCAAATCTCCATATAATTCAGTATAAAACATAATGATCTAACGACCCTTGTTTCCTGTTTCAGCTGGCACCGTGTGGCACTGAGTGTCAAAGGCAGGACTGTGACGCTGATACACAACTGCATTCAGCAAGGCTCCTACACGTTCAACAGAACCCTTCCAGCCCAGATGGACTCCGAGGGCATGGTGTTTGTGGCCTTCCACCTAGGGGAGGAAACCAAAGGATTCTCTGTACGTTGATTATCCTCTCCCTTTAGGTCAGAGGTCGTAACCTTGGCACCGCTCGCAGCTTATCATCTCTCACACTCTTACATCCCTTTAGGTCAGAGGTCGTAACCTTGACTCCGCACGTAGATTATCAATCATCTCTCACTGTTAAATCTCTTTAAGTCTGAGGCTTAACGGCTCACATCTCCCATTAGATCATATATCGATTTGTCTCATTTAAGTTAGATGCTTTAACAAGATAAGAAATAATACAGTATTGAAATAGAAATGAAGAAGTAACCTCCCCCCTCCCCCACCAACAACAACAACAAAAAGTAGTAAGTAAATGCATTGCTCTGAATCTATGGAAAAATTGCTTCTGAATTTGGTCAACTCTGATGTATTAGTGACTAGGTGGTCAAATGGGCTGCCTAGCCTGCCTGGGGAACTGCAGTTCATTTACAAAGAATTCTGATATTTTAATAATGAATTGGCGCAGGCATTTCAATATGGAATGTTTAGATCAGTGACTCTCAAACTGTAGAACATATACCTTTAGGGGTATGTGCATTTTTTTTGGGCACAGAATGGTGTAAATATGTACGCCATATAAAAAGATTTCACATTTTTATTTAAAATAGTTGCATGCCGGTGGTAGCAGCATTTGAAGCATGTTATGTAAAGGGGGTATTGTATACTGATCTATTTTAAGAACCCCTGATTCATATCCTTTGGGCGCTGTGGACCTCTCCACTGTTTTTAATGTGAAAAAAATAAATAAAGTAATGAAAAAAATGACCGTTTCATTGTCTTGTCACCGTGTCAGGGAGACCTACAAGACCTGATCATACTGCCCGACCCCGGGGCGGCCTACGAGCACTGCGAGCGCTTCGCCCCCGAGTGTGACATCGCCCTGCCCTACATGGTATCACACAGGACATCCTGGAGCTCGTCATCTTCATCGTCTTCATCGTCGTCGTCGTCCTCTTCATCGTCAAGGCTTACGTCGACTGAAATCGAGGTTTACAATCAAACGACGAGTGAGGGTGGTGAAGGGGTGAGTAACTCTAGCAGCTAATTCTTGGCGCCATTGGAAACCTTCAATGTATGGATTACATGGAGAGTTGTACACCTTAAGTTAATTTATAGAAAAAAAAAGGAATTGTATACATCCAATGTATAAAATGAAATGAATTATTTTTGTTTATTATTTCATTTGTTCACAAAAGCAGACTACTATTACAAAATAATTAGTACCTTATTTTTATTAGTATCTTCTTTAAAATAGTTTCCTAATATAATTAGTATGTTAGTATCATTGGTATGCCAGTCTGCATAAGGTTAAACAGGATAAAATGCTATTCCGGCAATAACACTAATGGCGCACTCCTAATGAACACTTAAGTTTTTAAAACTATTTTCAATTTCTTGTTCTTTCTTCTTTTGTTCTGTCTGCTGAGGAAGGCCCCGCGTCGGAAGGTTCTCTTTTTATTGTCTTGTCTTTATATTTCAAGCTTCCGCATACCTTGTTCTACTATTTCCTTAAAAAGTCCAGGGAAGCATAACTGTATTGTTGTTGTATCTTTCAGTCCAGTGCAAGGTTAGATTACAGCGCCGCTGAATTAACGGAAGTCACCTACAGATTTGTGAGTAACAATTAATGGCGAATTGATTTTTATCTTAGGATTTTTTTTTTTTTATTAAAGATAATTCATTGCCCATGTTGCTTAATCCTAAGAAAGAATGAAAAAAAAAGTGTGTTCGGAATTTTGGGAAATCTAGTTTTGATTAATTGTTGTAGATGTTAGAGGGGGTGGGGGTGGTAAGATTGGCCGCAGTGCCGTTTTAAGGCTTAAGGCATGGACCCACTGGGCTCTGGCCCAGGCCCAGGGCCTCACGCTTCTAGGGGGCCTCTTGCTTCTAGAAGACTCACTCATTTAGAGGCATTGTGCTTTACATATTGCCAATCAATATTGAAAGGTTTTGGCAATTTAAATTGATTTAGAATTCAGTGGATAGCACATTTCCGAATTTTAACCCGCGATGTTATTGGCACATTCCAAAATTAATATTATAAATGCGAATCACAAGTTGAATTCTTCTTAAAGGGGCATAACTCTCGTCAACAAGTTTCACTTCTAAATTTTCAGAGATATGAATCGCATAAAAATGCATTTAGAATTTTTGTTTACAATCAAGACTAAGAATACTAAGATGTTAGTCCCGGGTAATAATAACACTAGTGACGCCACTGCTCCGAACTTAGTGGTGAAAATTAGTGGATTGCCGTCTTAGGCATGGGCACACTGAGCACTTTCCAAGGATCTCACGCATTTATGAGTTTTAGTTTTAGGCAGGCCTCATGCTCGAGGGAGACTCTAAATTTATAGGAGGCCTCACGCCTTTGAATGGAAATAAATATGATTTTCTTTTAGTTTGGTATACGCAGTTGGACTATACAGATTCTAGGAACGAAAGTAAGCTGGAGCTAAAACCTCGGGGGGTTCCACAATCAGAATGAATTTATGTTTAGTCATGTGTGTAAGTCAGTGTCAGAGCTGGCCTTCGGCATCTAAATTCCCAATATTGGCTCTAACAGATGCCCTGCCCCACTCCCCCAAATGCCTGAAATTCTACACCCACTCCCCCACATAAAAATTACCTTAAAGAAACTGGTCAAAGCGGATAGGCCTACCTAGGCCATAATGCTTTTCATAACATTACTTGAATAGTAGGCTATAGACTATAGACAGTCATTCCCAGGAAAGGTAGTGCCCAGGGCGCACAATTAAGACGATTTTGATCCCACCATCTATGTGAAGTACATGAGATTTTATTTTTTAAGTCATTATTAAGCGCCTTTGTTGTTTCAGGGGTGATTGACCCTTTCACCCCCTCCTTAGTATGGCCCTGATTATATAGAGGGATATGGGTCTCAATGCATTACTGTGCCCAGGGCCTCAACTGCTGTAAAGATGGCTCTGATATAAGGGGGAAAGAATATTGAATCCTTGAGAAAAATTTAGGTAATGTTTTTAGGTATTACCATAAGAAACAATAATGTCAAAGAAAAATATCAATAGATGCTACGATTGACATGTTATTTTTCTACCCACAGGGGCCACCAGGACCACCAGGTCAACGTGGCTCACCTGGGCCACCTGGAGTCAAGGGTGATCAGGTCAGGCTTGTCTATAATTCTACACAAACAAATCTCTGAGCTAAGCTAACCTTTGGGTGTAATAAATAAATGGAGTTCATTTTCTAGGGGGCTTAAATTCCAGTGTAGAAACTGACATAATATTTTTAACTTCCTGAAGACTGTGAAGTGTTCATTTGTGTGGTTCAATATACTGTGAAGTGTTCGAGTGTGTGGTTCAATATAAACTACTTGAACTACCTAAAGACTAAAAAGTTTGATTGAGTGGTTCGATATACTGTTAAGGATTTGATCGTGTGGTTCAATATAAACAACTAAGTTTCATTCAAGATATAAAAATAAGAAGTCATGCTGCATTGTTATACTAAATTTTAGTTTTTGATTAAAAGAAAATTGCTGTTTAAAAAAAATCGATGAGGGTTGGGTTGTTGTTGACTATTTTTTGTTGTTGATAGTTTAATTTTATGAATGTTATAATTTCAGGGTCTTGGAGGCAGAGATGGTATTCCTGGTGCCAATGGTGTCCCTGGACCTCCAGGTCATGTGTTTGTGTTCCCTGTAAGTCATTGAGTGCAACTTGTTTATGTTTTTTTAAAAATAAGTAAAGCTACATTTGACCTAGTTAGTCCATCTTGCTTTTGACCTAATAAGACAATCTTAATCTTGTAATCCAAGCTACTTGTCATAGTTATTTTGTATTACTCTTTGTGGTGTTACTGAACATTTTAAGCTTGGTGGGCCCAAAATTTATTTTATGCTCACATGTTGAAGTGTAAAGTAAACAAGCGTTAAAAGAAAAGCCAAAGACTTAAATTCACAGACACATTGCTAAGAGTAGGAACAGATTTAATTTTGATTGTAATACTGAACTAAAAATATATAAATTTAAATAGAGGTTGACACAGTAAGAACTTAAGAAGGGGGGTTGCTGTAATCATATGTCACCTAAAATGTCCTGGTGTGTCATGATTCACATTCCTGTCATAGCATCATCATGACTTTTTTGGGTGATCCCATTGTGTGAATTTCAATGTAATTTCCCAGAATTTTTTTTTACATCTTCAAACGTTTGTCTCATAAGAGATCAGTATCAATAGAAAAAACAGTCAGAAATTTTGCAACTATTCAGTGCAATCATAAAATATTGATTTTGGTAGACAAAATATGATTTGGATACATAAAATATTGATTTAAGTACATATAATATTGATTTAGGTAGATAAAATAGACTACATGAGAAAGTCTACCAGTAATACAAAAATGTATGTCCATGAATGTAACAGATCAACTGGTAATACAAAAATGTTGTATCCATGTAACAGATGAACTGGGACAACAAACAAAGTAACCACGCTGAGCAGTTCCGATCCATGCTTGACCAACACATGCTGGCCATGAGAGGAGCCCCTGGCCCCCAGGGTATGACTGGTCTTCCTGGAAGAGGGGTATGTTTTTATTTCTTTCACTTTAATTAACTGACATGGTATAACCCTCTGCAAGTAACATGTGTATGCAACAAGCTCTGACCCAGAATAAACTACAAATCAGTTTTAATTCAAATGTTGGGAAGAGCCCAAGAGAACTTAAGAGTAAAGCTTTGTGTTGACTATATGTTGACAAGTGTGTAGAATGGAAGAGTCTGGTGTTAAAAAAAAATTTGTTCCCCATTAATCCAGGGACCCCCAGGACCTGTTGGTGACAAGGGTGACATTGGAAACAGTGGTGAAATGGTGAGTAGATCCAACAATGCTCACTGAAATAAACACACATTCTGTCAATAAAAGTCAAATAATCTGTCAGGAACAGGCACATAAATCATATGACAATCTGCCAAAAAGAGTGGACATTAAATTTTAACTTATAGTAAAATTTATGAACTTTTATTATTTTTAACTCAATTGAAAGTTGTCATTTCAATTTTTACTGTGATTTTTTAATCAAAATTTTTTTAGCCAGATTTTTAATGCTTGAGTGTTTTATATTTGATTTTTTTTGTGTGTGTTAATTTTGCATATTTTAGAATATGTTGAGTTGCTATAATTATGTGTTAAATTCACTGTGAGACAGTACAATAATTGCTCTTTAACTACCTCATTAAAAATCAATTTTCTTTTTAATTCCCAGGGCCCCATGGGACCTATGGGAATGCCTGGATTGCCTGGCCCAGTTGGAAAGCGTGTAAGTAAAAATGAGCGTTTTATTACTGCTATGATGTGTACATATGAATTGTTAAATTACAAGCAAAGTTTTCTGTAACAAAAAAATATGTTAAGTTAGTGTTTATTGATCTTTCACTGTGGTATAAAGGCTTGACAGCTGTAAGATGCACTGTAGAGTCCGTATATTTTGTCCTTATAAAATTATACTTTTCAGCACTTTTTAAATCTCTTGTAATAAATATATTACCACCCACAATGTTAAGAGGTTAATGCTTTATTAAAATAATAAGCTAGAAAAAGTACAGGTGCATTATCCCGCTTAGTGGATCATATTTTGTCTTTGAGTGCATGAAGTAAAGTTGCAAATTTTCCCTTGTCTACAGGGTCGACTTGGAAAGGATGGAGATCGAGGTTCTCCTGGAGTTGCTGGAGATAAGGTTTGTAACCATTCACCAGTTTGGGGTCAAACCAAAATTAGATGAGAGAAGTGTCCAGTATGGGAGTTCATTCATTATTGTTGAGACTGGATTATTATATTTGATGACGCGAGGTGTGTTTTTGCGAGATTAATTAGTTAGTGAACGCTATTCCCGCGCCTGCACTTGGTGACATGATTTTATGTTTATTATGACCTATTTGTCTAGTCTGTTTTGTGACGTAAGTTTTAGGTGTGTGGCAGTCTTGAAAGGAACTTTGTGACAGGAGGTTGTGTTTCACTTCTCTCTGACAGTGAGCCGTGTTAAGCATGTGTATATGGAATTAACAGTCTGTGAATTGACATTAGATATTAAAGTTGCATTTACTATGAAAAAGGACTTGAGTTGATGCAGTGTTGGTTCGACGTAATACAACTTTTGAAAGAACTTGATGAATTAACCAAGTTAGTACAAACAGGAGTTTGACACCAACAACTGCTAAATACAAAACTTTATTATACCCCATTTAGGCAGATGAAGAAAGCCAAGATCGATTTCTTTTGTTTAGACATAATTTTTGTGTGTGTTTTAAATGGCCCAAAAAAAAATGGTAAAATATTACTTTCTTGTAGAAACGTTTACTGAAAAGAGCTGAATACACTTGTTGGTTATGTTAAAATATTCAATTCAAAATATAGTCAATACAGATTCAATCATTAAAAGGACATCAATGTTTTCTTTTCTTTTAATACAGGGTTCACCTGGATTCCCTGGCATGCCTGGTGTGCCAGGAGAGAAAGGACACAGAGTGAGTACACAGTTCTGTTGTTAACCTAAATGTTATCAATAGTCTTATCATTACACACTCACCCCACACTTTTCCTTATACGTGCAACTGTTAAATCAGTGATATGTTTTTTTGTGTCTATTGGTGCAACTGTTACATCAGTGATATGTTTGTTTGTGTCTATTGGTTATAGAGGTTGTCCGTTACTTGTATTTAATTAATTTAACATCTGGAAATAAACGCTATTTGGACTGAATGAGAACATTCAGGCCCTTTTAAAAGTGATATTGCCCATTTAAAAGTGATTCTTGTTAATATAGCAATCACAACTGGCTATGTCATGTACTTTTTTTTTTTTTTAAATTGAAGTACTTCTGTAGGAACATGCAGTTTAAAGGGCAATTTAGCATGTTCCTAGCATGTTAGTATTAGACAGAGCAATGTACATGACCATAATGATATTTTTTTAAAAAATGCTTTACTTTCTACGATGTCAGGGTGACACTGGTGCCCCAGGTGAGGCTGGCCCAACTGGACAAGATGGAGAACAGGTATTTTCTTTCTTTGACTTTAAACAAATAGAACCAAATGTATTTTGTTGGAGATTGATGTATTCAATTTTTTTTTTCCTGCAAGAAATGCAGAGATCAGATATCTTTTTTTAAATTGAAAATTATTTTTTTCTTTATGCATATTTCAAAAACCAGTGGAAAAAATGACACAAAAGATTTTTAAAATTTCTTAATTACCTAATAAAAAGTGTAGTTTTTTTAATAGTTTTTTATTCATCTGTAAATCTTTTTAAAAAAATTATAGGCCTACATTAAAAAATATTGCTGAAAACTTTAACACTATTTAGTGAAAGCTTATATTTTATATTTTAGTGGAATAAATTCATTGATGAATTAAATATATGAACTCCTTTGTTGTTTTTTTTCCTTTAGGGAGACCCTGGTGAGGTTGGACCCATGGGAGCTCCAGGAGAAATGGTAAGTCTGTCCTTGCTATTCAAAAGTAAATCTTAAATGGTAAGTCTGTCCTTGCTATTCAAAAGTAAATTTTAAATGGTAAGACTGTCCCTGCTATTGACAAGTAAATCTTAAATGGTAAGACTGCCCCTGCTATTCACAAGTAAATCTTAAATGGTAAGTCTGTCCCTGCTATTCAAAAGTAAATTTTAAATGGTAAGACTGCCCTTGCTATTCACAAGTAAATCTTAAATGGTAAGTCTGTCCATGGTATTCACTAGTAAATATTAAATGGTAAGACTGTCCCTGCTATTTACAAGTAAATCTTAAATAGTAAGACTGTCCCTGCTATTCACAAGTAAATCTTAAATGGTAAGACTGTCCCGGCTATTCACAAGTAAATCTTAAATGGTAAGACTGTCCCGGCTATTCACAAGTAAATCTTGCTGGTTAAAATTAAATAGTTGCATGGAATAATTTTATTTCTATTTCTAGGCGTCTTAGTCTTATAACTTAAGAATTGTTACTAACCTAAAAACTAAATACTTAGGTATTATTAACCTAATAACTAAACATTCAAATGTATATGACTAAACGATTAACACTTTTCAAAAAATGTATTATTTGTAGGAGGTTCCTTCAACAATTATTTTTATATTCTATAATATGACAGTACTGTGGATTAAAGTGGGGGAACTTTTGGTTACTCAATATAATGTTTTAAATTCATAATTAAACTGAGTTCCTAGACACAATGTTGAAATGATTATTTGTGATTTTGTTTACCCTTCTAAATGAACTTTTTTTCCTGCTGCTGCTGATGAGCAGGGTCCCAGAGGATTTTTGGGGCCACGTGGAAGACCCGGTCCAATTGGGCCACCTGTAAGTTATAACAATTTATATACTACAACTTTAATAAATTATTAACTATCAATATTTTTATAAGTTACGAATTATATTTTACATTGATCTAGTCACATTCCTACATCCCATTGAAACTGTTCACTCATTTATCACTTTGGTTTTTTGATATTGTACTGACTTACATTGATTGATGTCCTCAGGGTCTGCCTGGTGGAGAGGGCCCAGTTGGTCCCAAAGGTGATCAGGTAAGACTTTGTCTTCAGAGGGAAAAAGACATTTACAACTCTTAATATTTAATGGAAGCAAGTAATTCTGTAAAACAAAAACTTTTATCACCATGGCAACTATTATTAAGGCAGGGAATATATTTTAGACTGTCTCAAAACTTGAGATGTTAAACACAAACCTTTTAAACGTTGGGAGGAATTTAAATATTTTAAAAAAAAACACATTTATTCATAAACTCTCAACAGTGAATTAAAGACGTCTACTTCCTTTGCTGGCTGTGGAAATTAGCTTTGTTATTTTATGGTATTAATCTTTCTTTTCTTTTTAAAACTAAAGTATGATTTTTTTCTATCTTCCTACATTTGTAGGGATCAATTGGTGGCCCAGGAGCCCCAGGACAGACCGGTCCACCTGGACAAACTGTAAGTTTTCCGCAGATGTCCTCTCTGTTGTGTTGTTACTTGTTGTGGTGTCACTGTGTACTCAGTAGTGGTTCAGGGGAGCTGTAGACAGTACACTGTACAATACGCATTGGTGGGCTGCTCAAACAGTATTAGCTTAGTTGTAATTTAAGCACTAGTCTTTAGTATTGGGACTTTGGATATGCCACAGAGTGAATGGTAGTATTTTATTGCTATCACATTGCCCTATTCCAGATTTCCTTACTTATTGTAAATGTGTAGATATATTTGGGATGTGAAATTTTTTTTTGTCATTGATATTTGTATTGTGATGCTCTAAAAATGCTTTCTTTTTTTTCCTGTGGGTTTTTAAACAAAATTTGTTTTGATGTTTTTTTTTTTTAGTATTGGGATTTACAATGTTTTTGGCGTTGTGATGTCGTTGTTGGTGTAGTCTTTGAATATATGCTTGCGTTTAAAAATTTGTCAATTTATTTTTATTAACACATCTATTAACGACTAATGGACATTTTGTTATAAATCATTTAAACTATTAATGAATAAATGGTTTCATTTAAATGTATACATTTTAAGAGTTGAAAATCAATTTTCTTGAACATTCCTTAATTAAATCTCATTTTATTTTTCCAAAGGGTCCTCCTGGTCCTACAGGTCCTCTCGGACCAGCTGGTATTCCTGGAGCTACTGGTAAACCAGGTCTCCCCGGATTGCCTGGGCCAATGGGGCCATCTGTAAGTTGTTCTTACCATTTGTTCTTTTCAGTGATTAAGCAAACTATTGAACATTTTCAATCATCACAAATGGTCAATAGGATTTTATAACCAGATTTGTTAAAAAAAACTATTAATACAAAGTTTTTTTTTTAGGTAACTTTAAAATATACTGACACATAATTACAGTTCAATTATTTTAAAATTATTTATACACTTAAACTCTTTGATCCTTTACAAGCAAATAAAAAATATACATATGGAATTTTCCTTATATTCAAAATAATAGTCTTACAAAATTAAGAATTTAAATAAATTTCCATAAAATAAAACTAATTTAGTCATACAGAATAAGTAATTATTCAAAAGTATTGTGTGGGAAATAAAAGGTTCTCTCCTACTTTTACATCAACATCAATAAAAGAAATTCTCATACCAATAAATCCAGTATCAGAATGTTAAGAGACAAAATCTCATTGAATAGGTTAACAAATATTATTATTATCTTCTCAGGGCCTCCAAGGACCTCCTGGTACTGCTGGTGCTAAGGGTGATCTGGTATGTTTTATATAACTTACTCATGCTCTCATTGGGATAGTCATGTCAGTGCTTGACTGCCGTGTCATGTTTGTGCAAACCCTCACCTGGATGGGTTGAGCTGCAAGACTAAGCCTGCTATAATCATTGGAGAAGCTAATTTATAAATGCTTCAAACAAAAGTTATTAAATTTTGAAAGCTATTGGAGAAAGTGTTGAGATTGGTATTAGAGCACACGTTCATATTAAAAATTCTTGGAAAATTCTTGTAGACGGCCTATGCCCCAGACGGGGTAGAAAGGCGTAAGTAAGTAAGTCATATTAAATGACAATAATAACTGCACTGGCTGAATTGTTAGAGTAATGCATTATTGTTTTTATTATAATACTATTTGCTACATTATTGTATTGAAAATTTTTAAATCAACATTATATACAGGTTATCAAAATTGTATTTATTTTGATCAAGTAATGAGAATCACATCTCCCAAACAATAGATGGCATAGGCTGATTAATTTTTATGTTAAGGCAAAGCATGCAAACTAATCTTCACCTATTGACATGTAAAATCTCAAAACAGAATGAAGTCAAGTCAATACCTCCTCATTTTAATTCAGAGAAGAAGTTAAATAAGTCTGTATTTATGTTATATGTAAATGCTTTATCTTAATGGACTTGGATCTTTTTTATAAATTTAGAAGTGTTTATATGAAAGAAAATTAGCGAAACAAAGTATGGGGAATGCCTGATAAAAATTACGCAACAAAATAAAATTTTTTTGTTGTGTTCTTTTGATTCAAGTTTTTTCCATACTTTGTTCCGCTCATTTACTTTTACCTAAACTGATTGCAGTCTCTCCACCTTATTCCAATTTTATATTAAAGAGAGAATTTAATTCAAAGGCTGTTGAATAAGATGGCTTGATTAGGTTTTTTTTCTCTGTATGCGCGTATCTAACAGGGCCCTGCAGGTCAGCAGGGTGTTCAAGGTTACCCAGGTCCTCGTGGTGTGAAGGGAGACAACGGTGGTAGAGGTCCCTTTGGAGATAAAGGAGACGCGGTATTGCATTTCTCTATTATCATTATCTTCATGCAATATTGTCTTTTCTTTTTAAATGTTGTCTTATATTCTATTGCTAGCGTATTTGAGTCACTACAAACACAATTCTAAGTGACCCTAGCTTGCCAATGATTAAGAGTGGCTTGTAATGTTAACGTTATGTTTCTAGCTATTGATTTTTGTATTTCTTAAGATCTTTAAAAGTAGCAAAACATTAAATGATTTTTAAAAGAAATTTCCGTTTAAAGAATTGCCTGGCAAGTTTGACTAATAGGATCCTTGATTGGCCATAATTAGGGCGGCGCCTCTGGTCGCAGTTTTGTTCAAGTATTTTGATTATGTTTGATTTAAAGAAGATCACATTTAAATCTAGAATAATTCAAAATCTTTAAATAAATGTATCACATTTTTTCTTAATATTTATTTATTTGTAATTGTCTTAACACTGTTTCCTATAGGGTGTCGCTGGCAATGATGGAATACCTGGTGACTTGGGAGAGAAAGGAGAGAAAGGTTTGAGAGGATTAGCTGGAGCACCTGGACCTGAGGGTTTGGAGGGACCAAAGGTTGGTTTTGCTGATAAAGGTCAAGGTGATGGTGAAGCAGGAGTTTTAAAATACCTTCATTGCTGCGTCATTTATACTTGTTTGTTCTGGCATGAAAATTTTAAATAATAGTTTCAAGAGGGTTGTAGGCACCCATTCTTTTTTGTTCTGGTATGAAAGTTTTAAATAATAGTTTCAAGAGGGTCTTAGACACCCATTCTTTTTTGTTCTGGTATGAAAATTTTAAATAATAGTTTCAAGAGGGTCGTAGGCACCCATTCTTTTTTATTCTGGTATGAAAATTTTAAATAATAGTTTCAAGGGGGTCTTAGACATCCATTCTCTTTTGTATGTTCACTCAGTGTGAATCGTATGCAACTTAGTCAAAGTTTTAAAGATTTCATAAATCTTTTCAATCCAGACATTCTCTCCATGTTTTCAATAAACAATAAAATACAATTTAAGAATTGTTTTAAAATATTTTTACATACATTTTTTTATTGTTGGTCCTTCGCCTGTGAAGATAACCATGGCCTTGATTTTGAGTAGTAGCCTTGATTTGAGCTGTATTTTGTTTAAAGTGAGGGAGAGTTGCTCAAAAGTCACCCTCACTCTCTCATCCTTGCCTATTTGATCCACTGGCAAGGCATAATCAAAATGACTGGAAATAGACCACGGTGCAGTAGATGACCAGCAATATTATTAGCCTGTTGTTTTACCAAAATATCATCAAAGAGGCACACTCAATTAGGGTGACTATGGAAATAGCTTAGCCACAAAATTCAAAAAGTTTCCACCCCTTCCAATAAGTTCTTCCTGTACCACATAGCACATTGGGCAACAAATGATTTCCACCGGTGACTCATTTACAACATGGTCAAGGTTGTTGTCCTTTTTATCAAAGTCTCTTTGAAATGACTCCCTCCAAGTTTCCTGGGATTTCCTTGCTGCTTTTTCCCTTTATTATATATATAAATATATATACGCATACCAAAGGACGTGCTATACAGCGAGCTGGCGACAGGGAAAAGGTCAGTTGGACAGCCTCGTCTGAGATACTTAGATATATGCAAAAGAGACATGAAGTCGGCCAACATCGACATCTCAAACTGGGAGGAGCTGGCAGAGGATTGATCCTCATGGCGGGGTCTCGTGAAGGCAGGATCACTACATGCCGAGGATCAAAACAGGCCGGAAACAGCTGCAAAAAGAGCGAGGAGGAAGGCCGGTAAATACTGCTCCACCGCATTCGTGTGTGGGAAATGTAACAGAGACTGCCATTCAAGGATTGGTTTCACCAGCCACACCAAGAGCTGCAAGCAATAAAGATAATCTATCGTCTCCCGCATACATATATATACCCAATGTTTACCAGGATTGTTGAAAGTCTTTTAGCTAACTTCCAAATGAGGGGGTGGTAAAAAAATATGTTGTTAAAGTAACAAAAAAAGTTTTAAAAATTCTTTCTCCATAAAAAACACATTAAAAAAACATTTTACAGTACATTTTTTTTCCTGATTGTATCCAATTCCCTGAGGAATCCCATTTCCAGTCGGTTTGGTTCCTGGTGGGATTCCTTTCCCTGACAGGATCCCATTCCCCAGTTTGATCCTGCTCAATTATGAGATCTTTCCCCAATAAGATCACATTTTTTATCCTGTTTCCTAGTGGGATCCCGTTGCCCTGCACTGCATTCTGAAAAAAAATTGTATAGCCTTTTTCTGGTCGAAATCATCAAAATCAAGGGGCCTGTAAAAATAAAAAATTTCACTAAAGTAAAAAAGTACAATTTTATATTCCTCCAATGTAAATGGATGGGATCCCTTTCCATGTTAAGACCTCATTCCCCTTGGGATTATATATTTATATATATCTATATATATCTATATATATATCTACGATGAAATAAGTCTCTTTATTTATCTTTAAATTAGGGTGATTATGGACCACCTGGAGAAGTTGGACCTGCAGGACTTATTGGAGACAAGGTAAGCCTTGCTTATCTGCATGCATCACATTCAATATATTTTCATGATGACTTCTAATCATTTTACACTGCATGTAAATAAATTTAAGGAGATATTTGTATACTAATAAAAGTAGAACTGAATAAACATACCAGACAATTACTTTATTTAAGAGTACCCATATTTTTAAATTTTGTCAAAATTGTTCTCGGAAGGAAAGTTGGTTGGATAACATGAGATTTAGTTATTGGTCAAAGTGGGAAAACTGAATAAGCATTTTTATAGCATGGAGTTGATGGGATTATATTTGCCCACTGCTAAGTCCATAGAGGATAAAACTTATTCATTAAACTACTGAAACTGTATGTTTGACTTTAATGAAGTCTCCCCAAAATTGTCACAAGTCAGAAGAAGAGACGCTAGAATGAAAAGGTTCAAGAGGAATTTCCCATAGGACAGCTGATCACTTGCTTTGTCTCCTACTGAGTCCACTTTAAAGCAAACCTGTCATTATGAAGAAATATTTTCTAAGATTGTTTTCTTCTTTTACTTGAAGGGTCGTAGTGGTGTACCTGGGTTTGCTGGCTATCCAGGCCCACCTGGTCCAAAGGTGAGAATTTTACTGTATTGTCATAAATATTATGGTTTATGCACAACTTTTAGCACTGTATCTGTTCATTAGAACTTTTAACCTTTTTTCAACAAAAAAAATTTAAATACCTTCTGATAAAGTATTGTGAAGACAAAAGTTGAAGATGTACTGTTTGTAAATGTTATTTAAAACCAGAACATTTTATGATATATTTATTTCATTTCTTTGCTTTGTTTAACTAATTTTTTTAATCATATCTCCTGCTACCATAATTTATTTTTCAATCATATTTTCTGTTGATATAATTATTTTTTTTCAACATATATATCTTTTTTTAATAACTGTAGGCTGAAAAGCACAAGCAAAAACGGCAACTGAATCAGTAAGATTTTTTTTTAAATGTTGAATGTCACCTGACTAGGTTTTTTTTAAAATTTGCTGTATTTGTTTTATTTCAGGGAGAACAAGGCAGAGTCGGAAGGAGGGGTCGTAGAGGTGTTAGGGGTAAACCGGTAAGAATTCTATGTTCAGAAGACAGTAAGATATCGATATTTATGTTTTCGTAAAGCAAAAAATTCTAAGATAATAATATGTAAAGATTTCTATTATTTCAGTTAAAGCTGGAATCATAAATTACACAATGTATGACTGAGAGGTGATGATACTTTCTAGTCACATATAAATATATGTATTTAATAATAATCTACAGGGACATGGAATTTTAAAAATTTTATCTTTAAATATTTTTTTTTTTAATTTTAAATTTTTTTAAACACTTCCTGTGTATATTTCATTTGTGTCAGCAAGATAAAATGAAACATTCATTTACATGGCAACAAGCCCTATGAAAGGAGAAGAAAAACATGTTTGGGTGGAGGGTGTCTAGGAATCCCCCCTTATCTCTCAACACTATTGTGTCAGTAAATTGAATTCTGTAACTTTTGCAAATATCATGTAACCAATTTCTGTGACCTTTTTCTCAGGGTTTGATTGGCCCACAAGGAGAACAGGGTGAAGCAGGAGTTAGAGTAAGTTCATCAAAATGTTGCAAAGTGTATTTTGGTCATTTAATGTTGGATAATTGATGTTGAGCCATAAATGCTGGATATTAATTTTAATGAGAAAATCATTTATTATTGAAAGTTTAACAAAAAAAACATTTTAAATATGTTGATCATATGATTTTTTTATACCTGTAAATCCAAATAAAAAAGTTAGATCTTAAATTTGTCAAACTTTCTACATTCAATACTTGTAAGGACTTTGTTATTTTATTTACCTACGTTTCTAATAAACAATATAATTTTTTAATAAGTTTGAATCGGAGCCATTTGCCTGTATCTAAACTTTTCACTTTCTTTTTTAAATTATTAAGCATGAGAAAGATTGAAGACTTTTGTTGATTTCTTCAGGGCCAAAGAGGTGAGAGAGGCAAACAGGGAGTACCAGGACCACCAGGTGGCAAGGGAGACCCTGGCCCAGCTGGACCACCAGGTTTTACTGGAGAGCAGGGTATCCAAGGACCTCAAGGACCCCCAGGACTTATGGGACCCCCTGGACCTAATGTAAATTTTGCTTAAGATTAAGTTAATGATAGTTTGTAGATCAACAGCTTGTAAATTTAAAGTCTAATGGCACAGATTCATTTACAGCAGCAATTATGATCAAGCTGTAATTAAATTATTACTCTGACTGATATTCAGAAAAGAAAACTGTAAATACACAAATAATATAAATTTAAATTGTGTAGAGAGGAGAATTTTTTGTTCCAGAAAAGAAAACTGTAAATACATAAGTGATATAAGCTTACATTGTGGAGAGAGGGTGGAAAGAAATCAATCAGACTGACACTTTTTATGAATGAGCTTTAAAAAATATTATTCATCTTTGACAATTTTCTACACTTATTATTAAAGATCTCTAAATGCCACTTCCAAACACATGAAATTCGATATATAAAGAAAGAAATTGTTTTTGGGGCGTTTAAGTAACTTTTCAGTTACTTATTTACCTAAAATAACATAAATAAGTTGTATTCAATTCCTAATATAAGCTATACAATAAAAAGTGCTATTTGCAATAAAATATTTTTAAAATGTATTTTAAACCTACTATATTTAATACACTCATGTTGTCTCATAAGCACACTATATCAACAGGGCATACCTGGACATGATGGTGTAACTGGACCCCCTGGTGACCGCGGTGAGCCTGTAAGTGAGCTAACAATATTGTCATTATAAACTACGGTATATATTCCTCTAGATTTTATGGATTTTAATTTACTAGCTCTCAGGATGTAAAGAAAATAATATAGAAATTACTTTAAAAAGTCATGGCTTTTAGTTTATTTAACTTGTCTTCTCTTATCATCTTCCACATGTTAATTTTTTTAGTATTATCTACTCCATGCTATAATTTCGTATTGACCGCGACGCATCCCCCATTACCTTGATCCATTGATAGTCATCAGTATGAATGAATACAGATTACATGAGTTATAGGCCTACTATTATCATAATCTCTTATATATATATCTTTCTGGTGTGATGGTGGTCTGCTTCACAATCAGCGAATTTGGTATTGGGAGTATATTACAAATAATTCTAAATGTTTGAAAAAAAAATATGGCTCAATAATGAGTTGACTAGTGCGGAACTATAATTCCTGATTAGTACGCTTATTGATATTTATTTTTTATAAACCCAACTGTGTTTGGTGCGTAATATTTTCTTTTCGGTAACTGAAATTGTCTCAATTTAAGCATGGTGTAAAAAATATTAGGTTTAAAAGTGGTTGGGACATAAGAATATTTAATTGACATCAGAATATTTAATATAGTTCATGGGCGTGAAATAAAAAGTGTGCAGTGACGTATCATGGGGGAAGGGGTGTAGCAAAAATTGGGATTCTTAAATTTGCGTTACTTGAGTTCATGTTTTGTCAAGTAATTTTAGCGGATGGGAAATTCACGTATTGCTGACGCCAATGTTTGCGGGTTATATCTAGTTTTAAATACTTTGATTGTTATGAAACACTAAGCAAATACAAAAGATAAAAGATTTCTTCATTAAATGCAATTTTAGGTTCAAAAAGAGAGAAAATCATGTTTTGTTATTATCTTCTTCAAATTTAAATGTTTGCTCCCCTTTTACCTCTAAACCTCTCATGCTGCCCTCGCTCACTTTTTTGTCTTTCTTCATCACTCATTTTTTACCTCAACACAAAACACTCGCGCTCCATTGCTCAGTTCGATATTTCATTGCCATTTATGATGTTACATTGAGTTTCTTCCTAATGAAATCCCCAGGGCATCCCCGGCAGTCCTGGACAGCCAGGTCAAGTTGGTGTGATGGGACCACCTGTAAGTATATAGGATGGAAGTCAGACTGTGGTATTAACACACTTCACTGATAGCAGTCAGAGGCAAAGCTCTTAATCACATGCTGCGTTTGGTGCAAGTAAAACTGGAATAGTGCTGCCTTGTGCACATCTCTTCTACTGTCAAACTTATCATTCATAAATGTAAATAATCTATACAAAAACAACATTCAATTATGACTTCATTGTATACATGCTTGACACCAGGCAAGCTGGCAAGTGGTGTGGGTGGGTGGGGCGGGGTTGTTGTGAATTTCAAGCAAGAATAGGAGGAATGTCCTCTCCATATTTTTACATGTTTAACAATTAAAATTAAACTCAAGTTGAGCATTCACAATACTTTATCTGCACACCTTTCAGCTATCCAGATAATTTATTTAAGATGCAAGCCTTTCTTGAATTAGTTTGATGATTACAATTGTACTAGCTCTCTTAGTACCCTATAGTGACAATTTTCAACACATTTTTTCAGGGACCTAATGGAGATACTGGCCCAGCTGGTGACCGAGGCACACCGGGTAACCCTGTAAGTAATGTGTCCTGTCAGATGAGGTCAACTGAATTAGCAAGTGTTTTGTGCCAATTATTGAAGTAATGTGGATTTACACTGAGAAGTCAGACCTCTAGCTCATTTTAGCATGGGTTACTGAAAGAAATTTCTGTCTTCTTCGACCATTGATTAAACTTAGTTTAACAATCATTAGTTTCATGCTATGTAAAACATGAAAAATGTCAATCATTATAAGGGACAGATATAGCCCCAATCTATTGAACTTCTAAGGATTTAAGATAAGCTTTATTTATTGATTTATCTGAACTTGAATTGATTGTTATGAAATATTTCAACATCCTATAACAAAAAGACACATACCAAAGTTTAGAAATAAACCAAAACAAAATAATAATAAAAAATGTATTAAATAAAATTGAATTAATTTGATGTCAGTAACAACAATATCATCAATTTCTTCCAGGGCCCACCTGGTGACACTGGTGTACCTGGTGCAGCTGGAAAAACTGGACCTGCTGTAAGTCTGATGTGTAACTAAACTTGTGACACATTAAGAAGTTTAACTATACTTATGACACATTAAGAAGTTTAACTATACTTATGACACATTGAGAAGTATAACTAAACTTATGACACATTGAGAAGTATAACTAAACTTATGAAACATTGAGGTGTGGAATAATAATAATTGTTATTTAAGAAGCAACCCTTTTTAAAAAAAAACTCTTTCTTGTTGTTTCATTTTTTTGTCCTTTCTTCTGCAGAAGACCCTTAGCCGAAACATCTGCCCTTTATTGCCCTGTCTTTATATTTCGAGCCTCCACTTACCTTGTTCCACAATTTTCTAAGAAATAGCAATTTAAAAAAACAATTCTGTAATCTTAGAGAAAATGTTTATTTTTGTGCATTTTAAACTTATATGGGATGCAGATCCACTTCAACACCATACACCTTATATACTCTAATTACTTAATATAATGCCACTTATTTGGCTGTAGATGATTAATGTAAGACCAAACCTTTTACACTCAAATTACTAAATTTATTATAATGTCAGAGGTCAGAGGGCATGTGCCCCAAAAGGCTACTGGATCAGAATAATAATTATAATGTAGGAAATAGTAGAGCAATACAGTTGAAAGCTTTAAATGAAAAAACGGGATCATACAAATGGCCATTTCGGCCAGAAGCCTTCAGTGGACAAAACAACAAGATGATGTGGCAGTTGATGAAAAGCTATTTAATTCTGTCCCCTGTCTTATTTAGGGGGCTACTGGTCCTGCTGGAAACCCAGGCCCACCTGGACCCGTTGGCCCTCCTGGCTTCCCAGGTGACAGAGGCTACCCTGGACCACAAGTGAGTGTGTTAGGATTTTGTGTCTTTTGTTTGAGCCATAATGGAAGCATCCTTCTATTGATTTTACTTTACCAAATAACAAAATATTTCATCAATATCTGTCAAACTGAAACCTCAAATGTTTAGCTTGTAATATGAAACAAATAAAATTCAACAAATCTCTTTCTATACATTTTTAAATTCTATTTTGAATTTCAAAGTTTGCCCGAATCAGAGGGGTAAACATAAAATATTAAAATCTCAATATGATACAAGAAAATAATGATACAAAATTTAGCTAAAATCAATAACATTTTGAATCAAATGAATGTTTCTCCTGTCTTGTCTGACTCTCTAGGGCAAAGATGGCCCAATTGGACCTGGTGGATCTGAAGGAAGTGTTGGACCTCCAGTAAGTTTTTTAAAAAGAACAACACATAATTTATAATTTAATATTATTTATATTAAAATTATTAATGAAAGGACTGTTATTTTAAGATGACACTTAATCTATAAACTAGTCTTTTTTTTCAACAGAATAATTCCTTTTTTTAAAATCATAAGCATGTTACTTTTTTTCCCCCACCAAATAACATTGGAGCATGAATTTACTTATATTATGTTAAGCTATACACAGTTTGTTGAACTTTAAAAAAAAAAAATTAACAAAGTAAAGCAATGTGCTCTTAAAACTTTGAAGGATGCTATTTGTGTTTCGCTGTCTAGTTCTTCAATTAGGACAAACTGGTGAAGTTTAGTGAGAACCCACAACCTCTCACAAATGTATGCATTTCAACTCTGTTTTTTTCAGCACAACCTCTCACAAATGTATGCATTTTAACTCTGTTCTTTTCAGCACAACCTCTCACAAATGTATCCATTTTAACTCTGTTCTTTTCAGGGAGAGAAAGGATCTCAAGGATTGCCTGGACCTGCAGGTACTGGTGGCTCACAGGTAAGAATTGATAGATGTGGCTGTGTATCTTTGGTCATCTTTTATTTTCACAAATATTCAATGCTGTGATATTTTTAAAAGTCATTATGAATACTCCTCATATTTAATGGGTAAAATTCCTTTTTTGAAGAATTCATCTTGAAAAAATCATGACCCAAGCATAATTTTGTCAAATTATTTGTCAGTTCTCATGACCATGTTCAATTTCTCAATAACTTGTAATCGACAACTTTTTGTCATTTCTTCCAGGGCCCACCTGGCCAACGTGGTGAACAAGGAAAAAGAGGAGAGAAAGGCGCCAGTGTAAGTTTGTGTAGGAAATTAACTTCATTTGTTTTAGTTGGATTCCATTAACATAAGATTTGAAAGAGTGTGATCTTTATTCAACTTCTCCTGTTGAATTGTATTAAGGTAAATTTGTTAACATCAAAATTGATTTTTTGTTTTTTTTTTGTTGCTACATCACTTAAAAATGTGTTTTGTTTTCTGATATCAGGCCATAAAGAAACAATAAAAATGATATGCTATTGTTACTTATTTGTTCCAGGGACCTGAAGGACCCCAAGGTCAGCCTGGCCCAATGGGTGGTGTAGGAGCTAGAGTAAGTAAAATGTGTATTCATCACTCTTGAACAGCCCTAAATAAATTTAGATAAATCACTCTTGGACAGCAATATATAACTGTAGATAAACACAATGAATGGGTGGTGTAGGAGTTAGAGTAAGTAAAATGTTTATCCATCACTCTTGAACAGCCCTATATAAATTTAGATAAATCACTCTTGGACAGCAATATATAACTGTAGATAAACACAATGAATGGGTGGTGTAGGAGTTAGAGCAAGTAAAATGTTTATCCATCACTCTTGAACAGCCCTATATAAATTTAGATAAATCACTCTTGGACAGCAATATATAACTGTAGATAAAATGACTTTTGAACAGCACTGTATAAACACAACTGTACACTGAAGTATTGTTTTTGCCATTGAGTAAGGGAGACTACTTTGGTTGCACGCATATTGTAATTGATTAAGCAGTTTATTTTTAAATTAAGCAGTGCACCGTTTTTTTCTAAATGATTTTTCTTATGGTTTCTATTTGTAGGGTTACAGAGGACCAGCTGGTCCAATAGGCCCACCTGGCATGAACGGAGACAAAGTAAGTAGTAGCGTGGGTGATTTTCACTAAGCATCAAAAAATTTGTCGACTGTTTTGGCAACATGCGATGGTAACTGCTGTCAGTTGATTTTATTTGTTTCTGTTCCTTTCTTCATAATATTAAAAAATTATTCATAATTAAATTATTGCTATATTTAAAATTCAATTTTAAATATTTTTTTAAGGAATAAGAAAAGCTTTTGGTTTAAGATTGTTTGTTAAAAATGAGCCAGATTTAAACTTTCATTGATTATCTGTGCTAGGGAGACCAAGGACCAGCTGGAGAGAGAGGAGAAAAGGGAGCTTATGGTCCACAGGTATGTGTTACAATAGCTTGCCGGCGCCTGGGATTTGTTACTATCTAATATTAACAGATCCACATGTGCACTATTTAATGGATAGTTTTATATATGGTATTTTTTAACATGCTATGAAACCACTCTGTCTTAATGTTTGACAGATAGGATCTAAGTAAAGATGTAAATATGTGGCAAGTTTGCTTTTGTTGCTCTCAAACAATACAATTTTGAACTCAAATAATTAATAAAGGTGCTTTTTTTAGGTTTAAAGTTGATCGTTGAAGTAAAAAAAAAATTATAAACTAATTTTGACATATTTTAAACAAGTTACTTTTCTTTGTTATTTTATCAAATTTTTTACCTTGTGATTTTTGAAAAAATAACAAACAATAAATTTTGTTCTCCAATTAGGGACCACCAGGCCCACAAGGACCAGTTGGCTTGCAAGGACCACCTGGACCACCAGTGAGTACTAGCAAATTGCTCCAAACTTTTTCATGTTTTTATCTTTTTTTTTTATAGTGTAACACTTTTTTAAACATCTCAAAATGTCATTGTTAAAATTCATGAAGCAGGAATCAGTTCAGATTTGCTTACATAGTATGTGTACATTCTTTAAGAACTGAAACGGCTACCATTTTAACCTATTTTAATCTTCCAGGGCCCGCCAGGTGAATCAGGCCCAAGAGGTGTGCAAGGTGTACCAGGCATAAAGGTTAGAGATGGACTGGAGATTAGTTACATAATTTTCATTAAATCATGAAGTAGAGATCTTGTATTAAAATGCCTCCATGTTTCATATGTATTTAGTGCAATATCTGCAAATCATGAGAAGTAAACCTCAGCAAAATTATTTTAATGCAAGTTGTTATTTTAATTGTCTGCAGGGATCTGAAGGCCCTCGTGGTTTGCTCGGTCCTGTTGGTTTACCTGGTCTACAAGGTATGCCAGGTTCACCAGGTGAAAAGGGAAATGCAGGAGAGTTCGGAAAGCAGGTAAATACAAATGACTTTATTTTAACATTCAATATCAACAGTTGGCTATAGCATGCCTCTACTTGCTGTGTGCAGTATGGTCATGAAGTCTTACTTCAAAAGCTCATCTGTGTAAAGAGGTTCTCAAAAAAAATAAATGTTTTAACAATGGGTGGAGTAACATTTATAACACATTTCAGGGGAAATAAGAACTCGAATATTTAGGATGCATTGTAAAAAATATTGCTTCCCTTAATTTAATAAAATGTAATTACAATCTTATATTAATATAAATTTGTAATCAGTTCTTCGTTTGTTTTGTTCTTTCCTTCTAAATATTACTCATTGTCCAAATTAGTGCTTGTCCAAAATTGAATGTATTAATACCTTTCAATGCTGGGCATTAGCACTGACAGACTTGCATGGTAGCTTAGTACTATATCACATACAAAACTCATACAACTATTTTAACTATGTGTACATTATGATAGTATTTATTAAAATTTAATATATAAAGTCCTTTCAATTTTTTCTTCATATAAATGTTTGAACCTTAACGCTTTTGTTTCATTTGAAATCAGGGTCCCCCTGGAGCACCGGGACCTCAAGGAAGTCCGGGAGTACCAGGCAGTGCTGTAAGTCTTTTGTCACTTGGTTTTAATTTATATCTATTTATGCTTGCATATCATATTATAACGATAGAGCTGAAACTAATTTATTCAAATAAATATAATTTTTTCAAATTTTAAAATAATTATGTTTAAAATTTGTCAAATAATTTAATTTTATACTCCATCTTATACTCACTTCAGGGAAACCCCGGAGAACCCGGCAATTTGGGAGCTGATGGTGCCCCTGGGCCTAAAGGTGACAATGGTCCACCAGGCCCACCTGGAAGTTCTGGAACTGATGGCCCACCAGTAGGTTTCTTTTTAAATTAAGCTTAATCTCCATATCATTTCTACAACCATTAAAGAAAAGCATAGTATGAATATACAATATTTAGATTTTTTAAAAATATTTAAAAATATATGAAAATGCAGTTTAAAATAAACAGAGTTGATTCATTTCAGTAACGCTTAAAAAATCAGACATCACTTAAAAAATGTGGTTAAGTAAAGAAAGTATAGGTAAATGATATGTAAAAAAATTAAGCTATCAATAAAATTATAATTATGATCAGCCCGACTCTCTAGTAGAATAAATTCATTTGATGGGCTGAATCCACTTTTGTAATTTTTTTTTAACCACAAAATTTACATCTCCAGGGACCACCAGGCATTCAGGGACCTAAAGGTGATGAGGGTCGCCCAGGTCTTCAAGGAGAGCCAGGTCCTAGAGGAGAGAGGGGAGAGGATGGTGAGAAAGGACACATGGTGAGTGGTGTATTATTTAACAATGAATGTTTTAGCTATGACTGAAGTTCAGATGTTTTTTATGTGACAATATTTTAAACAAGTTATTAACAAACCCATTTTCTCTTTTGTTATTTTGTTTTTAAAAAATAAAATAATAACATGATGTTAAATATGCTTTCTCAAATATCAGGGCATGATGGGACCCCCTGGACCTGCTGGAGAAGCAGGAGAAGCTGGACAAAAGGTGAACATTTTCATCCTCCCGTATTTACCTCATTTGACGTAAACAAGCATTTGAATGTTGTGCGACAATGATTTTTAAAAAATGTCATTGTTTTATCACATGGTATTGACATTTGTATGATGCCATTAACATGGGATTAGAAAGAGTGGACGTGGGTAAAATCAAGTTGCATTTTTTTATTTAAAAACCCCAAAAAAGAAGGGTTCTAAACTTACACAACTGGAAAACTGTGTTGTCACTGACGACCAAATCTACCAATGACACACAACTGGAAAACTGTGTTGTCACTGATGACCAAATCTACCAATGACTCAGTTTTGTCTGTTGCAGTTGACTTGAATGATAATTTTTGTTGCAGAAATACAAACTGCATGCCTTGACATTCACCTAGCTCTTATCCTGTTAACAGAAGCAACAAAAATTATTACTCTTCTTTCATGTCTAAACATAAGCATACGTTTTGTTTTTTTATTATCATTACAATAAAATTAAATCATGTCATTGTTTGTTGTTTCTTTTTTTTTCTACCACTCAGGGTGAGGAAGGTGTGGCAGGCAAAGATGGTGAAGCAGGAACCCCTGGACCAGAGGTAAGATGTAGGCCAGTTGGTTGGCCAGAGGAACACTTCAGAAGAGGGCAAATAATCCATCTATGTGTTGAGTCAATATCAAATGAATAATGAAGATAAAATTTTTTTTAAAATCATAAAGATTTATTCTGGCTGTAGTTTAACAATGTTGCCACTATGTTTTACAAATGTTTCAGTAATATGCTGTGGTTAGTGGGATTATAACTATTATATTAGTGTAAGTGTAAGGAAAAGACAACCCCCTTGATTAACAACCTGCAAAGAATTGTTTTGTATTTATTATGTGGATTTAAAATTACCTTTTCTCATTTGTGATTTTAAAATAATCTTTTAGGGCCCAGTAGGACCTCCAGGTGAACCTGGTTTGCCAGGTACAACAGGACAACAGGTAAGATAAACTATTTATAAATATACTGAATTTTTTTTGTATGACCTAAAGATTTATTTTTTTTAAATTTAGTCCTATTACTTTATGGGTAAATATTTTAACAAATTTTTTAAAATACATTTTAAAATATTTATTTTTATTGGAACAAGAGAGGATCACTAGAGAAAATAACATATATCTTCCAATAAAAATATATGTTAAATGATGAATCCATGTATTTTTCTTAGAAATGTATATTTTTTCACACATAACATTTACATATTATTTCAAGTGTGGGCGGTGTGACTTTAACCTGATGTGGTCTCAGGTTTAAATCATAGATTTTTAAGAGGAAATATTTTTTGACAACCATTTTATGATTAAGTGTACTAAATTTACGCATGTTGCTTCTCTATCTTATAGATCCTCTGCTGAAAATTATTTAATTTATCTTATTGGATATATCAGAACAATATTTAGAATTAGGTGTTTGTTACAATTTGTCTGACTAAGATGAATAGAGTTTATATGAAATATTGACGAGGAAGTTTTTGTTAAGCATATTTTTTAACACCTTAAATATGCCACTCAAAACTTCTCACAAATGTAATTTATTTCTCTGTAATGCTCTGAAATAATCAATGATCTTTTGTACTATTGACAGGGAGAGATGGGTCCACCAGGACCGGCTGGCTCTGATGGTGTTATAGGACATAAGGGTGATAGAGGCTTCCCTGGTAGCAGAGGAGAGCGAGGCCAACCAGGGTCACCTGTGAGTATCACAGCTTTAAAAGCATCATAGTAGATGAATTACTTTTAAATTTGTTCTACTTTCCTAATCATGTTATCCAGATGGGCTTAAGTTAAAAAATATTCATAGCGTATGTTTAAAAATTTACCTAGGAAAATCTGAGCATTATAACTGTTGACATCACAAAAGAGCTATGCTGAATTATCTTCTTGGGTAAAGCTTTGCTAAAGTTATCTTCTTGGGTAAAGTTTAATGAAGTTATCTTCTTGGGTAAAGTTTAATGAAGTATCTTCTTGGGTAAAGTTTAATATCTTCTTGGGTAAAGTTTAATGAAGTTATCTTCTTGGGTAAAGTTTAATATCTTCTTGGGTGAAGTTTAATGAAGTTATCTTCTTGGGTAAAGTTTAATGAAGTTATCTTCTTGGGTAAAGCTTTAATGAAGTTATCTTCTTGGGTAAAGTTTAATGAAGTATCTTCTTGGGTAAAGTTTAAGATCTTCTTGGGTAAAGTTTAATATCTTCTTGGGTAAAGTTTAATGAAGTTATCTTCTTGGGTAAAGCTTTCCAGAAATAATGATCTTGGGTACAGTTTTTGGTACAGGTACAGTTGATGTTTATTATGAGTACAATAAAAACTGCATACATTTGATTGTTTGACCTAAATGTAAACCAAACATTTTTGACATGAATTGGTGTCTGACATTGCTGATGGACAAAATATTATAATAAAAATGGATTCATCAAAATAAAATAAAATGGTATCTAAGAATAAAACTGCAATACTTTTCTTTTTTTTTTTCACCAGGGTGTGACTGGACCACAAGGCCCACCTGGACCACCCGGTCAACCCGGGCCAGTGGTGAGTTTTTATTATTTTTTTACTAATATGTGTTTCAAGATTTGTATGAAAATAAACTTCAAACACAAGGGGGTTGGGGGTGGATGGGGTGGCAACTTGCCACAATATCAAAATACTGAAATTGATGAAAGAAAGTTACAGCCAATTAAAATATTCTGATAAGCAGTTTCCTATCTATTGTCCTAAAATACTCCAACAGGATTAAATAAAAAATATTTTTTACGTAAAATAATAGACAAGACAAGATATCACAAGTTAAAATATTTCTCAATGTATTATTGACAGGGAGAGACAGGAGTGTCTGGACCACCAGGTACACCAGGACAGCAAGGACCTTTGGTAAGTCATTTTAAATAATGAATGCAACCAATATATTGTATTATTTAGCGATGGATTTTCAAGATCTAGGTAGGCTTACTTGTATTTTTATTTTATTCCATCATTATTTTTTTTTACAACAAATAAGACAACTTTTGTTCTATGCAGGGACCACCAGGACCACTTGGCCCTAAGGGCAGTCAAGGAATTAAGGGTGTCAAGGTAATTTGTAAATTATTTTCAAAATATATATATTTTTTAAAAATTTTAATTAATTTTTTATTGTACCATTGTGGTAATGGATCTTACAGTCTCATCCTGAAAAAAAACAAAAAACTTTTTTTTCTCTTCCTTTCTCATCCAACAAATTCATAATGACATACTTTTACTTTAAATTGACTATTTACTTTCATCTCAGGGACACCAAGGAAACATTGGCCCCCCTGGCCCAGAAGGACAACCAGGGCCAAAGGGAGAGCCAGGGCCGAGAGGACCGGAAGGACTTAAAGGAGATATCGGAGTAGTTGTAAGTGAAACAAGCTTTTATAAGTGCTCCTCACTTTCTGAGACATCGTTTATAAAAATGTTCACAATTTTCTGTGGTTCCCAAAGTGGAGTAGAAACTCTTGTTGTGTTTAATAATAAATAAAAAGTTCATATTTTGGATCAATGACCGATTTTGAATCACAATTTCTTTTTTTTTCTCTCCACTTAATTTTTAAGAAGAATTTAGTATGTAAAATAAGTGCATTGAAATATTTTCTTAAGGAAAGCATTATTTTTATAATAATAGTCCATATGAGTATGAGAAATTTCAAAATCATTAACAAAAATGTTAACATGCTATGCAGCCTAAGTTATGAGAAAGGATAATTTTACTTTCTAAAAGAAAAACTAAATATTTGAATGCATAGACACAAAAAAGATCAGTGGAAGCATTATTCTTGTTGTCAGCGTTTTAAGCAGACTATTTTAGAATACAATAGTTCTGCAATGCACAACTGTAGACTGTTAATGAAGGTCATTGGATAACATTTCTATTGGAAAGAGTTTAACCCACATTATAAATGAGCTTATTCTCAGTAATCTAAAACAAATTGATAGAATCGTACTGCATGTTTTAATGGTAAATTTTTTTAACAGAATATTTCATTTTACAGGGCCCACCAGGACCAACAGGCCCCGCAGGATCAGATGGACCACCGGGACCAGTGGTATATTTATATAGAGAAACTGATGATCTTCACAGTTGATAAAAATTAATTAGATGTTTATACTAAATTTAGTCCTAATTGAAATAATTATTGTCATCATTTCATTTCAATGCTCTTTGCTTAGGGGTTGGGTGTATGTGTAAACATATTCTGTTTTAATGTGTAATTAGAATTCCCAGCCAATGATAAAATAGAATAATATTTTATGAATTTCACTTGCAAAAGATAAAACTTGAATGGTGAGGAAACCTATTACAAACTTTGGCTGACAGTTTCTTAGTATCATACTACTATAAAAATAATAATAATAAAATATTAACATTTGAGGCAAACATGGCCTGCAAATGACTGAAATTTTGTTAATGTTTTTTTAAAACATTTTTTATATTATAGGGACCTGAAGGACCGTCTGGACCTAAGGGTGAACACGTGAGTGATTTCTGTTTTTAATTAACCATATTTATGAAGCAAAAACCAATCTCTGATGCCATAAGTATCGCAAGCAAAACATTTTAAATTTTTTTACTTCATCTTATAGGTAAATGTTCCCCTTTTGAAATACACTAATTGAAAATATACATTTTGTAGATGTTGTATCAATATTTGTTTGTATTTTGATAGGGAACATCTGGACCAAAAGGAGAGATGGGGCCAGTTGTAAGTACCTCTGTCAAACACATGACATGATCATCTGTTACTTTTTATATAAGGGCAATGGATATTTCATCATCATTAAACTAGTTGCTTATTTCTTTGTGCCAAGAACAAATTAGTTTTGTTTTATTTCTTTATAAATCCCTGGTAAAAAATTTGATCTGTATAAATGAATATAACCTTAAAACATTAATACACATTTACACCTACTATAGGGTCCCACTGATTACAATAATATATGTTACATTTACATCTACTATAGGGTCTAACTGATTACATTAATATATGTTACATTTACACCTACTATAGTGTCCCACTGATTACATTAATGTTATGTTACATTTACACCTACTATAGTGTCCCACTGATTACATTAATGTTATGTTACATTTACACCTACTATAGGGTCCCACTGATTACATTAATGTTATGTTACATTTACACCTACTATAGTGTCCCACTGATTACATCAATGTTATGTTACATTTACACCTACTATAGTGTCCCACTGATTACATTAATGTTATGTTACATTTACACCTACTATAGGGTCCCACTGATTACATCAATGTTATGTTACATTTACACCTACTATAGTGTCCCACTGATTACATTAATGTTATGTTACATTTACACTATAGGGTCCCACTGATTACATTAATGTTATGTTACATTTACACCTACTATAGTGTCCCACTGATTACATTAATGTTATGTTACATTTACACCTACTATAGGGTCCCACTGATTACATCAATGTTATGTTACATTTACACCTACTATAGTGTCCCACTGATTACATCAATGTTATGTTACATTTACACCTACTATAGTGTCCCACTGATTACATCACTGTTATGTTACATTTACACCTACTAAAAGGGTCCCACTGCTAAACATTATATATATTACATTTACACCTGCTTTAGGGTCCCGCTGGTCCTCCAGGACCTCCAGGAGAAATTCTGTCAGTCCCACCTGGTGCATATGGAAGACCCCAAGGTGACCAGGCAGAAACTGAGAAGAGGAAGAGGAAGAGGCGAAGGAGGAGGAGGAGGTCCACAGAATCTGTTGACATTGATGATGACCTTGATAGTGTTAGGACCAAACTGCTGGCTAAACAACAAGGAGGGGTGGAGATACAGGTATGTGAGGGTGGGGATACAAGTATGTGAGGGTGGGGATACAGGTATGTGAGGGTGGAGATACAGGTATGTGAGGGTGGAGATACAGGTATGTGAGGGTGGGGATACAGGTATGTTAGGGTGGGGATACAGGTATGTGAGGGTGAAGATACAGGTATGTGAGGGTGGGGATACAGGTATGTGAGGGTGGAGATACATGTATGTTAGGGTGGGGATACAGGTATGTGAGGGTGGAGATACAGGTATGTTAGGGTGGGTATGTGAGGGTGGGGATACAGGTATGTGAGGGTGGGGATACAGGTATGTGAGGGTGGAGATACAGGTATGTGAGGGTGGAGATACAGGTATGTGAGGGTGGAGATACAGGTATGTGAGGGTGGGGATACAGGTATGTGAGGGTGGAGATACAGGTATGTGAGGGTGGAGATACAGGTATGTGAGGGTGGAGATACAGGTATGTGAGGGTGGAGATACAGGTATGTGAGGGTGGGGATACAGGTATGTTAGGGTGGGGATACAGGTATGTGAGGGTGGAGATACAGGTATGTGAGGGTGGGGATACAGGTATGTGAGAGTGGGGATACAGGTATGTGAGGGTGGAGATACAGGTATGTGAGGGTGGAGATACAGGTATGTTAGGGTGGGGATACAGGTATGTGAGGGTGGAGATACAGGTATGTGAGGGTGGAGATACAGGTTTGTGAGGGTGGAGATACAGGTATGTGAGGGTGGAGATACAGGTATGTGAGGGTGGAGATACAGGTTTGTGAGGGTGGAGATACAGGTTTGTGAGGGTGGAGATACATGTTTTTTAGGGTGGGGATAAAGGTATAATAAAATAATTAGTGGTCTTATATAGCGCGGTACCCCAGCCTAGGGCTGGGCTCACCGCTATGTACATAAAAATACTAGGAAAAGAGACATAATCATGACATTACAATAAAATTCATTTATGAAATTAAGATCAGCGTGTAACCAAAAAAACAAAAACAAATGTATATTCACCCACCCCAGAACTTTTACATGCCAAACCATGGATGGCAGCCAGCAGGATCGTTTATCGTTCAGAGGAGGGGAATAAGTCAGGGTAGTATAGTTTAAAATGATGTGCTTTGAGTGCAATTTTGAAGACCTGAGTTGTTGGTATATTGCGGATGTGTAGCGGCAAAGAATTCCATTGAGGTTTAGAAATAGTTATGTGAGGATTGAGATACCCGGTACTGGTATGTGAGGATGAAGATACAGGTCTAATGAGGTTTAGATACATGTATGTGAGTACGGAGATTCTGGTTAATTCAGGTTCAGTTACTGTTATGTGAGGGTGGAGATACAGGTATGTGAAGGTGGGGATACAGGTAAGTGATGGTGGAGATACAGGTATGTGAGGGTGGAGATACAGGTATATGAGGGTGGGGATACAGGTATGTGAAGGTGGGGATACAGGTAAGTGATGGTGGAGATACAGGTGTGTGAGGGTGGAGATACAGGAATGTGAAGGTGGCGATGCAGGTATGTGAGTAAGAAGATACAGGTACATTGAGGTTTAGATACTGTTATGTGAGGGTGGAGATACAGGTATATCTGGTGTGTGTGTGTCTCTGATATCAATATTTTGGTACTGGGTATGGAATGTGTCTTTTCGATTTTAATTGATTTAAGTTTAAAATTTAAACAGCTTAAATTTTTTGTGTTAATTTAAATAAAGTAAATGGCTTTATTTTTATTTTTTCAGGTCGGAGAGGTCATTCAAGAAGTTTCCAGAATCATGCTAAACCATATTGACAGTCTGAAGAAGGAAGTTGAAAATCTCAGGTACCCAGAGGGCAAGAGAGAGAATCCTGCTCTGTCATGCAGAGAGATAAAACTTGGTCATCCTGCATTCAAAACTGGTAAGTGTGTTAGAGGGAAAGTTAAAAACTCCTTTAATGAACCATTTATAATTTTGTTAAATTTTGATTTTAACCCACGAACTGTGGTCAGCCGAAAAAATAGGCCGACATTCTCGTTCTGTACTGTGACGGCCGAAAAAATCGTCTGATAAAAAACATTGCCTGAAAGCAACTTCCAATCCAATATTTAACCGGAATTATAGCCACTTCCTTTTCTTAATATTTAAATCATCTTCCGGTTCAAGCTGTTTCGTGGTAACGGGAAAATAAACACTTTTTAATCGGAGTTTTATATCGCTGTTTTTTTTTAAAGCTTACAGGGATGACGCCATGGCTGGGGTCATTCAGTGCAAGAACTAATAGAAATATGTTTGAAAGCTATGGCTGGGTGTCCAGTGCAAGAACTAATAGAAATATGTTTGAAAGCTTTTTAGGAGAGGTTTTAAGTGATACTGGTGATGATTTTAACATTCCTCATGACGATATCAGTTGAGATTATTCTTTTCGTGAATTTTTTACTAGTTTTAGTGATACTGAAGTAGGCCTACTGAGGCTACTGTTAGACTTCGAGCCAGGCCCCGAGGTTGTGCAAGGACTGACTGAATTTTAGTCGCAGAATATACAGATAATAGTTCAGAACTAATAAATTTTATAGTTAAACAAACCAAATCAGTTCCACAGTTCCTTTTTAAATGTTTACTAGTCAATAATAACTATTTTGCCTGAGATTGTGTATTTTGTACTTGGTTTTTGCTTTCAGGTGTTTAATTGCAATCAAAACCTTGGCAAACTATACATTTTCTGAAAGATAAAAGAATTGGCTACAACATTTAGATTTTTGTTTTAAGTGTATCTATAAAAATTAATGATGTTATCAGCACTTGAAAGCAAGACATTTTGTCAATTTTTTTTTTCTTGAGAACTCCAAGGTCAAGGACACAGCAAAATTTTTGTACGGGGTGGGCAATACAGCCAACTTTATCCCCATCCGCCCATCCATTTACCTTTCTAAAAATAGATACTTATAGGGGTTTGTATCAATATTTCTATGTCATTTAATGCAATTTCAAATGTCACCCAAAACGCTCTGAAAAGCTCCACACCACAGAATAATGCATGCCACAGTTCGTGGGTTAAAAAAAATAATAACAAAAACCTTAAAAATTACATTCTGTCATAAGCATTTTCACAAGGAATGTATTTTTTTACTTTAACCATAAATTACCAAATAGACAGGTGTTTGGTGGCTGGTGTCCACAAGTAGATATAATTCTTAATTTTGTACCCAGTAGTTGTTTTTTAAACACCACCTGAAGAATTTTATAAATTGTAAAAATAATATTGTATTTCTGTCATTTAGACAGTTCATCTGTAATAATACTAATAATAGTCATGTCTTTAATAATGGTCAATGTCTTAAATAATTATCAATGTCTTAAATTCCTTCACTTTTATAACACCTAACATCAATTTACTAATTTGTGTTTTTCATGCTTTAAAATTTTCTTAAATTTGATGTTAACAGACATTTGTTTACAACAAGCTACCAAATTCTGACAAATTTGTCCATGGCCCTCTCTTCTCAGGCTGGTACTGGATTGACCCCAACCTTGGCTCCATTGATGATGCCATACAAGTATGGTGTAACATGACAGAAGTAGTGGAGACTTGTGTGTACCCCACACAGAAGACTAAGTCGGTGAGTGGTCACAAACTTTAATACATTATAGTAACTTATATAGGATGTCAACCTTTTGGACTTGAATCTTAAATGAAATAATAATAATAATAATAATAATAATAAATTTTATTTCAAAAACACGCTTCATCCCCAAAGGCTCGAAGTGCGGTACAAAGTATAATTTACCACATTTAAAACAAACGCAACACTACAAAAACTAATTACAAGCATACCAAGTCAAAGTCTTTCTAGCCATTTCAACCCTAAGCAACACAGCCAATATGCATTAAATGGAAGATATGGTAGACAATCATCCCAGAATGTGTTTGCAAAATAGATGTGTCTTTAAATCGGTTTTAAAGGACTCCAATGTCAGGTTGTTTCTGAGATCGACAGGAAGGGCGTTCCAAATTGTTAAATAAACTATTAAACTCATAGTTTTTAAATGAACTATTAAACCAGTAGTTTTTAAATAAACTCTTAAACTTAAACGAGTAGTACGGTATTTAAATTGACTATAAACCAGTAGTTTTTAAATTGAATATTAAACCAGGAGTTTTTAAATTAACTATTAAACCGGTACCATAGTTTTAAACCATTTCATTCTCATTAAAAACTTAAAACAATTGTTTATCATTTTTCAGCACCCCATTTAAGTATTTATTTAACATTATATCATACAAGACCTCTCTAAATATGTCTTAAGTGCTAAACTGTAAAGAAAATTACCCTGACAATTGTTAATTACATAGGTTTGCATTTCTTTACATCAAAATCTTGCAACACCCATATGAGCCTTTCATCTCACACACCTTACTTATTGATTAAAATCTACTTCTATTATGAAATTTGAAGTTGTTTAAAATCTGTGTTTTATATTTGCCCATTTTGATGAGTTTGATTCTGTAAATGTCCATTCTGTCATGTCATTTATGACATTTGTGTTGAATGAACATGCTAAGTTCTCTGTTAACAAATATTTTGTAAGGTAACTATTTTTTTACTGAAACTTTTCTTATGTATATATTTATGTATAATTATATTGCCATGGCAAGCATTAAACACTATCCCCGTGCCTTAGATTAGCTGTGAGATCTTGTTAACAGATTACTTCATGTTAATCATTTCTGTCTTTCAGTCTCCTGAAAGGTTTTACGATAAAGCCAAAAAGCCTCAGTTCTTCAAGGACTTGTCAGGAGGTTTCATGGTGAGTACAGATTGAAGCTTCAATGAAACACATTCATTGTTTTATTTTGGTTGGCTTCATTGCTGTTTTTGTTTCTGTTCAAAATGAAACTCATCAACACTCAAACTGGCAACAACAAACTGGCAACACCAAAACACTAAAAAAAAAATTTTGTTTGGATATAATTGAATTATTATTTTGTATCCACAATTGTCTTACTCACAGAAGTTGTTTAAGATATGTATGACGTAACAGTATTCATAAAAATTATCCACTTTCTTTCATGTACCCGATATTGAATTTAATTCCTTATATTACCATACATTATTTCATTTAAATACCTTATTTCATTTACCTTCTCTAAAAAATAAAATACTCTTCTAGCTTTGACTTTAAAACAAAAAAGTGAATAGTTCTTATCACTTGTTTTATTTGTTTTCAGGTTCGATATGTGTCTAGCATCCAAATGAACCTGTTGCGCTTGTTGTCTGAAAGGGCCACCCAAAGGTTCACATATTACTGCTCTGGCTCCACTGCATGGTATGATGAGAAGACTAGTAAAGTGGCAAATGCAATATCTCTGTTGGGTGATAATGACTACGAGTTCGAAACCTCCAAATTTGATGCTAAGCAAATAGTGCACGATGGATGCAAGGTATGTATTCATTCTTTATGGAGGGTTGGACTGGTGGGATATGTAATCGTTCTGGTAAGGAGAGAATATGGCTGGTGGGATATGTAATTCTTCTGCTGGCGAGAGGGTAGGGTTTTATTGAAAAAAAGCCTGATAATTTATTGCTCGATTTGAATTTTAAAAGTATAAAAACTCTTAAGTACCGGGTAGTAATTGAGCCTGAGTATGCATTCTAAGAATTTTATTCAGATACTGGTATGCATGATAACCTGTATGGAAATTAAAAATAATAAATTTCAGTCATTGGCAAAAGAAAACCAAATATTTAACAGTGTATTTTTCCATTTGTAAAATATCCGCTTGATTGCCACCTTTAACTGTTTAATTATATTTTTAACATTACTACCTGTGCTACTAATCTTAACCTTCTCAAAATGACTTTAATTAATTAGGTATATGGAGAAAAATTAATAAAACATTAATATAATTGTAATGAAATAATTTCAATATGATTCTTTCTTTTTTTAGGATCGTGGTCAAAATGGCTTCACAGCTTTTGAAATTTCGACCAAGAAGCTCGACCGCCTTCCTATTTTAAGTTTCAAACCCATGGATTATGGAGAGGCTTCACAGAAGTTCGGCTTTGAGGCCGGGCCTGTTTGCTTCCACTAGCAGAAGATACTAGAACCATAACAGGGTCTCGTGCTGCTCCCCCCTACACATGTTCCATAAGCACGTTTGTTATTAAGTCATTGTGTTATGGTTCTTTTGTTACAGCAGTGCCTTGTCATCAGTTTTTATTGAAGGTCGTTCAGTGATGTCATGGTTTTTTGGGGGGGTCTTTTTCTGTCAATCATGCATCCCTCACAATTTTAAAACATACATTTTTGTAATTTGCTTTGCTGTATCATTAAATAAAAAAGAAAAAGAATATAATATGACTTTTAAAAAGAATTGATACAATTTATTTTGATCATTTATTGACTGGAAAGTAATCTAATCTGTTTCTAGAATTAAAATTTGTTACTTTCATTTAATTAGCATGCTACTTTCTTTCTTTTTTTCTCACTCTCCACTCAGCTCTTTTACAAAGAGTTTTTGTCATTCATTTTGCTCTCTTTTTTTCCCCGGCATCTATATTTTTACACTTATGTTTTGGTGACCTAGTTACATGTGATACATTGAATCCGTCCAGACATTTTATATATGCTTGTTGCTTTAACATAAGGAATTTTTCATGGTGGAAATTATGTCAACAAATATACCTTTCTTTATTTTTTAAATGTCAGAAACAAATTTTCAAAATCTTTTTTTATTGCAGACAACCTAGAAAAAGTTAATTTTTAAAAATATACCACACTTTAAATTTTTTTTTAAAGTTACATTTTTAGCTAGTATATATAATTCTTATATATAATTTTTTAGTATATTTTTATTCTCAATACTTTATATTTTTTCTTAGTGACCACTTTACCTAGAAATGGATTTCGGTGAAAAGCAACAAGTATTTTTAAGATGACAACTTGTATCATTTACATTATCAGTAGGCTCAGATAGTTTTTTTTTATTTACTATTCATGTTTGTTCATGCATTTATCAACCAAATACTCATTAGGGCTGGTGAATTTTCAAGCTCGAAATTTACTTTCTTGTCCTCCAGCTAATTGCGTTTTAATCTCCTCACTTACGTAATTTTTACATTTTATAAATAAAAATAATATGAATGTGATGATCTACAAATGAGCAGTTTGAGAATCTATGTAAATTGTATACATGAGAAGGTTATGTGAGTACGTAGTTAACTGCTTCTTTTTTCAGATAATTTTAAAAAAGGTCAAGTAAATAGCTTTAATTAATTTAATTATTATGTAGCTTTAAAGGCTTGATGATAGTGGCAATGAAAAAGTTCTAGAACCTCTCAATAATAGTATAGATGTTAAATTTTATTTCAAAAAGTTCAAAGCTGAATGAAATAATCTTAATTTTTTAATATCATCATCAAATCCACCTGTGCATTTTCATATACCGGTACTGGTTATTTTATTGGCTTTTTTTAAAATAGATATTAAAGAATTACTCATTCATTAACTATATATTCCTTGAATTTAATTTATGAAATACAAATTTAGCCAAAAATGTTTTAAAAAATTCACTGCCATTTTGTATCATTGCATTAATAAAGATAGACACCTCTTTATTTTGTCTTTGTCATTTTTATATGTCTTTGTCCATTTTTTTTAAAGGGTTTATGTTGATCTACATAATAATATATTGTAACTGTTTTTTTTTTTTTATTATTCTCAATTTTTTAATTTTTGTTTACAAATAAGTGCTTCTGACAAAAAGATTCATTTTCAATTATTTATATTATATTATTTAAATTGGCATCCTATAGGTTATTTCAACTCATACAAAATGAACTGTAAATAAAAACCACTGAGTGAAATTTTACTTTTTTGAAATCAAAATTGAATTAATGGCCATAAAAGTGTAACAAATGCCCCACCCCCATGCATTCCCCTAGCTCCATTACTTTTCATTAAATAACAGACCATTGTGTAAATAAAAATGCCATTCTAATTTACAATACAGATTTTCAAAATTAAAAAAAAAAAACTAAATTACATAATAAATGGTAGCCAGCCAATTTTATCATCTGTGGATGTGTCAGGGCCTTAAAAGCAGTAATTGGGTTTTCCTCCCAGTACCTGTACTAAAAAATCTATACTGCAAAAAAAAGTGACGGCAAACTGCAAATAACATTACTTTAAAACTTGCATTCAACTTTTCGACTGCATGATTGTAGGCCTACCAGGTTTACGTTCCCCTTAACTTATTCTTAGTTACTATTATTGTATTCTCACTCAACTATTGACCTTGTTCCATTCAGTGCTGTTGTGTGACTTTTGGAAGCCCCTGTCACTTAATTGGGTTTTGGCCCTTCCAATTTCAAACTTGATAGTTATGAACATTATTTTTAACATCACAAGTAGGCCATTCTCGTTAGTGACTTTAGTATCCCCACTCCTATACGTTATCTAATTAGTAACATGTTAATTAAAAATGCGAATATATTATATTTAAATTTAACAGGGGAAGCTACTGTGTTATCTTCGTCACTTCATGCTTTTGATGACCTTGTTGGCATAAGTTACCCTAGTTGATAATTTTGTGATCAAAGTACGACTTAAAAATGGAAATGTCAGGCCTTTCTTAGCAAATAAGAGTACTATTAAAATCATGAGACTATTCAGTCAAAGGAGGTTTAGTTTAGTCAGTTTTTTTTCGTTGTTTTTTTGGAATCGACCTAGTGCCTAGTACAGTATGAGTATGAGGCATGAGGACAATGATGAGGTGATTGCCTCTGTCAGCTGACAAACTAGCCGGGATAACTTTGCACGCTTTGCCAGTGAACGACGAATTTCTCCATTGCGCCCATTACCAATCCATGATGATGATAATGGAATGAAGAGTATCCCCGTTTAACATGAGCCTATTAATTTTGGTCAAGTCTAGCTTCAGTCAGGACTGAAGTATAATAATAATATAAAGAACTGACGGGTAAATAAATCATTTTATCTTTTCTGGATATTTTTTAAACAAAACTGAAAAAAGACATTGAAACATATTAAAATAAAAATAACTAATAATAAAAATAAAGTTTTAAGTACAAATTAGTTTAAATTTAAACAAATAATTCAATCAATTTTAATAACTATATACCATTACAAGTATAAGAATTTGGGTTATGAAAAGAGATTGTGCCATGAGGTCATATTTACATGTTTTTTTTAGTTAAGTTTCTGTTTTGGATTCACTACCCTTGTTTGTATTAATTAAATTGAGTTAAATTTTTAACTTTCATTGGTTGGGTAATTATAATATTGTAATTTTGCGTCATATTTGAAAATGGGGTCGGTATTGTATTGGCTTGGACTCATTCATTTTCTTACATTATTTTTATATTCTTTTCGATTGAACCTGAAATATAATGTGTGTAAAAGTAAAAGTGTATTCTATGAAACTGTAAGTTGGGTTTTGGTTTTTTTAATAGTAATTTAAGTCTAATTTTATGTGCTTACCGGCTGAAATTATATAATGAAAGGGAGCGACTGCAGGTTGTTGACGCTTCTTGCGGCATATCTAGAGTAGAAGGCAAAGGGATATAATAAAGTAGCTATGCTCACCGCAAAATTTGTGTACCGGCTGAATTACGTGAGGAAAGGGAGTGACCGCAGGTCTTTAATGCTTCTTGCTGCAGACATGCGTATTCTGTCCGTTCCCAAGACACACACTAAAACATATGGTGAACGATCTTTCTTTTTCTGCGCCTCCAAACAATGGAATTCTTTGCCACTAAACATACGCAATATACCAACCACCCAGGCCTTCAAAACTGCACTAAAAACATCTTTTTAAATTATACTACCCTGACTGATTCCCCTCCTCTGACCGATAAATGATCTTGCTGGCTGCCGTCCATGGTTTGCCTTGTAAAAGTAATGTGGTGGGGTGGGTGAATATACATTGCTGTTCATTTCATAAATGTATTTTATTTTAATGTCATGATTATGTCTCTTTTGATAAAATTTTTATGTACAGCGCGGTGAGCCCAGCCCAGCCCACTGGGCTGGGGTACCGCGCTATATGACGTCTTATTATTATTATATCTAGAGGGATACATAAAGTAGCTATGCTCACCACGAAATGTATGTACCGGAGGACATTTTTTCATTAAATTTTTACATTTTATTTCTAATTTTAGAGTACGTGAGTTATTTTATTTTTACACAGCCGCCACTTGGTTGCCATTCACGGGTTGTGGAAACCAAGATGGGGCCATGGGAAAAAATCATGGCACATTCTCTTTGCATTTACGAAGAATTTTATACTTCTGGAACTTGAATAAAGTTAATGGTAGGGCTAATTAATAATAGTACTAATAATAATGGTAAGAGTTGAGTATAAATGAATAATGTAACCAAACCTGGACACTTTTTCAAGGTAACAACTTTACTTAGACCTTAGCATGCCTCAAATTTGAAAAGGAATAAGGAAGGTGGTGATAAGAAACCTTTTTTTTTTTGGGGTGTTCAGGTTGGGAGTGGTCAAGAACTGCTTAGTGGTGGGGGTTGACATTGTAGAATATCTTAAATATAATCATAATCATTGGTCAAAACTAACACCCCACCGAGATAAAAGAAATGTTTAGCTTTTTCATTTGAATAAGTCTGAGACCCACTGTGCTATAAGTGAAGTAATTTGTGATGGGTAAAAGGTGTTTGAATTGATACTAATGCACATTTTATTAAGCATTCATTCTTCATGAGCTGTAATCATTCTTCAACAGGAATTAATGGTCAAGAGAAATCACAAGATGAATGGTCAAGAAAGAGAAATAACAAGATGAATAGTCAAGAGAAATCACAAGATGAATTGTTGAGGGAAATCACAAGAATTGTCAAGAGAAACCACACCTCACCAGGATATGTTCCAATGATCTTCCATCTCATAGAAATCAATCCATTAAATGTCATCTTTGGATAAGATAAGGTATGTGAACTTTTACTATGAAATCAATTATTGTGATACGTTAGGCCACCCGGGTATAGCAGATAGTAAATGTGTAGTAAATTTATGCAGCAAAATATTTTTTGTTAAATACCTTTAGCATAACCATCCACCGACTAAACTACTAAAAATGTCGAGGCTATTTTCATGGGCGCCCGCAGAAATCTTTCTGGGGGGGGCAAAAAAAATCGATAAACTTTCCCATGGCTATTTTGAACAAAATAAAATATAAAACAATGTTTTTATGTCATATTTTGTTAAATAAATAACGAGCAATAGTCATTGTTCTTTGAAATTTTGTTAAATATAAACCAAGCTATTGTCGATGCTTTTAAAAATGTTATTAAATACAAGCTCATATACCCAGCGTTTCCCGGGATTGCATTCGAACAAAAAAAACTTCTGCAGCCTTTTAATTAACATTGAAATTAAACGCTATGTAAAAAGAAAATAAAAAAATGCTATAATAAAAAAAATAATAATTAATTTTTATAATAAATACTTTGGATGCCACTACCAGTATCCAGATACCTGTGGCATCCCGGTTTCCTGTTGGGATCGTGATCCCAGTGTTTTCCCAATCAAGATGGTATCGAGATTTAGGTGGGATTCCAAACCAGTTGTGATCCCGATCCATATCGATCCTCGTGGATCCCAATCCTGGTGGGCTCCTGTTTCCAGATATCCCCTTTTTTTTTGTAGGTGAGATCCCATTCTCTGTGTTATCCCGTTTCCAGGTGAAATCCTTTCCTCAGTTGGATTATACACGAACAAGGCATTTCAGGGGTTCGCATTTAACACTGTAAGATACTGTAATATTATGCTGACTTTGATTGATTGATTTGTTGGGGGGTCGGACCGGGGAGGGCTAATTTGGGGGGGGGGTGTGTTAAAAGAAAATTATTGTTGAACAAAGGTAAATAAACTAATTTTACTTTATTGAAAAATACGGTTAGCATTTCAGTGTTTTTATTTTAATTTTTCATATTTTGAATCCAGCTGAAATTTCAGAGGGTTTTTTGTGTGGGTTCAAATGATCTTGTAGGCCATAGATGTTGGCCCTTTAAAACAAAAGACTTATTTATTTGAATTGGTTTTTTTTAATGAAAGGGATTTTTAAGATATCACTGTCATAGTTTAAATTCTAATATAAATAGTGGAAGAATTGAAAAATAGAATATATATAAAGAAGTATTAAGTCAATTATTTTGTTAAATAAAATTTCTATAATAAAAATAATTAACTTTATTTTGTATTAAAACTGCTAAAATATGAATTTCTGTACATAGGTGTGTACCTATTGTATAAAGGTTAGGGTTACATAAGAAAGTTAAATTTTAAAAAAAGGCTTGACATAACAGCATGATTGCACTTGACAGTTTGTGGGTTAAGTTACAAGAAAATATGACCATGATACCGGATAATAATGGTGAGAATTTTGCGATAATTTCTAACTGCTATTGCTAGATCTCAATACCTAACAATCCAATTTTGTATTTTATGTATACTAATAAAAACAATAAAACTTATTTTAGGAAATAGCTAATTATAATTCCTTATTTTAATATTAAGTTTGCATTTCTAACATTTAGTTTTTTGAAATTATTATCTCCCATTTCACACATGTCAAACTCGAGGCCTGCGGGCCACATCAGGCCCAAGGAAGAATCTTAAGAAAAAATATGTTTAATGGCCCTGAAATATAAAGTGCTAAATGAATTCCCTAATTAGCCACCTTGCCAATGATTAGGCTACCTGAGAGCATTTTCGCTTTGATCAGAATAATTGAAAATAAAAGTTGTGTAGTAGTGGATATTTGGCGTTACTATAACCAAGCAACGTTCAGTTGCTTGTTTTGGATTGGCGCATAAGAAACGAAAGAAGTGTAGTGCCCGGATATTACATCACCTTTTTCCAACTACGGCTATCAATCAAGCATCTGTCAGTAGATGCAAAATCTTTTTAAAAAAATCAAAGCTAGCCTTAAAATGGCCAAGAGAAAACTTGATTCTGAAAACAGGGCCATTCAAAGTCACTAGGAGGCTGAATATATGTGAATATATGATAATACATATGAATATATGATATTGGCTGTAAACCTTCTGTGTCTAATTTCTGGAGATAATGTGGCTGTGATAAAGGTATATAATCTGAGACGGCACTAAGAGACGAAACATCTTTATTACTTTTCTTTGTCTTTTTACCCCGTTTGGGGCATTGGCCGTCCACAATAATTTTCCACTCAAGGTCCTGTGCTTTTCTTTCCAAATTGCTTCCAGGTGTCTCCCATATTTTGTGTGCCTGCCTCTAGCTCACGTCTCTATGTATTCTTAGGCCCTCCTCTCCTGTGGGTTCCATGTTAGGCATTGTCTGGTCGTGCTATCTGGGGGTTTTCAGAGCGTATGCCCTATCCACCTCCATCTTTTTTTTTTATGATATCTTCATCAATGGGCACCTGGTATATACTTTCTAGGAGATCTTTGTTGGTGATAGTATTTGGCCATTTGATGTTCTGGATTTTTCTAAGGCATGTGTTCATGAATGTCTGCACTATCTGCGTAATGCTCCCTGTTGTTTTCCAAAGACTAAACATCTATACAAGTTAAAAAGCCTGAATGCAGAGCAGCTACAGAAGGTAGAAGAATTGAAGTATTTGAAGAGGAATTTAACATCACAGCAAAATCACAAACTGAAGCTGCTTTGAAAGCGAGTTTTATTATGGCGGAGGAGATTGCAAAATCAGGTAAACCATATACAGGAGAGTTTCTGAAGCACCGCATGATGAAAGTGTGTGACGTCTTGTGTTAAGACAAAAAGCAGCTACAGTTGCTGCTTGGCTTACTGAGATGGCCACTGATAGAAAAAGGCAAAGACTTTGTTGCATTCTCACTTGCAGTCAATGCAAGTAATGACACGACTGACACTGCAGTGCTCACCATCTTCATCCATGGAGTGGACTCCAGTTTGAATGTTACAGGAGAAATATTGGACATGAAATCCATGCATGGGACAAAGACAGGAAAAGACATTTTTGACAACGTATGTCAAAATTTAACCGACATGAACCTGACTTGGGGCAAACTTGTTGGACTTACAACAGATGGAGCACTGGCGATGTGCGGCGAAAAAAGTGGACTAGTTGGAAGGATGCCATTTAAATATGCAGGATAACTGCACTGGAGAATTGAACGCCTGAACACCGCATAAACCGACTAATCAAGAAAGCTAGGAACATAACACAAATTAAACATCCTTCACTTGAAGAACTATTTGAAGAAAGATTTTTTTGCAAAACTAAACACATTTTGGATGATACATCCCACCCTCTTCATCACAGATACTTAGGATCGGGCCGAGGACTGACAAATATAAAAATTATTTTGTTTCCCAATCTGTACGAATTTACCGGCGTGCTTCCTCTGAAGTCACACATCTCAATGAGAACTAATAAGTCCCCAATTTTGCTAAGAGAACTCACTGAATGAATCTTATCTTATATCATTGCATCATACACCGAGGATCACTGTGTCCTCAACATGGAAGGTGAAATGGGCACTGTAACAAAAATGATCATCTTTATCAGAGCCAAAGGTTTAAATCACAGCCAATGGCAGTCTGTTTTTTTTGCAGGAAATGGACAGAGTTTGATGACAGCCTAATCATACAGAGGTGCAGTGGCTAAGTTGTGGAAAAGTTCTTAGTAGATTTTTTCAGCCAATCAAGGAAATCTGTCAATGCATGGACAGCAAAGGAAAACCCTCCACAATTTTTCGGGATAAACAATGTAAATGTGAGTTTGCGTTTCTGTCTGACATAACCACTCATCTTAACGACTTGAACCTGCAGCTCCAGGAATGGACGACATGATCACTGATATGCATGATGCAGTGAAGGCATTTGAATTGAAGCTGCCCTTATGGGAGACACAAATATCAAGCAATGTTGAACCAAGTCAACCCTATGGTGTTCCCAATGCACACTTTGTTGAAAAACTTAGCTTAGTTCGCGCTGAGTTAGCGACTTTGAAGCAGAGAGAAGTAATTTCAAGCTGTAGTGTAATGGGACACTAAAGGCAAAGAAAGACACTATGGGGCCTGCACAGTTCACTCGTTTCATTCCTGAAAAGATGCTCCAGCTTCGTCTTCATGCGGCTTGAACCTTGAGCATCGTGTTCGGTAGCACATATTTGTGTGAGCAGCTGTTTTCTCTGATAAAGATAAACCAAAAAATCACAAGATTTGTTTCGCTTGCAGTCCACCATGAGAATCTCAAGGTCACAGAACATTAATCCCAACATAAACAAACGTGTAGCCTTGTAGCCAAGAAGAGATGCCAAAGCATCCAGCTCTGACAAATTGGCATGTCAGTGATTTTTTTTGTTAAAACTTTTTTCTGTTAAAAAAAGGTTTAATTTTCCGCTTATTGAGTGTTTATCCTGTTTGGCATGTGATCTTACGTGTGATTTCAGTTTTTGGCGATTGAGTTTGACACCCCTGTTCTATATAATATTGGCCTATAAAGTTTACATTTCAAACATTTAGTTTCTTTTTTTTTTTTTGAAAATTTTTTTTCCATAATTGGCCTAGTCTTTTCATTTCCGCGCCCCTGCACAACAAAAAAAATATATCTTTTTACATTAAACTTAAGTATTTAACTAAACTTAACCCCTGTTCTATATAATATTGGCCTATAAAGTTTACATTTCAAACATTTAGTTTCTTTTTTTTTTTTTGAAAATTTTTCTTCCATAATTGGCCTAGCCTATCCATTTCCGCGCCCCTGAACAACAAAAGAAATATATCTTTTTACATTAAACATAAGTATTTAACTAAACTTATGCCAATATTATCGTACAATTGAAAAGACATAATTCTTTTATCTAGAGAAGAATCTCTTAACCAATTTTCACATCTGTAACAGTCTTTAGTTAATTTTAAAGAAATATTATTAATCTCATCAAAATTCGCACCCATTTTTTCATGAACTTTACTTTTCGCAAAGTGGAAACAAAAATTTATATTGAACTGAATCATGCTACTATAGCATGCTCACAGCGATCTGATGTTTCATATTTCTTTAAGAAAATCATACTCCATCTTTTTTCATGGTCATGGAACTGTAAAGAATAAAAAGGATGGCTCCCTTTTTAAGATGAAATTTTCACTTGTGTAAAATGGGTTTTAGAATATTTTTTTAAGTATGGCTAAACTTATGTCAATGTATGCATGATTTGTCAAAGCAATTGAACTATATTTTCTTAATTGGTATAACATAAATTTAATATTTAAAAGAAAATGTGGCACCTCTTTTTCAAGTCTGTAATATCATTGGATTTAAAGATATTGTCATCCACACAAAAATATAATAAATCTATTCCCGGGGAAATGTAATTATTTATCAAATTCATTTCTTTATTCTGAGGGCAAAATGAAAGTATCAAAAAACCCTCCACACAACTTATGCATGCCCCTGAACTTTATGAAAATTATTAAGCCTTAGAAGAATTTTATTATGCACTGTAACATCTAACATCTTCTAAAAAGATTACGATTATTTATTTTATCATTAAATTCCTTAACAAAATTCAATTCCATAACATAATTGGTCATAGAGATACTGATCATCGGAATATATTCTTATAAAAAATAATTTTAGATGTTTTGATTAATTTATAAAATTGTTAAAAGCCTATTACTGTAATGAAATCAAGTAAAACTTATTAATTAAATTTTAAAAGTACAAAGCTAAAAGTTAGTGTGGTGTATAATTAATTTAAAAAGCAATACATTATATATAGTAATTATTTTTAAAAAGTGTGTGTGGGGGGGGGGCGTAATTACCAGTTAAATCACTGAAAAAAATGTAAGTTTGTGATTTTCTATGTTAAATTACATTCTGATACGCTTATTCTAAATTTTTATACTCGAGTTCAATCGAAAATTTTAATTTGATATTGTTTGAAGACAATTTGATAACTTAAATTTAATTTCATGATATAAATGTGATTATGAATTAATTAAAGTAATATTGAGACGATAATTTGTTATTATAATAATTAAACATATGCTTGAATATAGGTAGAAATATTTTTTCATATTATAAATGATTTAATTTAATAGAAAATACTTATCATAGATTTAAATTGATTCGTTATTTAGCGTTACATGGTCAGCTTAGCTGCTTGTTATATATATGTGTGTGTGTGTAAACTAATGATTTTTTATAAACTAATTCTCTTATATCTGTAGTGTTTTAACATCAGTAAGCAGTATGCGTTGTACCTCTGGTCTAAATACAGAAATCCACTAGAGCCCCACAGTCATCAGAATCATAGATGCTGTCAAAATATTGAAACAATTTTAAAAAATATTAATTTGGCTGAGATACAAAATAGAAAACAATCTGCCTTAAGTACTTTTACTTCAAATGTTCATTGAACACAGGTGATTGTTTACAAAATAATAGTTTACATGTGATACTGACACCTTAGCATGCCTCAAAATTGAAATTCTTATTTATGCTTTTTCTATAAGGGAATAAGGGAGGTGGTGATATGAAACGTTTTTTGGGTGTTCAGGTGTGTTGTTGTGATGAACTGCTGTTAGTGGTGGGTGGTTGACATTGTAGAATGCTTGATAATATTTGTAATCAGTGTTCAAAACTAAAAAGCTCCTGGTTAAAAGAAAAGTTAAGCTTCATTTCAATGAGTTTGAGAAACACTGTGCTAGTGTGTTATAAATGAAGTAAATTTTGATGGGTAAAGGGTGTTTGAAATGAGACTAATACAGATGCTAAATTTAATGAGCTGTCATCATTCTTCAACAGGAAAAGCTCAAATGATCTTCCATCTCATAGAAGTCAATTCATTAAATGTCAATTTTAGACAAGACAGGATAAGGTATGTGAAATTTTACTATGAAATGAATGAGTGTGATATGTTAGTGTTAGGCCACCTGGATATAGCAAAATACTTTCTTTTCATACCTATAGTGTAACCATCCGCCGACTAACCTTCTTTAATGAAAACTTAAAGGGACATAGGTCCATTTAAAAGGTATATGTTACTTTAAACAAAAGAAATTAAATAGAAAACAAACAATATTCATTGTTATTAAAAATTTTATTAAATATAAAACGAGTAAGTCATTTTTATTTTTAATTTTAATCAATAAAACTAGAATATACCACCCGATCTGGTGAAGTCTCAACATCTTTAAATCCAATTTTTACGTACTGTCTGCTGAAACAAAAAATACAACAAATTCTGGGCCCTTTAATTTTCCTCTAAATTACATTATCCAATATTCAAGTGTTTTTTTTTTTAAGAACTGTTCTTTATCACACAAAAATGTCCATGCCCATGAATTGTCCCCACTCTAGTTCTGTCTTTTTTTCAATACTATGTCATTTCCAAATTTGTCAAGTTTTCCGACATAGGTAAATGTAAAGCATATTTATTTATTTTTTAAAGAAAAATCAAAGACCACTTATTCACAACTGTAATATAAATGCCAAAGTGTATGTAGTAGACTTGTCAGTTTTATAATGAGCACTAGTCTATTAATTTAATACAGATAGAGTTGGGCATACTGGTTCTTTACATGTATGTTGACAAAATATTTCTTTTATTTTCAGATGGACAATTGAAGGCAAAGAATACGAGGGAAGACTCACTATAAGGTGCTCAACAAGTGAAGGCAGACTCTGCATCTGAAGAGTCAATATCAGACAGATGGTGGTGCTGAACATCAAGAATCTGATGGTGTTCTTGAATTATTAGAAGCTTAATTAGAATAAAATTAAAAGTATGAAAGAAATTTGATGTAATAATATATGTAAAGAGTATGAGAGAAAAAGAAACTGTATATAAAAGAAATAAATAAATATTTGAAACAAAGCATTTGAAGTGTTTAAAAATTTATTTAACTTTAAAAAAGAAAATGAAAACATGAATGCTCTTTATTTTAGGGGAGAAAAACAAAAATTATCCCCGCGAGACTATCTCCCAAGAGATGAAAACATGAATACTCCTGGTGATATACAGTGAGTTATCTTTACACAAAAACACATTTTAAAATTGATGAGGACTTGGTGAAATGCAAGCTACCTAATTCCACCAAGCCCTCCCATTACACATGTTAAAATTGATGAGGACTTGGTGAAATGCAAGCTACCTAATTCCACCAAGCCCTCCCATTACACATGTTAAAATTGATGAGGACTTGGTGAAATGCAAGCTACCTAATTCCACCAAGCCCTCCCATTACACATGTTAAAATTGATGAGGACTTGGTGAAATTCAAGCTACCTAATTCCACCAAGCCCTCCCATTACACATGGTGAAATTCAAGCTACCTAATTCCACCAAGCCCTCCCATTACACATGTTAAAATTGATGAGGACTTGGTGAAATGCAAGCTACCTAATTCCACCAAGCTCTCCCATTACACATGTTAAAATTGATGAGGACTTGGTGAAATACAAGCTACCTAATTCCACCAAGCCCTCCCATTACACATGGTGAAATGCAAGCTACCTAATTCCACCAAGCCCTCCCATTACACATGTTAAAATTGATGAGGCCTTGGTGAAATGCAAGCTACCTAATTCCACCAAGCCCTCCCATTACACATGTTACAGGCAAAGTGTGAAATCCAGGCATTCTAAAGCCTTCTGATCAACAGTTTCTACTTAAATTGAAATGTTTATAGAAAGTCCAAAATGTTAATAGAAAGTCCAAAATGTTTATAGAAAGTCTAGACAGCTAAGAAATAGAATCCCTGGATTGCTTACTTTTCCTATAACATACAAAAATCAATTCATTATCTGAATCTATTTAACATTGCCATTTGTCAAAAAAACACTATTAACAATGTTTAGATCAAGAACAATCTCAAGTTCTTGACAAGAAATATTTACAATGCATACAAAAGACTTGTATGTTTATTAAGGGGGACTTAAACATTCTAATTCTGCATTGCCCGTTACTATTTCATTGCTGGTTGTCAAATAATTAAACTCTTTTTGTGCACAATTTGAGTCTAATCATTTGATGACCAGCAATATGTACATATTTGCAAGGGTATATTTACAAAATCTTAAGGTACATTCACACTGCAGATTTGTTGCTAGGATTCTTGTCTTTTACACAAGCAGATTTGTTGAGCATTGAATAAATTTGATGGGATTTTTTCTGTAACCTGTCATCAGACACTATAAAAATCAGAGGAAATGAATTGGCATTTAACAGCTGGCATGGAGGGCACCTCATAGTCACAGAAAGTTGATAATCCAAGTAACAAATCTGCAGTGTGAAGTAACCTTTACACCAACACAATCTAATACTTAGTATATTTGATGCCCAACACTGTACACATTCTTTACTAATACTAGACAACATATTTACATGGGCAGTTCTACAAAGTCTTATGCCTACAAAATCAAATCCATTTTAAAGAAACAAATATAATTTATAATTAGCAATAGAAGCTTCTATTTAAAAATGTACTTATTGGCTCACAAGTTCATACACACATTTATTTAACAGCCTGTAGGAGTTGGCAATTGATCCAGTTGTAACATAGTAAGTAAAATCATCCATCCAATAACTATAAAAATCAAAGAAATTTTTTTATTTAAAAAAAAATCAAACTGTACTTTAGCATGCTGATGTTAAGCCTAAAGGTAAATTATTGGCAATAGCAGTCATCACGTTAACACTATAGGAACATTGCTGATATTGGCATAGACAGTCATCATGTTAACACTTGGAAAATTGGTGATATTGGCAAACAGACATAATAATTAACAATGTGTACTGGAGGAAATGTTACAATAAAATGGAGAAATAAGTAGAAGTTGTTACATGTCCAGGAATTTGGCCATAATGGTGGTCAAATGTCCAGGAAGGAAACACTAAATGTGGTCCAATGTTGAAATTTTGGAAATCATGGAGTCTTAACACAAAAAAATAATCTGTTTAGTAATGTATTTATTACAGATGAAGAAATCTTGGTGGTATCTAATATGGATGTATCTCAGTTGTACCCAATCATGGATGTATCTCAGATATACCCAATCATGGATGTAGTATCCCAGTGGTACACAATATTGGATGCTTCTTGGTTGTACCCAATAATGGATGTAGTATCTCAGTTGTATCCAATCATGCATTTAGAATCTCAGTTGTATTGAATAATGGATGTGCCTCAATTGTACACATTCATGGATGTATTTCAGCTGTATCCAATTATGGATGTATCTCAGTTGCACACAATCATAGATGTAGTATCTCAGTGGTACCAAATCATGGATCCATCTCATTCCTGATGACCAAATTAAAATTGAGTATATTAAACACAAATATTTCACTATATTGACTATATATTTAAACATATGAAGAGTTGATTTTCAAAACGCGGTATCCGCCAGTTTTGAAAAAAATCAGATAACTGTACAGTCTTGTAGAGCGAACCAGGTTCCTTTAGGACATGTTAAAGTTAATCTACAAAACACATTTTAATACTATATTATTCTATGTCTAAAAATGATTTTATTTTCAAAGCGCGGTGTTTATTATTTTTTTATTATCAAAATGCTGTGTATATTTTTGGACCAATCCATGTGCTTGCAAAGCTATTCTGCGCATGCGCACTAAACATCACGACGCGAAACAAGAACAAACCCTGTGCTTAACAACTGCCTGGATGAAAGAGTTGTTTGTACTATAAAATCTCGAAAAAGATAACAAAAAGATCACCATGAGAAAAATAAAAATAATTTCTTCATTCAAGCGGAGGAAAGATCCCCTTGATTACGTGTAATCCCGATAAATGTTTCTACAAGGTGAGTTACCGGTAACTTTATTAAAAAAACCACTAAATTTCATTTTACATTATTATTATTTTTATGGTTACTACACATCAGAATTGTTAAGGAAATGAAAATAAAAAGTTGCTTTACAGAGTTAGCTGTGTTATTTATTACACATTCAATCTTTCACATGCAGAGCCAGCCATTACAGAACAAAGGGTGCTCAAGGACAGAAATATTTTCCCTCTGATTTGAATGTAAATAAGAAGCATCGACTTGTCCTGGAACAAAACCAAACTGCTATTGAAGATGCTGCTTACTCTAAATCAGACACTTCATTATGTTCTATTTTGTTGTTGTTCTAAATTCAAATAAAATGATTTGTGAATTGAACATTCTCATGTTTACTTTTGTTTAGAATTCAGATTAATAAAAAAAAATCATGCAGACTTATAGCACTCTAAACTTTACACTATTACAGCGGATTTTCCAGCATTTATAATACTGTTCTGTTAAAATATATCAAGAAAAAACATTAATCATACACAATTATATAATGTATGTGATACAATTTTATTTTAGTTTGTTATGTAAGTGGTTTGTAATCTATAAACAAACTGGGAATAATGTTAAGCTATCAAAATGGATATACAGCATTTTGTCCCTAATTTATAGGTGGATACACAGCATTTTGAAACAAAATAAGAAATTTAAAATGGTAAATAAATACATTTTAATTAACCTTCATTTCAATTATCATCATAATCTAACTTATATTTTGTATATATACCTAAATTAACACATACTTTTCCGAAAATTTGAGCCATCATTGTGTCGCAAAAAAAAGTCAAATATCTCAAAAAGCCAAAAATGGAGAAACAGCATTTTGAAAATCTACACTTCATATATATATATAAATAGTATAATATTATTTGTATACCAAACTTTAAATTAAAAAAGGAAATTAAAATAAATAAACTCTCTATTAGACTTAGATGACTTAGACGTAATAGATTTTGAGATTTAATTTTCATATGTGAATATATGAGTTATTTTTTTTTAACATGGACAACACCTACAAATTCTGTGACCCAAATCTTCTGTTTCTGTCACGTGCTATAAGTTATAGCAACTATAACTCTTGTTTTAATTATAATTTTATATAACTTTTATTTTTAGGATTAATGCTGTATTAAAAGTTCTTGTTTTAAAAAATAATTTCAACAATATTATGCAATTATAAATAAATTTTACCCTATCTATGTACTATGTATTATTAGTAAATTTAAAAGGTATGATTTGGCTTTTCTGCTTTCCAAGTTTATGGCGTCTGGGATTTCTTCTGGGAATAATGTTAAGCTATCAAAATGGATATACAGCATTTTGTCGCTAATTTATAGGGGGATACACAGCATTTTGAAACAAAATAAGAAATTGAAAATGGTAAATAAATACATTTTAATTAACCTACATTTAAATTTTCATCATAATCTAACTTATATTTTGAATATATACCTAAATTAACATTTAATTTTCCGAAAATTTGAGCCATCTTTGTGTAGCAGAAAAAGTCGATTATCTCAAAATGCAAAAAATTGAGATACAGCATTTTGAAAATCGACTCTTCATATTATGATGACATATTTTTGCCTTTATCTTTAATAGTTCACTCTTTCATTTGTGAGCAATAAAAAAATTTAATGACCAAATCTCATGTAAAATGAAACAAACTAAAAACTGGAAATACATCTTAAGTAATAGACATTCATTACCTGGGTCAAGTTAACCATGAAATGAAGAGAAATTCTTTTCAATCAGATCACATCTTGGAGGTAATCATCAAATGTGTTCATAGAAACAATCTGTTAATAGAGAAAATATAAACTTGTTTGTCTAGTTTTATAAAGCATGTTCTGTATTTTTGTAAAGGCCCTATAGGTTAAGTAGATGTAAACCTAGAGCCTTAATAATCTATTGGGTCACCACATTTTAGAAGCCAGATTATTATAGATTCTATGACTTAGTAAACAAACAAAAAAAATACTTTTTAAAACTAAATCGTTCACAAACTTTAATAATATTAATAATTAAGGATTTAAATGTCCTCTCAGATACTTCATTGAATCTAAATGTTCATTTTTATTTATATTGTTTTTTACTTTCATTTTTTCCCTGAAGAAGGATTCTTGCCGACAGGTTTTGTTATATTGTTACTTCCTTTTTTAAAGCTTTTCTCGTACTTTGATTAACTCATTCCTTAGATTAAATATTTACATGCTGATGTTAATGAAGCAGGTATTTTGACTTATATTTCCATACATAAGTCCTAAGTTTTATTTATCTTAAGTAAGTAAATCAAGTCAGATATGTAAGATAACGAGGTATAAAACTAGTGCAATGAAATCAATTCCTCATTTAAAAAATTGTCAATTTTTCTACCACATATCAATGCCTCGAAATTTTCCCAAGATTACTGCACTCAATGTACCCAAAACATATTTCCCACATAACATGATCACCTATTTTTGTAGGGTCTAAATATTTGAATTTATGATATTTGATTAGGTTTAAAAAACGAAGTTACTTCAGGGAGATTGTAGGTTAGGGATAAACAGGTCTGTACTATAGGCCTACTAGTTTTTGGTAAATGGTCACTGAAAATGTCACTATTTTATCAGTGGCCACCATCTTGGTCGACACGTCATCTATCCCTATGTTTAACCCGTACCCTAAATCGATCCCTATGCCTAACCTAAACGCTAAATCGATCCCTATGCCTAACCTAAACCCTAAATCGATCCCTAAAATAATTAATTTTAAAAAAAACAAACTCCCTTGAAAATAAGTCGTGGCATCTCGAATGATCATTAACCGTTACTCGTACTTGTTTGAAATTTTGTAATAATTACTGTTATTACTACGGCTAGTGACTTGGCTTGGTATTGTTTCTCAGTGGCTCAAGATTTTGTAACTCAAATCAGTGGAAACATAAACTGCATTTGCAGCTTAACTTTTGATCATGAAAATAGTGAAGATAATGAAACATCATTTTAGCGAATTGATGAAATTTAAAATATTTCTCAAATTAAAAGTTTTACATCAATCATCATCAATGATCAATGAATTCAATGAGTCATTGAATGTTGAAAACCAAATTGTAAATTAGTAAAATAAAGTAAATACTAACTAAATAATAAATTTAAAATAGCTTAGGCTTAGGATTTAGCCCATAACAAAATACAGAACAACCAAGGGCAGTCCAAATCAACTAATTTTGATAAGCCCTAATTTGTGTTTACATACTTATCTTTAGATATTTGGCAAAGAAAATATATTTGGCAAAGTTATTCAAAAGCAGAAGAATACAATAAGAAAAGCTAATAAAATTACGTTTTTTTAATTATTATTTTTTAAACAAAACTTTCGGTTCAAAAGAGTTCTTTGTTTTAATCGGAGGCAACTCAAAAATTCTTTCATCCACCAAGACGACATCAGTTAGTTCCCATATTTTCAGAAAACAGGAACGGCAACCAAGATAATACTATGTTAAGCCAAGGAAACAAGAGTTAGCTTTCATGAATAGTATAAATAAAATTATAATTAATGGGAAGTTATCCCTACCGTCTTAAAAACACCTGTTTGTTTTAATGGTTGCTTCCCTTTGACCGTATTTCCCATAATTTAGAATTAAAAACTCTGCAGCATTTTTAAAATTTATTTATTGAGTTCTAACATTATTTTATTCTAAAATTAATCTTTACACGATTACTTTTTCTGTAAATAATTTGTATTTTTAATGATTTAAAATGCTTTTTAATACATATTATAATGTAATTATATGACTGTTATGCATTTCTGTTAAATATCCTGTACCAATACATTATTATTATAATTTCCTTTTTTTAAATTTTGATTTTAATGGATTTTTAAAAAAAAAAAAATAATTGTTCCCTATGATTGTTTAAATTCTTACAACTTAGTTTGTAGCCTACTAATAAGACCAGTTACTTTATAATACATTGATAAAATTAGTAGCCTTTGATTTGCAAAAACATTGCGTATTCACCTTTGTATTGCAAGCTCTCATAGAAAGCTGAAATTTATCCTATTTCATTTTCACATTCTGATAATTGTTACTCTGATAATTCTAGACGTATGTGAACTTTCATCCACTAATGCTGGGATTTCTTTTTTCCTAATCGATATTCTTATAAAATGGGGAAATGATTTCAGTTATTCTATTCCATAGTCTTGAAATCCTGGTGAATCAAAAGCGTATTGTGAATGCAAACTTTTCATTGTTACAAACTGATTTTGGTGAAACTAAATTTCAGTACGACCAGTTTATTGTGCTCTTTGAAATTTGTTTTAGTCTTAAATAGCAGCTTTTTATAAGAAATAATATTGTTATAAGTATTTAATGGGACACCCCTCCCCCCAAAACCAACTCCATTTTTGTTTTTAAATTCAACACACCCTTCTGTAAAAAAAATTGCTTAATTAAGGGTGAAAATACTCTTGATTATTGATTCTTATCATGACTAGAAGTTAGTTGTCATTTTCTGACCAGTAAGGGTAACTCGTTCTTTTAGTCTAAGCCATCTCTTATCCATTCACTGAAAACTATTGTTTAGAGTTTTGTAGGATATTCTAAATTAGTGTTGTAATAAACACAAAATAATTGTTATGCTTTCGATTCAGTGTTTGACACTGTAATGTTTCATTAGTTTGATAGTTACTTGTCCAGTGATGTGTCACTAGTGACTTGTTTCTTAGTCCCTTGACAAGTGATGTGTCAGTAGCGACTTGTTTGTTAGTCACCAGCTAAGTGATTTTTTTTGTTAGTCACTTGTCACTAGTAATTTGTTTGCTAGTAATTTGTATGGTGATGTTCAAAATAAAGCACAAGTTGAATGATTGCCTTAGCCGTTGTTCACAAATTAAAGGGGGGAAGGGTAAAAAATTTGTGAAGTCATACAAAATATTTAAATCTAAAATGTTCAATTTTTCAAAAATCTTTGTTCAATAATTTTAAGAGCATTAATTTGAGGTCGAAATAGCCTCAGGTACTAAAGGTACTGTAAAACTCAGTGGCAGTCACCTTCTGCGCATATAAAAAAATTATGCAAAAACTGTTGTGGCCGTTTTGCATTCGGCTTGTGGATGACTTCATTGTTTTGCATTTTACGTCAGTTTTCTATTATTACTACATTTTAATCCATTATGGGAAAATGTTAAATAATAAAATACAATCTTAGTTTAGTTGTTTTTTTATGGTGTGATGTGACACGGTTGGGTGGGGGGGTGTTAGGGTTACTATATGGGGAGGGGGGAATTTCCCTGAAAAGTTCATTTTTTGCATGACGTAATTTCAGAGCAACCCCTTAGTGTTGTAATTAAAAGTGTTAAAGTTTATATTTAAATTAATTAAGCTTTGGACAGCATCAATAAGTCAACTGAAAATGCATTCATATGTGCTGACGGGGTTTAGGGTAATTCATTCAGCTCATCAGTCTATTTGCACCAGCTGGTCAAGGTTATACATTTCCTCACTTTGTCTTCATGCTAAGACAGGGTGCAGTAATTAAAATTTCTATATTATTAGTTTTTGTAAATGATCCAATGCACAGTCAAATAGCAACATAGGGACATTTCTTTGAATTGCAAATGAAAAATATTGTTAGAGGTTTAAAACCAGTTAGGTTAAACTTTGAGTGATTGAAACAATGAATAGGTTGATGAACAAGTTTTAAAAGGTTAAGATGTGTGTTAGTAGAAATTTATTTTTCAATAATTTGGTAAAACTTGTTTACTTCTGTTGAAATATTCATTGGCAGCTGAGATGGTATGCTGTACATTCAGATGTCAGCCAAGATGGTATGTTGTACATTGAGATGTCATCCAAGATGGTATGTGTAAATTCAGATGTCAACCAAGATGGTATGGTGTACATTCAGATGTCAGCCAAGATGGTATGTTGTACATTCAGATGTCATCCAATATGGTATGTTGAACATTCAGATGTCAGCCAAGATGGTATGGTGTACATTCAGATGTCAGTCAAGATGGTATGGTGCACATTCAGGTGTCAGCCAAGATGTTATGTTGTACATTCAGGTGTCAGCCACGATGGTATGTTGTATATTCAGATGTCAGCCAAGATGTTATGTTGTACATTCAGATGTCATCCAAGATGGTATGTTGTACATTCAGATGTCAACCAAGATGGCATGTTGTACAAAGTATGATATGCATTTACTGAAATGTCGTGGATTCCATTGTCAACTCGCTTGTCATTTGTGTAGACCGCATTAACCTGAAAGTAAAAAAAACAAAGTATTGCAATCAAGTTATGTACTGTTCCTTTACAAGTTAATCTTTATGAATCTACTTCATGCTGTTCATCTGCTTCACTTTTGCTGCAAGACTCCTTGAAGATTAAAATATGTGTTGGTTATTGTTACATATAAAACAAAGACTACAAAGTCTACATCAAAGTTTTACATCTGAAAAATACACTTTGGGGTATAAGAAAATTAGAAAGAGTAAAATTGAAGACAAAAAAGGTTCTCCTATACTATGATCGGACTCGTGAGAAAATGTGGTTTTATTTTGGAGATATAAAGCACAGGGCAGGGGAGGAAATATAAAGCACAGGGCAGGGGACGGAAATATAAAGCACAGGGCAGGGGAGGAAATATAAAGGACAGGGCAGGGGACGGAAATATAAAGCACAGGGCAGGGGACGGAAATATAAAGCAAAGGGCAGGGGACGGAAATATAAAGCACAGGGCAGGGGACAGGGGAGGAAAAATAAAGCACAGGGGAGGGGAAGGAAAAATAAAGCACAGGGGAGGGGATGGAAATATAAAGCACAGGGCAGGGGACGGAAATATAAAGCACAGGGCAGGGGAGGAAATATAAAGCACAGGGCAGGGGAGGAAATATAAAGCACAGGGCAGGGGACGGAAATATAAAGCACAGGATGGGTGGAAGAAATATAAAGCACAGGATGGGTGGAAGGAAATATAAAACACAGGGTAAGGGACGGAAATATAAAGCACATGGTAGGGGAGGAAATATAAAGCACAGGATGGGTGGGAGGAAATATAAAGCACAGGATGGGTGGAAGGAAATATAAAGCACAGGATGGGTGGAAGGAAATATAAAGCACAGGATGGGTGGAAGGAAATATAAAGCACAGGATGGGTGGAAGGAAATATAAAACACAGGGTAAGGGACGGAAATATAAAGCACATGGTAGGGGAGGAAATATTAAGCACAGGGTGGGGGAGGAAATATTATGCACAGGGTGGGGAGGAAATATTAAGCACAGGGTAGGAGAAATCTGGTAGCAATTTGTCCATTAATGAATTTTCTATTTGCCGTGTTACACATGTTTTGCCATAAGACCGGTTCACTGTTACTACATACCAAAGCATTGTTATGGAGTCTGATTATAAGCTTGAAATGGACAATAATTTTTCCTCTGAGGAATATATTTAATGAAGATAGCACTTCACGAGTTTCTGATACAGATATCACCGTAAATTATTATTATTATCATACAAGGTTTGTTTACATTTTTCATTCATACTCATACCATGATTAGTGATACCTTCTTTGCACTATTATTACCCCTAACATTAGCTTTATTCAAGTTCAAGTAGTATAAAATTCGTAAATAGTTACAAAAAAAGAATGCATTATTTATTTGTTTTAATTGGTCCTAATTTGTATTTATAAAATTATTGTTATAGTATTATGCTCCAGTCACATGTAAACACTGCTGTATCCATGGCTATTATTAAACAATCAGCTAGCTCCAGTTAGCCCAATATCACACATAAACACTGCTGTATCCATGGCTATTATTAAACAACCAGCTAGCTCCAGTTAGCCCAATGTCACATGTAAACAATGCTGTATCCATGGCTATTATTAAACAACCAGCTAGCTCCAGTTAGCCCAATGTCACACATAAACACCGCTGTATCCATGGCTATTATTAAACAATCAGCTAGCTCCAGTTAGCCCAATGTCACATGTAAACACTGCTGTATCCATAGCTATTATTAAACAATCAGCTAGCTCCAGTTAGCCCAATGTCACATGTAAACAATGCTGTATCCATAGCTATTATTAAACAACCAGCTAGCTCCAGTTAGCCCAATGTCACATGTAAACAATGCTGTATCCTTGGCTATTATTAAACAATCAGCTAGCTCCAGTTAGCCCAATGTCACATGTAAACAATGCTGTATCCTTGGCTATTATTAAACAATCAGCTGTGTTCCCTTTTCAATGAAAAGTTGAAGTAAAAGTAATTGAGGCAGATTTTGTATTTATTTTGAAATGTTTTTATTTACATCGTCAATCTTTTATTTGAGCTTAACTAAAAAATATTTTTTTTAAATATTTGGATAGCATCTGTGATGGGCAGATGTCAATGAGGTGATGGGCAGATGTCAATGAGGTGATGAGCAGATGTCAATGAGGTGATTGGCAGATGTCAATGAGTATCCTAATGACAATGACTAGGGGATCTAAGTGGATTTCTGCATTTAGACCAGAGGTACAAAGCACACTGCTTACTGACGTTAAAACAAGAGATATAACGAGATTTCAAAAGCAAATGATTTTTTCAAACTCTATTTTACTACAGATTTGATTGCATATGTTTGTTAGTATGCAGGTGCACAGGACAATGGACTGAATAAACAGTTTAAAAAAATTGGTTTAACATTATTAAAGGGGAGTTTTATCTAATAAGGGGATATAATATGAATACAATACTTATTCAAGCTCTTAATTTTATAAGAAATCCTTATATGATGGAGTATGAGCAAGGCTATTATGACTTGGGACATATTTATTGTCATATTAAGTTTCCTAAAAGTTTCTGATACTGAAAAGAAAGAGCCGGTGTTTTAGTGCATGTGTAACCCCTAACACAGTCAATGTAATGTTCTACCGACGAGGTTTTTAAAATTTAAAGAAGAAGAGCATTAACGAAGGGTTAAAAATTTAGGACAAACATAATTTAGTAACACCAAGGCACCACAGTCTTCAATGACAAAAATACTTTAGTAACACCAAGGCACCACAGTCTTCAATGACAAACATAATTTAGTAACACCAAGGCACCACAGTCTTCAATGACAAAAATACTTTAGTAACACCAAGGCAACCGAATCTTCAAAAGACAAAAATACTTTAGTAACACCAAGACTCCCAAGCCTTCAAATGACAAAAATACTTTAGTAACATCAAGACACCAAAGTCTTCAAAAGATAAAAAATACTTTAGTAACACCGAGACACCAGAGTCTTCAAACGACAAAAATACTTTAGTAACACCAAGGCAACCGAATCTTCAAAAGACAAAAATACTTTAGTAACACCAAGACTCCCAAGCCTTCAAATGACAAAAATACTTTAGTAACATCAAGACACCAAAGTCTTCAAAAGATAAAAAATACTTTAGTAACACCGAGACACCAGAGTCTTCAAACGACAAAAATACTTTAGTAACACCAAGACACCCAAGTCTTCAAAAGACAAAAATACTTTACTAACACCAAGACTCCCAAGACTTCAAATGACAAAAATACTTTAGTAACGCCAAAACACCAAATTCTTCAAATGACAAAAATACTTTAGTAACACCACCGAGACACCCACAGCCTTCAAATGACAAAAATACTTAATGTCAAGACACCCAAACCTTCAAAAGACAAAAATACTTTAGTAACACCAAGACACCCAAGTCTTCAAAAGACAAAAATACTTTACTAACACCAAGACTCCCAAGACTTCAAATGACAAAAATACTTTAGAAACGCCAAAACACCAAATTCTTCAAATGACAAAAATACTTTAGTAACACCACCGAGACACCCACAGCCTTCAAATGACAAAAATACTTAATGTCAAGACACCCAAACCTTCAAAAGACAAAAATACTTTAGTAACACCGAGACACCAGAGTCTTCAAACGACAAAAATACTTTAGTAACACCAAGACACCCAAGTCTTCAAAAGACAAAAATACTTTACTAACACCAAGACTCCCAAGACTTCAAATGACAAAAATACTTTAGTAACGCCAAAACACCAAATTCTTCAAATGACAAAAATACTTTAGTAACACCACCGAGACACCCACAGCCTTCAAATGACAAAAATACTTAATGTCAAGACACCCAAACCTTCAAAAGACAAAAATACTTTAGTAACACCAAGACACCCAAACCTTCAAATGACAAAAATACTTTAGTAACACCAAGACACCCAAACCTTCAAATGACAAAAATACTTTAGTAACAGCAAGACACCAAAACCTTTCAATTTGCAGAACATTTTTATGTTTTGTGCAATGCAATTTTGTAAACGAATTTATTTGTCAAAAAAAAATATATTTCTCATATAGAGAACCTTCTACCAAAATGATTTTTAAATATTTAAAAAATAAATAGATAAATGATACAAGTGTCATGCACTCTTGTAAGTAAATTGAAGAGCACTTGAACTTTATTTCACATAACACAAGCTTTTAAAAAATGTATATTATTACACATCATTGTATATTCTAAACACAACTAAAACCTTAACAAAAACCCTAAGCAAAGCTGTTATGTGACTTTTATAAACCCCCTGCCACTTTTGAGCTTTGATGGCTACCTCTAGTTTAATAACTAATTCTAGTTTGATGACTACATCTACTTTGATGACTAGCTCTACTTTGATGGCTACCTCTACTTTGATGACTAGCTCTACTTTGATGACTAGCTCTACTTTGATGGCTACCTCTAGTTTAATAACTACCTCTGGTTTGATGACTACCTCTACTTACATGACTAGCTTTGATGAATAGCTCTACTATGATGGCTAACTATACTTTGATGACCACATCTACTTTGATGACTACCTCTACTTAGATGACCCCTTATACTTTGGTGCCCACCTCTACTTTGATGGCTACCTCTACTTTAATGGCTACCTCTACTTTGATGAATACCTCTACTTTGATGACTACCTCTATTTTGATAACAAAATCTACTTGGATGAGTACCTCTACTTTGATGACTACCTATGCTTTTAGATCAATGTCTGCCACAATAAGTTGTACAGTTTCATATAGAGATTAGAACATTTCTGCTACAATAAGTTGTAGTTTCATTTAGAGACTAGATCAATGTCTATCACAATAAAGTGTACAGTTTCATGGTGACCGGACAACTGAACGCACGACAGGTGAACCTACGACAACTGAACCCAAGACAACCGAACCCATGACAAGTAAACCCACGGACAAGTGAACCCACGGACAAGTGAACCCACAGACAAGTGACCACACTGACAACTGAACCCATAGACAACCGAACGCACGACAGGTGACCACAAAAAATATTTAAAAACATTAATAAGATAAATATAAAAAAGCCGAAATGTCTAGAAAAATACAATGTAGTGATTTTCTACTGCTGAAGTATACAAATACAACAAAACCTGAAACTTTAGTCTGAGAAAGTGGGGCAACAAAGTTTTATCCAAGGAAAAGAACGAACAAGAGCCATCCTCCCTAAAGTTTTGGACCAAAAGCGCAACACTAATAAAAGTGAGTATTTTCAAAATCATTATTCTAGTTCCATTTTTGCTATTTAGCTTATAGCTCTAGGCCATAGCCTCACCATCACTTTAAATTGTATTAATTAATAAATAAATGAAAAGTGGTATTGGTCACTCATTGAAACATTGTCATTCATTGAGTATAGTATTTTGAGCATTCTCATCATTGAAAATAATTTTTTATTGGTGTCTCATTCATAGGTGTCTTATAAATCATGTGTTTATGTTGAGTCATAAGCACTCTTCAAAATGATTAGGCTAAAATTATTCTAAAAATAATACCTACATAATTTATAAATAAATAAAGAAAAAATATTATAATTTCATCTTTTGCAAAATTAATAGGCTAATTGTATAATTGTTATATTATAAAGTTATTTTGTTTATACTATAGTATATGTGACATTATATTATCATAAATAAATTTATTTAGATTTTCAATTGTATTTTTAAGAAAGGCATATGCTAAAACTGATAGGTGATAGTTATAATAGCCAGTGGTCGGCAAATCGCGGCTCAAGAGCCGCATGCTGGTCTTTAGTGACCTGAGGGCAGCTCGGCCAGTCGTCCACAAAATCGGTTTTGACTAAGAAAAACATGGTTCTTAACAGGTTCTTGAAACGAAATCTGGCTCTCAAAATTTTTTTAATGGTCCTGCTGCTGATAATTTATTCTTTTGACTAATGAGTTTGCCAACCACTGGTATAACCTATAGCCCTTTGGTAGTACAGCCTGTGATAAATATTAAGAAATAAATTATGATCATATTTGTTAATAAAAATAACAACTTAAATGCCAAGATTTTACCTGCCTAAAACCAAAAGAATGATATCTTGGTACTTGATTCTTACAATTTTGTTATAAATGTTTATAGGTTGACAGACATTATATAATAGAAATGATTTTAAGATCAATTCTATTCAGAAAATGTATCTACAACCTCTACTGATGAAATTCAAAGCATTCCAGATTTTTTTTACTCTTAGGGTAGATATTTGTGTCCTTACAGGTTGATTAAAAATGCTTTTGAGCACTTTATGTTTTGGATAAGTCATACATCCTTAAAATCAGTTTGACTATATTTCATGAATTAAGATTATTTTTTCCTTTCATTAAAATATTATTTTGTTATATTTTTTTTCCTTTTTAGCTTTTCCTAATGGCTATGGAATTTTCAAAGACTCAAAGAGGAAATTAAGTATTAGTATACAAAGTACTTGATTATATAATCATAGAGAAAGCAAAGACAGTGCTGTGATGACTTGGAGATGCAGACAGTATCATGCCCCGACTAGTAACTGCACAGTGTTTATAAAAACACATACAAATAATGTTATTGCAGAGCCAACAACACACACCCATGATTCTTGTCCACAAAAAGCCAAGGCTAACATTGCTGTAAGCAAAATGAAAGAAGATATTAAGGCTATTGGTGCAACACCTAAAAACATTATAGGTAATGTGCTAATAAATTTTAGCAACGATGTCCTGCAGCATATTCCCAAGCAATCATCCCTATCAAGAACTTTAATTCTACACAGAGAAGAGGTGCATTTTCCTATACCAACTACTTCCAGTTTTGACATCCCACAAAAATATCTTCATTTAAATCTGTATGACTCAGGAAGCAATGATCCAAACAGAATTCTAGCAATTGGGAATAAAGATTTATTACTTGAATTGGACAAGAATGCAATGTATGGCGATGGAACCATTTGACAAAGTGCCAAAATTGTTTTACCAACTTTACACGTGGCATGCGAAAGTTGGTAATTCTTACCCTCCATGCATATATTTTCTTTTGCAAAGAAAAAACCTTCAAACATATACCAACATGTGTGAAATTTTGAAACAACTTTTGCCAAACTTATCCCCTCAAACAGTTTTGGTAGATTTTGAAAAAGCCTGTATGAGTGCAGTTCATACAGCTTTCCCAAGTGCAGAGGTTAAGGGTTGTTATTTTCACTTATGCCAGAATTTGATTAGAAAAATTAGTTGTGTTGGCCTAAAATCTGATTTTGAGACAGACATTGAACTTAAATTAAAACTAAAATCTCTGGCAGCATTAGCATTTGTACCTATAAATGATGTGAGAGCTATGTTTGATACTCTTGCAGCAACATTCCCAGATGATGGAAGGTATAATGAAGTACTGACCTACTTTTTTTCAACTTACATTGAAGGTGCAATAGGTAGAGAGTTACAATTTCCAATTAAAATTTGGAATCAATATGATGCTGCTATGGAAAGGTCACCAAAAACTACTAATTGTTGTGAAGGATTTCATAATGGCTTAAATGCATTATTTCATTGCAGCAATCCAAGTATCTGGAGTTTATTTGAGGGTCTTCAGAAGGATATATGTTGTCATAGGCTCACTTTGGCAAAAGCAATGGATCAACCAGAAAAAAAAGAAGAAATATGCACTTCTAGATGATCAGGTGGCATTAGCAGTTCAGGGATATGAAAATAAACATGATAAGATATTTTACTATGGCAAATCTGCAATGAATTAAAAGTCATTATTCAGAATTATTTTTCATGAATTCAGATATTATGTTTGATAATAAACATATTCTATATAATTCTAGGCATTCTTCCTTTTTTTTTTCAATCATATTTTTAATTTGTTGTATATTTTGTAATATATATTTTTTTTTAAAATTGTTGAGTACTTTTTATCCTTAGACTTCATTAGAGTACTAAATTAGACAAGTCATTTGGACAAAAGTTTCACAAAGTAGGAAGTATGAAAAAAACAACAATTAAAAGTTTCAAAATTTAATTAAACAAAATTCTTCATTCCATAAAAAATAAAATGGTATTTTGTGCAACATATTAATTTGCCAAAATTTCACCATACAAATATAAATCATGGATTGACTACAACTTATAAGAATATGTCTTAAACTTATAATATAGACTTGGATATTGACATAATAGTGTTGTGGTAAAAATATAATTGAATTTATTTTTTTAAAAATATTTTTACTTCAAGCCAGAATTAAGTTTTTTAAATAATGTAACATACTAGTCTAGTAATCCTTGAGTTTACACTAGCTAAATAGTAAATTAAAATGATTCAGTAATTACTTGCTGAATTAGATCTTTGACAATACTGTCACTGTTAATTGCTCTCTGATCTATCTACTTAACTATATGCCTTTATTATACTATACTAACAATATGCAAACTGAACAAATATTTCTAAACACTAGTATGCATTTTTGTATAATACTTGAATGTTTAATATAAATAATATATAAATTAGAACTTGTACTGGACTTCAGTTTCAGCATAAGAATAGTTAATATGTAACTTAATACTTAATCACAATATAATATAAATACTAAAAAAGAACATGTGAAATTAATATTTTTTTACTTATACTTAAAATTGACACTACAACTACAATGTAGATTACCATTAAAAACACAAGATGATTTATACTTGTTGATATGCCTAAATAATATAAAAGAAAACCATTATATTATATGTAAAGAAACTTTATTATAACTTATTATTAAAATAATGTCACACTATTCCTAGTGGGCCTTTGCTACCAAGAGATTACATAAAAGTGGTGTTAGGATCATAACTAAAAATCGTAGCATGTTCCAAGACACTTTACTTTAATCAACCTAAACTATAACTTTATAACACAGTAAAAGGGGGGGAGTCTAGGCTTTATTGGTTTTTATTTAGGATGAAAAATGACTTTAATTAGGGTTCTTGGTTTCATTATCTATAGTGTCTATACTGTATGTTGTCTAGTTTTTCTATACAATAAATTAAAAATGGGATAATTCATGGAAGTTTAACAATTATAGGAAAAAGTACCCGGTAATAAATAAAAAAAAGTCCGAGCTTACATTAATTTATATTCATTATAACTCTACTTAACACGTTTTTTTAGACTATATTTAAATTTATTTCGCATAGTTGAGCAAAGCTATATGATAGGATTACTGATAGGCCTACTATTTAATATGCATCAAGTCAATTATAAATTAATAAAAACTCAATAAAAGTCAACAATCTTAAAATATCCCGAATAGTATGGTATTTGGTTTGATTCTGGAAAGTATGTCATTTTGTCTTGAGGCAGGTAAAAGTTTAAAAAGAACACTTCTTGTGTGTGTGTGTAAAAGCGGAGAACCGAATTTCAAAATCTGGAAAGAATACTTAAAGTTAAGCTTAGGGCTAGGGCCTACTTGTTTACGGCGATATTGCCGATGATAGCATTAGGCAGTACGCTCATCATATCATAATTATATAAGAAATACCTTTCATTGTCAGAGTCGCTCTGAGAGTGTCCGTAAGTTTACATTTATTGAGAAGAACAAATAACTCGCAGTCTAATTCTAATTGCAAAGCTAAAATAATTTGCCAACTATATTATTATTGCTCGTTTTTTAATTATTTTTTAAAGCCGCAACGCTTTGCAGAGCAGAATTATTTTTTAACTCTAATTTATTAACCAATGAAACTAATTATAAAAATATATATGTATTTAATAAGTAGAAAATTGTATGTGGCACGTTTTCTAAGTGTTTCGGGCATTTTAAAATTTAACACAAATTCTTTCAATTTCATTATTTTTGTGGTCACATGTCGTGCGTTCAGTTGTCTGGGAACCAGTTTCATATAGAGACTAGATCAATGTCTGTCACAATAAAGTGTACAGTTTCATATAGAGACTAGATCATTTATGCTACAATAAGTTGTACAGTTTCATATAGAGACTAGATCAATGTCTGCCACAATAAGTTTACAGTTTCATATAGAGACTAGATCATTTATGCTACAATAAGTTGTACAGTTTTATATAGAGACTAGATCAATCTCTGCCACAATAAGTTGTACAGTTTCATAAAGAGACTAGATCATTTATGCTACAATAGGTTGTACAGTTTCATATAGAGACAAGATCAATGTCTGCCACAATAAGTTGTACAGTTTCACATAGAGACTAGATCAATATCTGTTACAATAAGTTGTACAGTTTCATATAGAGAGTAGATCAATGTCTGCCACAATAAGTTGTACAGTTTCATGGAGAGACTAGATCAATGTCTGCCACAATAAGTTTTACAGTTTCATATAGAGAGTAGATCAATGTCTGCCACAATAAGTTTTACAGTTTATATAAAGACTAGATCAATGTTTGGTCAAAGTTTTCTAGAGGCTGCCTGTGTAAGAATTCCTGTGCAAAAATGTTTCATAATTGCTGTTATTTTTGTTGCCACCAATTACTTATTGTCTTAGCATCGAATTTAAATAGGTAACCCGAGCCCTACTTTATACTGCATCTTTTCCCACATGCATGACTTAATTAACATAAACTGAAGTTTGCATTTTAAAAGGCAACACGAATAAAAACTGTCAAAGTCAATTACAAAATATTTTATGCAGTCCATTATTTTTGCTGGAATTTATATTTTTAAACTCTAGAACCAGAAGTGGTGCTGCTTACTTTTAGGTGCAGATGTGTACAGCCTAGAGATGCCAATTACAGATGTGCACAACTTAGAGCTGCCAATTACAGGTGTGTATAGCTCAGAGGTGCAAATTACAGATGTACACAACTTAGAGGTGACGATTACAGATGTGCACAATTTAGAGCTGTCAATTACTGAAAAGAATAGCCTGGAAGTGCCAATTAATGATTTGAACAACTTAGAGGTTCCAATAACAGATGTGCAAAACTTAGAGATGCCAATTACAGAAGTGCACAATGTAAATGTGACATTTGCAGACATGCATAGCTTGGAAGTGCCAATTACAGATGTGCATAGCTTAGTGGTGACAATTACAGATGTGAATAGCTTAGATGTGCCAATTACTGATTTGAATAGCTAAGAAGTGTAAATTACAGAAGTGCATAGCTTAGTGGTGAAATTACAGATGTGAATAGCTTAGAAAAGACAATTACTGATCTAAATAGCTAAGAAGTGCCAATTACAGATGTGTACAACTTAGAGATGCCAATTACAGGTGTGCATAGCTTAGTGGTGACAATTACAGATATGAATAGCTTAGTGATGACAATTGAAGATGTGCATAGCTTAGAAATGTAAATTACAGATGTGCACAACTAATGGTGGTGCCAATTACAGATGTGCATAGTTTAGTGGTGGCAATTGAAGATTGGCATAGCTTAGAGGTGCTATTTACAGATATGTACAACTTAGGGGTGCCAATTACAGATGTGCATATCAAAGAGGTGCCAATTACAGGTGTGGAGAGCTAAGAGGTTACACTTACGGATATTCATAGCTTAGAGGTGTCAATTAAGGATGTGAGTAGCTTAGAAGTGACAAATTACAGGTGTGGAAAACTTAGAGGTGCCATTACAGGTAAGCATAGTTAAGAGATGACAATTACATATGTGAATAACATATGTGTTTATTACAGATAAGCACAACTCAGAGCTGGTAATTATAGATGTGCATAGCTTAGAGGTGTCCAATACAAATGTGCATAGCAAAGAGGTACAAATTAGAGAAGTGCATAGCTTAGAGGTGCCAATTACAGATGGGCACAACTTAGAGGTGTTAAATTACAGAGGTGTATAGCTTAGAGGTGACAATTAGAGTGCTCATTACAAATGTGTAGAACTTAAAGGTGCCAATTACAGATGTGTATAGCCTGGAGATGCCAATTAAAGATGTGTACAACTTATAGGTGCCAATTACATGTGTGCATAGCTTAGAGGTGCTAATTACAGATGTTCATAGATTAGAGGTGTGAATGACAGATATACACAACTTATAGGTGCCTATTATAGATGTGCACAGGTTATAGGAGCTAATTACAAATGTGCCTAGCTTAGAGGTGCTAATTACAAATGTGCCTAGCTTAGAGGTGCTAATTACAGATATAAACTTATAGGTGCCAATTATAGATGAGAATGGCTTAGAAGTGTCAATTAAAGATGTACATAGCTTGGACCTGCAGATCACAAACAATTATACTTAGAGAGCATATGCAGTCCACGAGTTTTAAGAGAAAATCTAATGAATAAATATTTTAAATGTTAAAATAATAATTCTACTGTTTTCAAATTTACATTTCTAATAAATATAATCTAATTATTGATTACATCAAATGTAATTGGTAGTATTGGAAAATGAAAAAAAAAACATTTATGAAACTCAATCACTTTATCTGGTTTAAACTGCATGGACCAGGAAATTAATGCAACTTTAAAGTTTCTCTATCTTAAAGAACATAATATTTAAAATATATTTAAACCAAGACTACTAAATAATTGAAGGTAACGGACAAGCTACTGCTATCAGCCACCATCTGTCTCATCTTTAAGAGGAAGTGAAATCTTGTCACTTCCACTTATTGCTAAAACAGTTTATGGAATGAACACATCAGCCATAAAAGAAATTAGGCATGACAATCATTAGTCAGGAAAGATTTAGCAATAAAAGACATTAGTCATAAAAGACATTAGCCATGACAGACATTAACCATAAAGGACTTAAGTCATGATCAACATTACCCATAATAGATATCAGCCATGAAAGACATTAACCATTAAATACATAAGTCATTTCAGATATTAACCATTAAAGACATTAGCCATGACAACATTACCCATAATAGACATTAGCCATGACAGACATTAAGCATTAAAGATTTTAGCCATGACAGATATTAACCATTAAAGACTTAAGTTATTGACAGAAATTACGCATAATAGACATTAGCCATGAAAGACATTAACCATTAAAGACTTAAGTCATGATAGACATTACCCATTAAAGACATTAGCCTTGAACAGACATAAGCCTTGAACAGACATTAACCATTAAAGACACTAGCCATGACAGACATTACCCATAATAGACATTAACTATGACAGACATTAAGCATTAAATACTTTAGCCATGACAGCCATTAACCATTAAAGACATTAGCCAGGACAGACATTAACCATTAAAGACTTAAGTCATAGTCATGACAGAAATTATCCATAATAGACATTAGCCATGACAGATATTAACCATTAAAGACTTAAGTCATGATCGACATTACCCATTAAAGACATTAGCCATAATAGAAATTAACCATGTCGGACATTAAGCATTAAAGACACTAGCCATGTCGGACATTAACCATTAAAGACATTAGCCATGACAGACATTAACCATTAAAGACACTAGCCATGGCAGACATTAACCATTAAAGACATTGGCCATGACAGACATTACCCATTAAAGACATTAGCCATACAGACATTACCCATAATATGCATTAGCCATGACAGACATTAACCATCAAAGACTTAAGCCATGACAGACATTAACCATTAAAGACATTAGCCATGACAGACATTTCCCATTAAAGACAAAGCAATGATGGACATTACCCATTAAAGACATTAGCCATGACAGACATTAACCATCAAAGACTTTAGCCATGACAGACATAAACCATTAAAGACATTAGCCATGACAGACATTGCCCATTAAAGACAAAGCCATGACAGACATTACCCATTAAAGACATTAGCCATGACAGACATTGCCCATTAAAGACACTACCCATTAAAGACATTACCCATTAAAGGCATTACCCATTAAAGGCATCTCAAATAGGAAAAGGTATTTATTAAATTTTATATTGGTTGAAATAAACAATTTTACTGAATAATATTTAATTGATAAGACTTGATACTGTTAGGTAAAGAAAGTGCTACACATTAGGTAAAGAAAGTGCGATTTTTAAGATAACTACCTTCTGAGCTGTAACAAGGCCTTGACAACTTGATGGGATATGCCGTCATTACATTTCTCATACAGCTATCTTTGTTGCCCATTCTCCAAGACAACAAAGCTTTTATCTGCCACCACTTGCTCCAGTAAAAGTTTAGTTTGTCTTGCCCATCTGCCTTGCCCTGGACCTGCCAGATACACCAACAGTTGTGAAGGCTGTAGATTAGCATCCTTGAGTATTTAGTGAAATGTTAATAAAAAAAGTGATCAAGTCGTAATCAGTAACAGTATGACATACAATTACTTGTGGAAAAAAAAACTGTCTATTTTAAGATCTATGCTGATGTTCCAATGAGCTGGTGAAGTTTGTGTAAATATGCCTTTCCAGTTTCTGGGCCTTTAAAACAATTCTCTTGGTAGCACTCAAGTATAGATTATAATAAAATAAAACAGATGTGGGAAAGGCAAAAGTATGCCAAATTATATATGCTGACAAAATATTGTATGAAAAATATCATAATCAACATTTGACTTATTGCATATGAATTATTTATAATTATATATAATTATATTAAATTATAATATCAAATTAAAATGCATTATGATGATTATGTATATGCAAAATGAAATTTTTATGAGTGTCATCAAACAGACAGAGGTGGCTGGGTATTTTTGTTTTCGGAAAACTTAAAAAAAAACCTAATAAATTTATTTTTCCATAAATATTTCTTGCATGCTAATCCCAGAGTGCCATCTCTGTCATCTATGTAATATTTCATAATGTTATAGGTTGACACAAGTCTGTCATTTATGTAATATTGCATAATGCTATAGGTTGACTGAAGTCTGTCATCTATGTAATATGAGATAATGCTATAGGTTGATTCAAATCTGTCATCTATGTAATATGAGATAATGCTATAGGTTGATTCAAGTCTGTCATCTATGTAATATTGCATAATGCTATAGGTTGACTCAAGTATGTCATCTATGTAATATTGGATAATGCTATAGGTTGACTCAAGTCTGTCATCTATGTAATATTGGATAATGTTATAGGTTGACTCAAGTATGTCATCTATGTAATATTGGATAATGTTATAGGTTGACTCAAGTATGTAACCTATGTAATATTGTATAATGTTATAGGTTGACTCAAGTGTGTCATCTATGTAATGGGGATAATGTTATAGGTTGACTCACTCTTGGTTTCAATGCTTTATTCAACATTACTGAGACGTTTAGCTTCCCATAGAAGAAATCATATTCTGACAGAACAATAGTCCTGATCCTCTTTTTTTATAATAATAATAATAAGGGGTCTTATATAAATATTTGCAAGTATGTTTGAATGCAATTAATAAAATATGGCATAATTGATGTGTATCCATGTGAAGGGTTCAAGGGAAAAACCAGTGATGTCAGTTTTTCAAAATTTCTATGTTATCTCCCTTGTGGCTACATTCCATTTAATAGAATAATATGATACATAGGTCCAACTGAAAAAGCAGCGTAGTCAATAAATAAATACGTAGACATCTTGATATTTTCATACTTTTATGAGGAATTTTCAAACTTTAAATTCAATTTTCTCAAAACTCTCAAAACCTGACATCACTGGTTTTTCCCTTGAGCCTTTCATGTGTATGTAAGGGAGCCTATTTTTAGTCGTTCCAGCACTTAACAATCCTCTTGGGGGCCATGTTTCTAGGTATTGGAGAATTACTTTTTACAAGTTTCATGAAGTTTCTAGATTTTCTATAAGGTTCCATTTACATTCCACATTTACCAGCCACAACAAAACTCATTACTTTAACTCATTCGTGATAACCTTTATACAAACACCCCACCTAATGTCCACTTGGTACCTAGGGCTATCGTTCCCAGGTGAAGCCCTGATCATTTGGGACAGTGCCAGATTGTGAATTTTTTTTAAAAGACAAACACACCCAGAAAAAAAACCCTGAGAAACAAATATACAAGTCGTTAGCTGTGAAAATAAGAATTTCGTTAAGAATTAATGGAAGCTGCTTGTATATCGGTTTTACTTATAGATGTGATCCTGTTCCCGGTGGGATCTCGCTCCTTTTGGGATCACATTGCAGCCCGGTTGGCTCCAGGGTAGCATTATTTTAATTAAATGTAAGTGATAGACCTTAACCTGTTCGATATTTTAAGCGGGTAGAGACATGAAATAGGCATACAGGGTAAATGATCTGGTCAGAGAATGGTGTCTCTAATAATATAGAAAGTCAATAACTTTGGGATACTATTGTTTGGTAGTTAATCTTATCATGAGGGTGACATATAAGCTGGAGGTTTGGGGACACTGTACATTTGAAGGAGATCAGTTGAGACAATACAGATGACCTTTGAGACAATACAGATGACCTTTGAGACAATACAGATGACCTTTGAGACAATTCAGATGAATAGAGTAGATCATGGCTGGTAGACCTGGTGCACCAACGGAGATTGTGCCTGCTCACACCATCATTCCAATACTAGCCAGAAATGAAACTTTTAACTTGACTTCATTGCCACCCCCAAATGACTGACATGGATGCTTAGTAGAAGGTGGTTAGCTACATGTGATCACCTAAAAAACAGTCTTCTGTGCAGCAGTTGTGATCAAACATGTTGCATAAATGCACATACTAGCAGTACGGAAGGCAAGAGCTGGTACTGAGCAACATGTAAAACTCTAGAGTCATTACGAGATGGTTCATTTTTTGCAGGCAGTCACCTAACTATGAAGCAATTTAAAATAATAATCTACTGTTATTCATATGATATGCCACAAACCGTAATAAACCACCTATGAGGCAACTTAAAATAATGATCTAATGTTGGTCATATGATAATCCCCAAACCGTAATAAAACACAAGACAGCAGTTGCAACCAATGATACAACTGTAGATGGGTTCAACTTTATGAGAGAAGAATGTGCCATGTGACTTGAAAATATCCAGATCAAATTAGAGGCATTGACTAGTAGTGGTGGAAATTGACAAGTTTAAATATTTCAATTGCCAATATCAAAGAGGTCAGTGGTGAGATGGCCATTGGGTGTTTGATGGCATTGAACGTGACACAGGTAAATGCTTTCTAATTAAGTTTCTCGACCGCACAGCTGCTACAATAGGACCTTTGATTGAAAGATATATCCTCACATATCATGTCTGACGGCTGGGCGGCATAGTCACATATTGACCTCATCGCCAATGGCATTTACATGCACAATGCTGTTGTCCATAAATGGAACTTCATCAATCCTGCTAATAGCGATGTTCACACCGAAAATGGGAAGAACACGTGGATGCGAGCAAAGCGCAAACTTCGCCATCAGTTTGTAACTTCCTGTGAACTGTTCCAGTCATATCTTCATAAATTAATGTTCCAAAACAAGTTCCGAGACCAAGATATGTTTGTGACATTCTTGAAGATCATCGCAGATAACTATCCAGTTTGAATCGCTTCAAATGACATGACATATTTCTGAAATAACTCTTGTTTTATTTACATTCTCCAATGATATTATAACTGCTGTTTTATTTTCACTAAACATCAATGAATATTGTAATAAACTTGAATTAATAAAAATTTAATTTCTTGTTTCATTTTTCTGAACATGCCTTCAGCTTAAAAATTGAATCCTGGGATAGGGTGAAAAATAAAAAACACAATAAATTGTGGAGAGATCATTTATGCTACCGCTATGTACCAATGGGGACTGAAAAAAATCAAATAAAAAGAAAAGTTAATGCTGTACAATTTATTATTAAACATAGTTAACCTTTGGTAAATTTACCATTTAAATTTTCAGGGTCCGCCATCTGAGCAATCCTTAGCAGTCTGGCTTCTGGTAGTGAAATTTCAATTATGCCAAGTTTCTGGATATCATAAATGGCATTTATCCTTCAAAGGTGTGAGAAACTTGACCATGCCATGTTTTCAAAATATTTTAATAGTAGTGCAGCTTATGGCTGCCATTTTGTTAAAACAGCTGTAATGCAGGGATGCTACTCACTCTTTTCAAAATTCCCAGATTTTCTCAAAATATTTCTGAAAATAATAAAAAATACACTATTAATAAAATTTAATAAATACAATAAAAGCTTGAATTAATTCTTCAAAAATATGCTGTATAAGTCACTGAATGAAATTATTTAATCAGACTATTTTTGCAAGGTTAATCACATCAAATAAATAATATAATTAGGCTATAAAAATTAAATCTTAACCACATAATTTAGAAAAAAATATCCACATAATTGTGTTATAGAAGTGCATATTTCTATTAGGGGGCCATCCATAAATGACGTCAGGCGTTAAGGGGGGGTCAGATTATTGTGATGATGTGCGACGAGGGGGAGGGGGGCCTCAAGCCATGTGTCGTCACATGAAAAGCAGAATGTTGTAGTGAAGAATTTCACTTCATAACACTGAATTACAGACATTTTTAACATAATTTTTAAAAAAAATATATAAATATTTCATTTTAAAGCTACTATCACTGAGAGAATCAGTGCGAGGTCCGAAGAATGGCCTCTGATCAATTTAGAGGACGCCCAGTAATGGGAGAATCAGAATGTAGTTGCAATGACAGTCGTGAGAATTTATGGCTAAATCTGGACAGGAGAAGTGGGATGGAGCGGAAAAAAAGGTTGGGCGGGGGGTGGGGGGGGGGGGGGGAATCTTAGTAAAAGCTCTAGAGCAGGGGTTCTTAATCTTTTTTTGCAGCGTTGCAGGCCCACTCCGTTTTACAAATCCTTCCCCCAACCGTATAAATTACATTGTAATAAAATTTAGAATAATTAAATAATTTAGTTATCGTAGTTTTATTTCTTTAATTAACTTTCTATAATAAACAGGGGAAAAAATTAACAATACACACATTGCAACAATAAAATTTACCATTGACTGCTGCTAATCAAAATCCATTAAATTTTTTTTTTTTTTAAAAGCAGCAACAACTAGCAATGGCAGCAAATAGAATCAGTGGCGTAGCTAGGGTTGGTATCACCCGGTCCGGTAAGCTTGTGGTGTCAACCCCCCTCCCTTTTTTTTAATGATGTATTTCTTCTTGTTAAACTTAGTCCAAAGTATAAGAAATACAAGAACAACAAAAAATTAATTGAGAGTCAAGAGTTAAATTTATTTAAGAACTGCAACGTTCTTAGAATTCCCCATTGTAATCAAAGGATAGTTTTATTTATCAGAATTTAGATTAAAATATCTTCCTGCCGCTTACAAAAATTGCCGAACACTTCATTTGGCTATGAAACATGGTCTAATGGTGTTTCTGACCTAATAATAAGGTAACCTAATTGCTGATGCATCAACCTTAAATTTTAATATTAACGAAATAAACACGCATTTTGATTGGTTACATAGGTGGAAAATGTACATGTCATCTGTTATCCTTTTACAAATTTTTGTTAGACCGATCAGTGTGTGCTCTGTAATTACACTATCTTTCAATTTGGTGTCAGCCCCTGAGACTGCCTGAGATGGTTCGGCCGGTGTGGTACGCAACCCCTAGCTATGCCACTGAATAAAATTTGTTGGTCTCCCACACCTCAAGGCTGGGGAGATACTTGTACCCCTGTTAAAGAAACACTGATCTAGTGAAATGCTTCTGACGGGTGCAGTAATCTGATATCCATGGGAGTTGAATTTCTTTAGGGTTTGTAAAGGACAGTAGTGGACATAGAGCCTTTTAAAAAAAAAAAAAATGTGACGTTATATTTGAGGGGGGTCTTACTTTTTGTGATGATTTGTGACGATGGGGGGAGGGGGGAGTAAAAAATCGGCAAAATTTGCGTGACGTCATTTATGGATGGCCCCTAGTAGCAACTTTTCATCAAATACAATTCTATTTTAAATAATAACACATATTAACTAAAGTTTTGTTTTCCCCTTAGGCACTTTTAAAGTTATTTAACTGAAATTAACTATCACAGTATGAGTAACAGTATCAATAATAAAACTTCAAGCAAATGATCAGCTTGATTGAAAGGTATTAGTATTAGCTAATTATTAGATATGTTCTTTTCAGAAAAATATCCTGTAATAAACAACTCACAAATAATTTCAATAAATTGACTTTTGCTATGATGTGTGAACTTTGCTCCAAAGTTTGGACTTTCAAAACAATTATGTTTTACAAAGGCGGAGTGTTTATTTAGTTTCATTAACTCTTAATTCCTTGAATTTTGCATGTTTTTCTTGAAATTTATAGTGATCTTACAAAAAAAGTCAATAACTTTTAGAATACGTGTCTAAAATTCATGACGTTATATATATTTATGGGGAAATGCATGAGGTTTCTAAAAATGTTTGTTTTCAAACATATAGTGTCAACACTTAGAAGTAGATCTAGTGAAAAAAATAATGCTTAATATTTTATGAAAATCTGTAAAAAAAATAAAAGTTTTTAAAATTGGTGATCAGAAATCCAAAGAAGGAACGCAACAAACCACCTGAAATTCTTTAATAAAATCTGTTTATTTAGAAAGCAAATTCATTTTTGTATGTCATATGCATGATTTATATTTGGCATTTCATGAGCATTTGACCAAAATATAAATTATTTTGTAAAAAGTGTCAAATGGGGGAAATAATAATAAATAATTAAAAATTCACCACCCCTCCACATATAATTCACAAATATTACAGGTTATTATTATTTTACCTTATTATTAAAAATTATTTACAAATTTAAAAAAAATAGAGATTTTAAACTTCATGGTACCCTTACTCGGAAAGTTTCTTGTGTTTTTAAACAAAGATAAGTTTACCATGTGCTACTTTTGATTTAGAATGCTATTTTCTTAGCATTCCTAATTTATAGCATACTATAGAATGTCTTTTACAATCTATACATTTAGGAACTATTGCATGTATTATATTGTATTATTTGTGCTATTTATATTTGTGGCACTTGGAACATCATCAGTTTTATTAAATCAACTAATGCTAAAATAATTTCCTTGGAGAAGTCAATTGAGCGTTAAATGTTAGGTAGCTTCAGTTCATCTAAATCATAGTTTTCTTTTGAACAATCCTGAACAGATTATAGCTGGCAATATAAAAAAAATGGAAAAAAGGGTTTGTCCAATGCTGTTCTCTTTATTGAGGGTGACATATCCATTTATCAACTGGTCAACACCACACATGAATGAATTGTATGTTTTCAAAATCTGATTTAACAATATTTGGTTTTTTCACCACTAACTGCCTAAAATACACCACCAGTTTTGGTTCTGTTCACAAAAGAAAAATATATTTTCTTTTGATAAAGTCTGACAAGTTTACTTTGCACAGTTTTTCCTCATTGTCTGTTTCAATATTAGAAACTTTGAAGAATGTCTTATTTGAATAACTCTGTTTTTGGGCTTAATGCATTAGCCCGAAATTCATGGTAGTAATGAAAGATTTTTGAAGTTGACGAGCATTTTTTTTACACTGAGGACTTGTGCAGTTGTCATGCACATAAGTGGTCCTAGAAATTTGTAAAATTTTGTTGAGATTAGAAATTTGTAAAATTTTGTTGAAATATCAACAAACCACAGTTGATGGAATGTTTAGAAGGTCCCATGGTAGTTGAATAGGTGTTGTTGACATTTCTTCCCACAAATGTCAGCCTGGCTTTCTGGCTGGAGGAAACTTAGGACAGGGAACCAGTGGATCATTATCTCAAACATCATACAAGTTTAACCTACAAATGTAAAAGAAGAACTAATATTATAGACCTATATGCAACTATTAGGGATGAAATGAATAAAAAATATATACTTCACTTAAACTTCAACTTCAAGTTTTTAATACTTCCAATACCGTCTAAAAACCATTATGACAATAAAATTTAGTGTCAGATATTTAAATTTTACAAAACACATGGGTGTCAAATTTCCTGTCCTTTAAAATGAAATATAATAATCAGTGCCGACTGCATTGTATATATTCCTTAGTAACAGTTTCTAAGAATAATGTCTTCTAAAATTATCTATGTAATAAAATATTCACAAATTATACAATGATTTTATTTATATAGATTGATTTCAAAATGGCTAGTAAATAGTTCAATTATGATTAAAAACACAATTTAAACCGATAAATAAAATAAAAAATCTTTTAAAAATATAGAATGACAAAACACTAGATTACTAACCTTATAGTTTTACCGCCTATAATGGGCTGTAAAGGAAGATTCTCATCAAAATCTGAATCAGAATCACTAAATTCAGGTTCCCAACTATCTTCTCCAGAAGAATAGATTAGATCAATATTTTCTTCAGTAGTATTCATTATTCAAGATTTTGTACTGCCGAGTCGACAAGAATCTTGCACAAATTTTCATAAGAATGCGACTAACGCTTTTGCATGTTACATGAATCTTGAACTAAAAATTTTAAAAAAAAATTATTTAAAATCTTTAAATTTTATTTTATTTTTCTGCCAAATGTACGATAAAATAAATATAGAACACTTAAAAAAAAATAAAAAAGACATTTTATGAGCGAAAATAACCAAAGTAAAGTATATAGTTATACGCTCACTATAGAAGAGGAATGAAAAGAATTAATGACTAATGAGAACCTATTTGATTTTTTGATTGTAAATATTCAATATTTTTTTTTAAAGAATATTCATATTCATTGCCCTGCTGTAGATAATGTTTATTTAATTCATAATATTTTAGCCATTTCAAGTTAAAGCTTTCATATCATTGAATATAATTTTTTTAGTCTATTTTAATTTACCAGATACCAGTTTTGGTGCATCCTTACAAGGCTTACCCCAACCTTTTCACTAGGGACTTAGGTATCCCAGGAAACACCCGAAAAATGGGTATCATAATTTCTTTGTCAAAATGGCGACCTCCACTTTTTAATTTACCTAGGTTGTGGTTGTTTTGCCTTTTATAGTTGATTTTTAGCAGAATATTAAATTCTAATTCCAACAATTACTTAAAGCTGACATCTTACATGTTCTATTGAGAATTCATTTGATTTTTTTTTCGAGGTTAAAGGTTTGTAAATTGATGTTAAAAATAGGTTAACTTTACTGATCAATAACTTTTTGTTGACAATGTGCTCCATCATAAAAAAAACACGCTCATTTATTTTATAGGTTCATTTATAACATATCCTAAATTCATGAGTGTTTACCAAAGGGGAGCTTCAAGAACGAAAATCTCAGAGGTCACATTTTTAGGCTATGAAATTTGTTATCATGTCCACAATGTTTGTAATTTGTATGCTTATTACTTATTATCGATAGCAGCGGTGGGGTAGTTAATAATTCATTACATTGTATATCAGCAATATAATTGTGAAATATAACTTAATTAATAATATAACTAATAACAAATCATTTTAAATAAATAAAAAATGTTTTATAACATTAATAATTATTATTTTTATTGGTTTATGATAATGAAATATCAGTCAGTATGAGTATGGTTGAAATTTTGCCTTTACTTTTACTCATCGAATTGTAGTGATTATTAACAGTTGAACAAGTAACAAAGAGTCTTTTTGAGCTTACCATTTTGTTCTTCTTCTTCTTTATATTAAGGGCCCACAATCAATGTATTCGTATTCTTCTATATATTAAGGGCCCATGATCAATTTATTGTGCCTGGGTATTGAACAGATATCTTCTTTTGACTTCAGACTTTAGACACTTAAACTAAGACTTAAGTTTTTTTATTGGTGGTTACAAGAATCAGGAACTGGGGGTTGGAAGGCCTGAGGCAATAGATGAAATGTGTCAAGTGTTGCCTCAACTGTTCAATTAGCAGAAGCTTGTTCCAGTCTCTGATTGTCTTTGGCAGGATTGAGCAGTTCCTGTACTGTGTTTTTGCTGTTATTGTTATGAGCCGGAACTGCATGGCCTCGTCGCCCTCTGAGGGAGAGGGACGAGTTTCTGTCTAATGTTGGAGCGGTGGACCAGCCCATTTTTATATTGTACATCATGAAGATTTTTCAAAAATTCTATTTGAATATTTAGATGAGTTAATTTATTGTTAAGAATACATGAATACTGTCAATTTGCTCAACATTCAACATTTTAATTTCTGTCTTACTTTTTAATACAATATTAACTTTAATTTAAGAAGATTTCTTATCATTAGTAGCATAAAAAGTACATCATTTTTAAAATTGAAATATAGTGAAACAAATATTGTTTTCCTTCTTTTTCTTCTAAAATCCGTTAAATTCAAGTTTTATTGCTTTCTTTTTATGAATTTTGACACAATTTTCTCTCCAAGTTAAAATGTCCAAAAGATGCGCCTTTAAAAAAAAAATTATTCACCAGATCTCAAGTGGTGTCATGAATATCCAAATCTTGGTCTAAGGACATTTATCTTACCCATTGATGATAGACCTTAAAAGGGATATCATGGACAGTAGTGATTAGAGAGATTTTTACAGGGGTGGGGGGTGTGCAAAGATTTTTGACATTATAATTTAGGGGGTCTAACTTTTTGTGACGATGTGTGATGATAGGGAGGGGTAAAAAAAATCAGCAAAATTTGTGTGACGTCATTTATGGATGGCCCCTAAGACTGTAGGGAATTTGGGGGATTGGGGAAGTAAACTGATAAGTGATAAGTGCTATGAGTATTTAACGGGTGGGAGTGAATAACTTATAACCACTATGAGTAGGCCCTACTTACTGGGTGGGGAGGTATTAAACTAATAACTACTCTGAGTATTTACCGGGTATGGAAATTTAAAGCTATACTAAAGGCTTTAAAATTATTTTTAAAATGTTATATAGGGCTAGAGTCCAACAGTTCAGTGTCACTACATTCACTCTACTAGTACCCGGGGGAAATGTGTTCATGTACGTTTCCATCAGCACTGTGTTTGGTTTAGAAATGAATACATATTTCCTTCGGGGAAGTGAGGTAATCTTGGAACTTGGAGGAGTTCTCAAACACTTTAGCCCAACGAATTGAGCCTTAGACCGATGCTGTAGTATACCTAACAGTTACTAGAGATATTTCATGCAGGCCTAGCCTAATTTCCTCATACTAATCCTAATAGTGAATTACTAATACTAATAATATAACAATAACAATGATGACAATAAGTAAAAAAAACCACACAAATTCACAAATCATTAAAAAAAAACTTGAACTGAATTGCAAATCAAATTAAATTACAGTGGGGATTTCGGCCACCCATATTTATAATTTTGTATTAATTTATTTACCCGCAATTAATTCTTACAATAAATAGTTTTCACAATACTGTAGTCAGTAAGTCTTTAATAATAATAATAATAATAATAATAATCTATTTAATGACGTCATCATAAATTGTGTTCTTTTTTTTCTTGATACACGAATTTGAGATGATAAAAGTAAGGGAACCTACTCTCCCAAAAAATTTCAATTTACAAACAATACGTGCTGAGCACGCCGTCATTTCAACTTACAAGTTGACGAGAGACGGTTTTACAAAAGAACACTGTAATATTATTGTTGAAAACTTAATAACCTTAAATTAAAATGGCCAATTTTGAACTCCTATATAGGGTTGTATGTGATGGAAAAATCCCTGTCTCACAGTATCATTCAAAAGATACCGGCTTAACTGTCTGCATTGCTGACGTCGAAGGGCCGATTGTGAATGGATACTTTTGCTTGGGTAAATGACGTTAAGTCTCTTTTAGATTTCAATCTCGTCAAAACTGTCTTAACAACATGTTTTGAAATATGTTCTGGTAAATTTACGCTAGTTAACTCTAGTAACAATACTTGGTAAACGTGCAGTTAGCGGCATGGGTTTTGCCAAGCGTTGTCGTTGTCTCACCAGTCATCTAAGAGTTAAGAGTAGATACTTTGGTAAAAAATGTAAACATTTTTTTAAAAATAAACCAATGGCACAGTTGAATAGAGCTAATTTTAAACAGAATTATAACACCAAAATCATATTTTTAGCTGTTGTAGTTTTAAAGTTATGAATTTTTAAAGTACGACTTGGTTTGTCCTTTTTTAACATGGACTGCATCTCCACATTCTGTGACCTCATTCCGCCGATCGCGTCATGCGCAATGACTATATAGTTTATATAAGGCTAAGGCATTCCCTTATCACTAAAATACTGTTTAGGGTCGATTTATTTTAAACTTTCAACTTTGGCACATGAATAATTAATTAAAGCTTTCCCTGACCAATGGTTTAATAGTTTTTGCACACGGCAAACACTTATGAATGAAACTCTGAG
>CAXITT010000071.1:675541-699383 GCA_964033795.1 Lymnaea stagnalis
GAGCCCCCTTATGGTGATATGGGTCACTGGGAGAAGCGTAGCGAACGTGGGACACGACCTACATCAATGAGAATTGGCACAGATATATATCAATATCTGATGCCTTACACGATTTAATATGAAAGACCTGTATTTTATATTTCACAAAAAATTTTGCATGCGAAGATGCCTTATATATACCAAAGATTTCCAAAATAAAGGTCGATTGAAAAAGCAAAATAGTTGGATGGAAATGTAGGCCAAGATGTCTTCCAAATTATAAGGCCGGAAACGGAACTCAAATATATGTCCAAAGAACTAATTTAATAATAAATAGACACACACATCGGAAAATTAAAAACTCGGATTTTTCGGCGCCGACGCCCATTTCCGATACAAAAAAAGTAGTAGTCTCCCTTGTTTTATCGAAGTATCTAGTTAAGAGGCTAGCCGCAGCACTAAGCTGTCCTAGTCACCAAGTGAAATGACATTACGTTGGGAAATCCCAACACTGGACTTATGGTGACAAGACTAACAGTTGGACCTGAATGATTAGTATGATAACTTACCTGTTCTTCACTCAATATTGAGTTCTATTCGCGTCAAAAAGCATTATTATTATTATCATTTTCATTTCTCTCTGTAAGTTGCTAAAACAACAAACTCTCCCTTTCTCCTCCCCATTTTTGCAGCCGCAGGTATATTTTTGCACTACTTTTTTCACACTGCCACCCCCTTCTTGTGTCATGGCAAAGGTGGTGGCTGTGTAAAAAAAATGTAATGCAAAAGCATGAAAGAAACGTCAAGTGTAAAGTTACAATATTTTCTTTAAAAAATTGAATTGTGCAACTAAAATTTGAAAATGGCATGTAAATAAAATATGTGCTAACTTAACTACTTAAATTTTAATTTTACAAAGTGTCTACGCGACCGGACGAATAATTCTCGAGATATTCGTCCGGCGACCAGATCATATGACCGCCGTAACAAAGTTGGGCCAGATAGCTGTCCATCAGCCTTGTCACGTGACCGATAATAGTCGATCGTATAACTGGTGTCTAAGATGGATTGTGGGGGGAGGGGCGCGATGAGAAGGAAGAAGTACTGAGAGTCTGAGATCGAAAGAGAAAGGATAAAAATGATAGTGAGGGTGATAAATAATTAAGGCGGGGAGGTCGAAAGTTTATAAAGAAATAGACCCTACATCTTAATATAGGGCCAATATAGTGTGCTGTTGGGGTAGCCTACTTCTCACACAATATTAATTAAATAAAACGTATTTTACAGTAGATCTATTGACATTGACAGTCAACTGGCATGTAGCCTATTGGTATTATTTTGTTTGGTTCATATTTAAAATTTAGGCTACTAGGTAGAGCTTTATAAGAAATTTAAACCAAGATAACGGACTTTTTTTTAAAAAATTTTGCCGGCGACCTATTGTACATGACATGTCTGCCGGAATATATAGGCCTACATATACTCAGTCGTCCGGTGGTCACGTGAAATGGCTGCCGGAAGAATATCTCCCGCACTATTCGTCCGGTCGCCGGACGTGTAGACACTGCCTTAATTTTATTATCATAAATTAGGCATACACACTGCTTTGCAATTATTTTTTTTAAAGATAAAATAATTCATGATTCATTTATATATCATTTCAACAGCTACTGAAGCCCATGATGACGATGGTCTACCCCACACTCTTGAGCATCTAGTATTTTTAGGAAGCGAAGATTTTCCATACAAAGTATAGTAATTGATAAAAATGTCTTCTTTTATTCAAATGAAGCAATTATTGTTCTATTCATCAACTCATGATAATTTAAGCTACAATGACGTGCTTTAATAAAGTTTATTCTACTGTTGCTAAAGTTAAAGAAAATAAAATTATTTTAGAGTTTATTCCTCCCTGAATCTTGAATAAATCTTTATGTTTTTAAATTTAAAAAAACAACATTTTTCGCATTCTTTTAACAGGGCTTGTTAGATCAGTTTGCTAATCGTTGCCTGGCTTCAGGAACAAATGCTTGGACGGAAACAGATCACACATGTTACACAATGACAAATGCTGGCTCTGGGGGTTTTCTCACTATCTTGCCGATCTACATGGACCACATTCTTTACCCAACTCTCACTGTAAGTCAATTTAAATGGTCAAGACACAAATTTCATTTATCTGGGGAAAAAAAAAAACAATCTTCTACAATGATCACTGCCTAAATCTGAAATTTGGTTCATGAGGCCTGGAACTTTTGAATTTATTTATTTAATCAGTAACGGCCATGTTTTTTTGTAGTTTGAATTAAAAAATAAGAATATCTTTTGCATTCATTTCATTTGTTTACCTGACATTAAAGGAATCAGGCTACATAACTGAAGTCCACCACATTGATGGAAATGGCGACGATGCTGGGATAGTCTACTGTGAGATGCAGGCTAGAGAAAATAGTGGGGAAAGTAGGACACATCTTGCACTAGTCAGAGCTATATATCCAGGGGACTGTGGATATAGGTATGAGACTGGTGGTATCATGAAAAACTTGCGAGAGAGCACTTCGCATGAAAAAGTGAAAAAATATCACAAAGAATTTTACCGGCCTGAAAACTTGTGTCTTATTATCTGTGGTATGGTTAATCATGAGGATGTTTTCAAGGCTCTTGCTCCAATGGAGAAAAAGATCTTATCTAAGGTAAGAAAAATTCCTTGAATAGTTTTTCTTAGTATTTTTTTATTAAAGAAGCTTCTCCAATAACCTTGCTTGTACATTGACATGTAGAATAGCACTGTTGAAGTCTTTTGGTCATTTGTATTTTGATCATTCTCAGGGTCCAAGACCTCCTTTCACAAGACCATGGCAAGGAGACATCCCACCACTAACACAGTCTGTCAAAGAGACAGTACTCTACCCTTCAGAGGATGATGAGTATGGCATGGTCCATATAGGATTCAGGGGTCCCCCCTCAAAGGTGATGGCAAAAACATCTATTTTAAATTTCTTATTTATTTACCACAGTTGATTTCCATGATATAAATGTTTTATGAAATGTTTGATAAATGATTATTATAGTGTAATAGTTGAAGATCTATGTGTAAAAATATAATATTTTAACAATGTAGATTACAATTGTTACATATGGAGTTTTTTTGGGCCTGATTTGAAGTTTTATATAGCATCCTTGTGCTATTTCATTTACCTAATTACCTTTTATTTCAGGCATTGTATGAGCATTTATGTCTCAGTATACTAACAGATTACCTAGACGGCTCAGCTATTTCACCTATTCAACGTGACATGGTTGAGATAGATAACCCTTTTGCTGGAAATGTAAGGATAATTTGAGAATGTTTAACGTAGTGTGCACACCCACTTGTGAATATATATTATACCTTGTATACTAAGGCAGCGTGATATTAGATCTATTTCTAAAACAATCAAATATTCAATTTTTTAAAAGATTTACCTTTTTATATTATTAAATCTATTAAAAAAAATAAAGTAGAGCACAGACTTTTATATAAACTTAAATAAATCCCCTGTTGAGCTCCTTTCTTGAGTTAATAACTGAGTATTTTATTAAAAATTACCTTCATTACAATTTTGAACAATGTTTACAAGACATTTACAATTTCTATTTCATAAAAAAAATAATTTTCTTTTGTAACTTATAGGCAGACTTCAACATCATAGAGAACTCAACATTAGCTGTGTATATAACCTTTCAAAATGCTGACTGCTTGAAACTGGAGAAGATTGAAGCCAAGTAAGTTAGGGTAGCTTCATTTTTTATTTGTGCCAATCTCCACATATTAGTCTCAATATTACATTAAGAAATGGCGTCAGCGGGCCGTCGAGCTTAAAGCTCTTTATGCCCTCCCCAAAGCCCCCCCCCCCAGCACGGCATCGGATTGTGAAGCGGCACGTTGGAGATGTCTCTTTGCCATGACAGCCCGAGTCCGCTCAATCGGGTTCCGCTGGGGGGCGCCCAACCCCAAACACAACGAGCTTAACGCTCTTTATGCCCCCCCCAAAGCCCCCCCCCCCCAGCACGGCATCGGATTGTGAAGCGGCACGTTGGAGATGTCTCTTTGCCATGACAGCCCGAGTCCGCTCAATCGGGTTCCGCTGGGGGGCGCCCAAACCCAAAGACATCCGGTCAGTCCAACACTGTGTTTGCACACAGTGCACGCGATCGACTTTCTCAGGAGTTGGTAAATTTACGTCCTAATATCTTCCCCCACCCATCCTGGGGAAGAGTTGGACGCCCTTAAAGAGGGATTCTACAGTGGGTTTCCACTACGCAACTAATTTGCGAAGTAGCTGGGACGAAATGGTTGCCTTGGAGCAGCTTCTCAAGGCTGCATAGTCTCAATTATCAACTCTAATGTAATATATTGTTTCATTTTTATTTGTGTTCCAACTTAACAAACATGTGAGTCTCAAAATTCATCTCTAATAAGAGAAGATCAGATTCTTTTATTTATCCAAATAAATGGATATGTTTTTTAATTACAATGTACATATTCATTATCAGCATATATGTAAATATTCTTACAAATTTTATCCAAATAAATGGATATGTTTTTTAATTACAATGTACATATTCATTATCAGCATATATGTAAATATTCTTACAAATTTAAACAATTTTTTAACTGGAACAATTTATCACAAGACAGCTAAAGTATTTCTCAATGCTAAAATCAGCTGTCGTATGCTATGGAACTTCACAGCTGGGGAATATGCTGGTAAATTCTGATAGAATCAGGAGCTAATGAATTTTTAGATCTTTCAGTCCTAAATTTGAGGGAAAGTATTCACCTCAATCTGGCTGATTTAAGTATCTGTGATTAAGAGGTTGGGGTGTATATTGAGTGATATATTACTTGCTTTCTTGATAAGTCTAATTAATGAGTGTTTGGTGTGTAGCGATGAATTACTACTCTAGTAGATAATACTGAATTTAAGTAGGCCTACAATCATTGCACTGTAGAATGTTAAGAATTTGCTTGTTAAAGCCTAAATTGTAATTTTTAAAGAAAAGTATTTTTTTAAATTTAGCATTAGGACGTGGATTGGTGATACCTAGGTACTGAAATGTCTCTACTTGCTCTATACTGTGATTTTTTTATTGTTTTATCTGCAATTTAATGATTCCATTTTTCCATTTATCTGTGTCCTGAGCCACTTTCTAAGCTCTCTGTTTTTCTTAGATCTCTTTGCCAGTTTCAAGTTTTTCTTTTACAAAGCCCTGGAAATTCATGTCAAGCATATATTTTGACTTTCCTATTGTATAACCTGCCCATCTCAGTTTATTTTTTTGTATTGCCTTTATGACTCAAGTTAGAATTTATTGAAACAGCTGTTCACTGTTCTACATTTTGTTTCCCATGATCTGTGTAAACAGATATCAGCCCAGCACTTGCACCGTTTCATTAGATTTATGCATCCCTCCATGCCAGGTTTATCAGTATCATCCAAAAGATTGTTGATGGAGCTGAGCCCTTAGATCTGAAGAGGATGGCGGCCGTGATACACCGGAGGAAACTAGATGCCCTCAGCAGTGTAAGCTTTCATGCCTAAGTCATTGAAGTGACATTCAATTTTGGGCTAATAAATGTATTTACATTGACTTGACTAATCCTGAGGTACGTGGAGCTAATCCAAATTATGGCTGGCTGCTTGAACTTACACCATCACCTTATGGTTTTGTTTTGTTGTTATAACCATTAGAGATAATGAGAAGTGGTTTTGAATTACAGTGTGCTTCTTAGGTCCATAACAATTTATTCCACTTCCATTTGGTCTTAGGGCTATAACTTACTTCAAATGTTGGATTGGATAGCAACCTTTGGTCTTAGGGCTAACCTAATTCACATTTTGGTTTGAACTTAACAATAAAATGTACTATCAAAGATTTCTGTCTAAATGTTACTTTCATTACTAATATAATATATCCATTGAAAATCTAATGCATGTATTATTGTAATAGACAAACTGCTATACTCTTGCTCAGTACCTACCTAACCTTTGATTACTTTGCAGCTTGAGTACATGCCTTGTGATTCTATAGCATTCTTCATTATTGGACATTTTCTCTATGGGACTGGTGAGGAAGATGTAAGTTTTTGTTTTTTTTTGGTTTAAAAAATTATTTTTTTTTTCAATTCAATGTCAGCATTGCAGTTTTAATCCTTTGATTGTTTCCTGAAAATAGGTTCATTACTCATATCCAAAAGGTCACACCTCAGATCAATAAATTGATACTTTAGATCATAAAGTTCACACCTCAGATCAATAAATTGATACTTAGATCAAGTTCATTACTCAGATCCAAAATTTCGCACCTCAGATCAATAAATTGATACTTCAGATCAACAAATTCATTACCCAGACCCAAAAGTTCACACATCAGCTTTTTAAAAATATTTTTAAGCATTGCAAATTATTTTACAGCTTTATGGGCGACTGAACACTGTTGGTTTTTGTGACAAGATGAGAGATGAACCAGTTGAATACTGGGTGAAGCTGCTTGAAAAGTATTTTCTAGGAACACCCAGGGTCACAGTAAGTTCAGGCTCAAACGCAATTTCTAGTTGATTTACTTACAAATATGACGACTAGTTGGTTTATACAGTTTTTTCATCAAGGACTTATGCCTTAATTTTTGGAGAAAGGGTAAGTTATGATTACAATTAAAAATTTAAAAAAATGATTACCAAATATTCACTGACAGATTATTGGGAAACCCAGCCATGACCTTGGCGCTGACATGGCAGATGAGGAGGAGGAGAGGCTGGCTAAACAGAAAGAGGAGCTTGGACAAGATGGACTTCTGGAGCGCAAAATGAGGGTGGAAAAAGCAGAAGAGGAGAACTCTGTATGAAATTTATATTATTTAATTCATCAAAGTATTTAAACTGATTTTTTTAACCTAAATTCTACTACTTTTTGCATCATTAACAAAAAAGAATAGTTGATTGTGTCTTTGTAGTATTAATATGTTGATGTAATTTGTGGCATAGCTGTCGTGGTCTTTATCTTTTTATAAAAAAATAAGATTTCATGTTTATTATTATAGAACTTATCAGCCTTCTCATCCTACCATGACACTTTTGAAATAAATTCTAGTTCCAAGACACAACGTTCAAGTTTTAAAATTAAAATACTGGCTTTTATCAAAATTTTGTGACACAACTTGTGAACCATGGTATCATTGCATCTGCTGAAAACCCCTCTTCTAGGTCTAAAATGACACTCTAATTGGTGATCCGCTTTATAACATTCTATCTAGGTAAGTTACTTAATTGCTGTTTTTGTGTCACTACAGCGTCCAGCTCCTGTACAGTTCCATGAAAAAATTCACCCTCCAAGCACAGACAGCATCAACCTGCACACCATCAGCCCCAGCACAAACATTAGCTGCCACCCTAACACAGACAACAATGCAGAATTTCCTCTCTCAGGGCTGCCATTTAGATTCATGTTGGATGACTTGCATACAAATTTTGTAGAGGTAATCCTAACTCTTGCAAGTCTATGGTTACTTATGTTTGGACTTGTTTCCAAACTAGCTTTTGTTTGTGTGAACAATTTTCTGACATAATTTCTGTCTATTATGGACCATATAAAACATAGTGCAGTGTGATGCCAATAATTGGCTTGACATTATTTAAAAAAAAAAAATTGAAGCTACTAAACTTAACTTGAATGAACTTCCATAAATCTGAAGCTATAACTTTATAGCTAAGCTTGGTCTTACAGAACAATTAAATTTGTCAAAAGTTGATGGATCGTAATTCATAATTATCTTACTGTAATTTTAGAAAATGTAAAACAATTAAGGAGGGAAACTTTGAGTTTGTAAAGTTGACTTGATGAGGATGGTTAAAAAAGAAAATTTTGTCATGTAGATTGAGACTTAGAAATGGCTTGTTTGGATGAATTATTGGAGACTTGAAAATGTATTTAATTATTTATAAACATTTGTTTTTCTATTCCAGTTAAATGTTTTAATGGACACATCTGAGCTGCCCAAAGAACTGAAGTACTATCTGCCACTGTTTGCAGACACACTGCATGAGATGTCTATCATGAATAATGGGGGTATGAGAATAAGTTTTAGTGGTCCTCCGCATCATTTTCTAACTAACTGACATGTTTAACTGTATCTGAAGCCTTGTCAGACATGTCTGTTGCAAAAGAGTACTGGTTCATTTTTATTAACGTCATTTGTTACAAATATAAAGGTTTTTGAAAGATGTGTTATTACAATTGCTCTTCCTTTTAAAGAAAATTTCATGTTTTTTTTTGGGGGGGGGTGGGCATAACATGACATTTCTATAATCAAATGTTTCTATTAAGTTGTCAAGCCCTATGAGGAAGTTGTAGCTTTACTTGAAGAAGACACAGTCCATGCCGGTGCTGGCCTTGGTTTTCCCGGAGGGAACAATTTTAGGACCGGTGCTTTCCCTTCTCTGCTTACACTCACCATAAGGGTATTAATTTCTTTTTAATTTTTAAAAATTTGAATAAACTATTATTTTTCATTTATAATCTTATTATTGGTACAACAAAGATAACTAATCTTTAAGGGTTAAGGATCTATAAAATCTTAACCTGCTAAATGTTGATTTTTCTAAATTTGTTTAGCAATCTTTTTTTTTTTTTTTTTTTCATTTTAATGATAAGAGTGACACATAAATTGTGTTAGGAACATGACTTAACAATTGCTCTGTGAAATGAATTTCATCCTACATCAAAGTGGACTTAAATTAGACTAAAGAATTGAACAAAGATTTCCCTTCTATTTTTTTTTTTTTTATTTTTTTTTTTTTTTTTTTTTTTTTTTTTTTTTTTTCATTTTAATGATAAGAGTGACACATAAATTGTGTTAGGAACATGACTTAACAATTGCTCTGTGAAATGAATTTCCTCCTACATCAAAGTGGACTTAAATTAGACTAAAGAATTGAACAAAGATTTCCCTTCTCTCTTAAACAGGCTGAAGAATCTAAATATGAAAAAGCGGTCACATGGGCCAAAGATATTTTGTACAATGTTCATTTTACTGCTGAAAGAGTAAAAATAATTGCACAGAAACGTCTCAGTCTGTCAGCCACAGCTAAGCGTAGTGGCAGTAAGATCATGAGGACTCTGCTTAGGGAGCTCTGTTTTCTACCAGGTAATTTTTATGTTTCTGCCTGTTAATTTACTTTCTAGCAGGTAACTTTGTTGAACTTAATACTTAAAATCCAATATTTATAATCATTTTGGTTTTACCAATGCTTGATATTAATGAACTATTTCATTTGCTTGTGCTTTTTGGATTTCATTGGTAGATGAAATGTCTTTAGTTTGAGAAGAAATTCTGTAGCTTCATTTTTATGGATATGTCAATAACGTAAAAATGAAGTTGGCAAGCATGATTCTATCATTTTTTTGAGCTGAAGCGACAATTAAGGACTGAAATCTAATAATTATTATCAGGCATTGTTAGAATATTAAGAGTAACCTTTAATTATAAATAATTTTTTAAAAAGTTATATTCTTTAAAAAAATAAAATGTCTTTTATTCTCAGAATCCAATTTGAGGATTATTTCAATGCTTCGTCAAGCTAATTTTCTAGCTTCAACTATTCAGAACTTGGATGAAAACCCAGAGCCAGTGAGTAAACTGTTCAAGTACCAGTAGCATGGTTTCTTGCCCACTTTAGTTCAGTGTTAAAGAATGAATGAAGTAAGTTAAAAAAATGTATAATCAAATCATATTTTTTTGTTTCAGATTCTCGAAAACTTAAAGAAGATACAAGAGATTTTGACAAAGTCTTGTAATATTCAGATTCATTTGGCCTGTAATGTTAAACAACTTGCCACTCACATATCACCCATAAGTCCTTGGTTGAATTTCCTGCCAGATATACCAACAGGAGTCATGCCAACCAGGTTTGAATATTGCCAAATTCATAGTTTTAGAGAACTAACAACATTCTTGCAATTCATTGTAATTTATATAAATATAATGATGAAATTTAATTCAGCTCACTACTTTATAATACAGTAATCAAATTGAAGTCTGGTGAATAGAACTCAAAGGGAATGAGGTTGTCACTTAGAACTAACGTACCAATAATCATTGATTTGTTCTCACGTTAATAAAGCTTTACCCAGCTTTATTGTGATTTTTACAACACTTTTGTAACTAAAAGTAACAGTCAGTACAAATTTTCAGTAGCTTATAGTAACATTAGTCTGAGTCTGTGCAATGGGTCAGTAACTTAAAGAAACATTAGTGTTAACAAATATTTTGTAGCTTATGTTGACATAAGTGTGTACTAGTGTTCAGTGTAAATAACTAGTGTAACAAAAATGGTGTACACATTTTCACTTTCACATTTGCCCCCACAGCACAGGGGTCACCAGGACGTCCCAGATTTCCATTCCTTTAACAGATGTACAGAATCGTCACCTGATTGTTGGCATGAAGGAGGTGGAGTCTTCCTACATGATTCAGGCCGTCCCGTGCATCTCTGACTGGCTGCACCCTGACCTCCCCGCCCTCATGGTTCTACTGCAGTATCTCACTCAGTGTGAGGGCCCCATGTGGAGGCGGATCAGAGGTCTTGGTCTCAGCTACAACTACAGGTTGGTCACTTGGCCAATTGAACGTTTTGAGAGGATCCTGGCAATTAATATTATTTTTTAGATGAAATGCTGACAATTAATTAGTTGTTTTTTTTACAAATCTTTTATATATCTATGAGAATCAGTAAAGGAAAAGCTGGCACTTCATCATTGTACAGCTGACCATTTCTCATGAATCTCTGCATAGTGGCTTTTTAAAATGATAATAAAAATTGTTATTTTTTAGTAGAGATTTAAATTGCCAATTGATTTCTGCAATGTAACACAGCACTATTATTACAATTGATGACCTCACTGTAATACAGCACTATTATTGCAATTGATGCCCACAGTGTAATATAGCACTATTATTACAATTGATGACCTCAGTGTAATACAGCACTATTATTATATGATTGTAAAAATTTTCTCACCAGTATGTATGTGGATATTGAGTCTGGTCTACTTTTTTTCTTGCTGACAAAAGCCACCTACATCCAAGACCCATACAGGGAAGCCAAAGCCATTGTGGTAAATTGATTTGTAATCTTGTATTTTTTTAATGAAAATACTGGGCCATCTTAAAACATCTAAACAACTTAGCACAAATAATTGTAAAAAGAAAAATAATTGTGTACTTAGGAATGCCTTTAACATTACCATTGTAATATCCATCTCATTAATACTTTTCTACATTTGTATCTTATTACACGGCTTATTCTCTTTTCATGACTTTTTAAAATTAAACTTTTTTCTATAACAATGTCTAGTTAGTAGCCACCAGCAGTCTCAACCCTGGTCAAGTTCTCTTACGGTCCCCTAGTGCAAATCTCAAATAAATGTCATCTTCTTTTTTCTGAGGAACACTACAGTGTTTTCCTGCAATGTTTGGACTGATCCATCTGTGTAATGATGTTTGTATGTTTGTTGACAGAATGAGTACTTGAGTGGTGAACAGAACTTTACACAGAGAGAACTGGAGGCAGCCAAGTCCAGTCTTATCTTTGAATTGGTTGAGGAGCAGAAAACTGTCTTGAAATCATCAGAGCAATCCCTCCTCACTTATTTCCAGGGCGTACCTCATTCATACAACAAGTAAGTTACTTATGTTGATTTGTTGGTTTTAAGTACCTAAACCTGTGAGTTTTGACTCAAAATAATCTTTCTAGTTTAAGACGTTACCTCAAGTTACTTAACACTAACAGTAAAATGGAGCACAGTGGTTTAACTATGTGAATGCCTCCTTAGTGTCTCAGTAGTTTTTTGGGAATTAAATGAAATGATAGTGTGGAGAAAAGATAAATGAGTGTTATTAAATAGATAATATTCAGAACAATTGATAAAATGATTTAACAGTCCTTCATTGTTTTAACCAGGACTGTTTTCATCCATATTTCCTTATATTACAGTGACCAACAAAAATTAATTGTAAGTCACACAAAAATAAATATCAACATTAAAATCATTATTTTATTATATAAATATAGAAGAGAAGTGAGTATTTCCACTAAGAATGCTACTTAAATATTTTTAAAATGTTCATCCCCCCCCCCCCCTCCTTATCTTATTCATTGGCAGTAAAAGGAATTCTATTTCTGGAGCTGTTGGTTATAATTAAATTTGTTTTCTTCCTTAATTTGCCACCTTCCAGAGAAATGCTGGACCGTGTATCTAAGGTGACCATGGAGGACCTGGACAGGGTTGGACTGATCTATGTCATCTCACTATTTGATCCTTCCAAGACCAGATGTGCCATGTGTGTCAATCCGTCCAAAGTAAAACTCACCCAGGATGCTTTTCTAGAGTGTGTACACTCAATTTGTTTTGTCCATAGCTGAGCTGCATTGCAAGGCATTAGGTGTAGTGCCATTGCACATGGCATTGAGTATAGTTATAGAGTTACAGCAAAGTAGAGCTTTAATTATTTAGGTGTAGGGCCATTGCACATGGCATCGAGTATAGTTATGGAGTTACACTTGAGTAGAGCTTTAATTATTTAGGTGTAGTGCCATTGCACATGGCATCGAGAATAGTTATAGAGTTACAGCAAAGTAGAGCTTTAATTATTTAGGTGTAGGGCCATTGCACATGGCATCGAGTAAAGTTATAGAGTTACAGCAAAGTAGAGATTTAATTTTTTTTTAAGGATTTCAATAAATTAATGAAGAATTATAATACAGGCCCGTTCAATTATTTTAATGGTGTTTTTAAGTTGTGATGTGTGTGTTATACTTATTTTTAAAAAAAAACAAAACATTTAGTCATTTCCATCTTATAATTGATTACTCAACTTGACATTGTCCACAGGAAACATGGCTTGCAGCTCACAGAAATTCAGCTAGAAGACAAGTTGTTGAGTTCACTTTGATTTTACAACAACTAGCAGGAGGACTCTCCACATTATGCAAAGCAACGGCCTTACATGACAGAATAGTTTATACTCACGGAAGCCCACGACAGACCATCAACTAGTTACTGGCAGCAGATTAACTCCCTTTCCAGATTTAGTGTGAGTGTTTTGAGTTGTCATGTGTCATTTTATCCACGAGTTCACATTTTTATGATGCAATGTCTGTGTCCATCCTGAATTCTAGTCTTGACTTTTAATCACTTAGGAAATTCTTAACTTTATTTGTTTTTAAAAGAATTTTTATATTGCATCTTTTTTATTAATTGTACCAGTACATTTGTATAGCTGTACCAGTGCATTTGTATAGCTTTACCAGTACATTTGTATAACTGTACCAGTACATTGTACAACTGTACCAGTACATTAGTACAACTATACCAGTATATTTACAACTGTACGAGTATATTTTTATAAGCCGACCCTATGGGTAATGTCTCTAAAACTGATTAGTGTTACAAGAAATTTTAACATGAAAGCAATTTTAAAATGTGTTTCTATAATGGAGTGAGGCGATCAAATGATGGAGGATGAACGAAAGGGGTGGGGGTGGGGGATGTCATAGTTTTACTTGACCTGCATGAAAGGGTGTTGTTTTTTTTAAAAAAAGAATTGTTTAAATGGCCGTAGGTCAAGACAACAATTTTATTTTTATCATGTGTTATTTTAAAGTTGTTGGGAGTATTTTCACCACAATTTTTTTTTTTAGCAGAGAAATGACGTTCAGCATACCCTGATTTTCAATCAACAACCTGGCTATAAAAAGCAGACTTGCTGGCCAGGCTTAAAAAAATTATGTTTTGTAAAGAAAGGTTGGAGGTCAAATTGCATTTTAAAAAAAAAAAGTTTATAGAACCTTTTTCAAAGAATGCTTTAAATTTGTCTTGATGTAATACCAAGGATTTGTGAACACTTTATTGGCAACATTTTTATTTTGCTATCATTTCTTTACAGCGGCTTATCACTCTTCAATGTATATTTCTAATCTGGTTTATTGCATCATGGCTTAGATGCTGGCATGTTAAGGTCGGCCAAGTGCTCCACATTGTCTGGGGAGCCCACACGGTCAAGCACTATACAAGCGCTGAATATACAAGTACTATTAAAACTGCTATTTCTTCAAAATTTAAGTACTGTGAGAACATGTCTTTCAGATGGAATGAAAACTTTGCTTGTACATCACTACTTCTAGGTGTAGTTGTTGAATTATGTAAATAGTTGTCACAATGCTAATCTATCACACAAAAGAAAGCACAATTATAAACTACATTGTTACCCATATAAGGGAACTCTCACTTTTATAATTGTATATATAGCATATTTATAGATATGTATATTGGTACATTTTTTCCCTGTGCAACAAAGCTTCTAAAACTGATGGTAGGTTTTTAATTCTTGCAATGATTCTATTGTAAATTTTCACAAACAAAAGTTATCTATTAAAATAAAATAATTTGCAGTGTTCATAATTAACTTGTTTGTTTCATTAGTTCCAGTGTTTGATTTTGATTAACTTTGAAAAGTCTGAAAGTATGGGAAACACTGCATTAAACCAATTAGTGTCTAGGGTTTTAATCAATTTAATGGTTTCAAACTTTTAAAGCATAGAATTCTCTTCTTGTGATCACGTACTCCACTTTATATATGATGTCCATTGGCTTGATACAAGACTAACTTAGACTTAGACATGGCTCTCTGCACTTTCTATAAGAGAAAAAAGTGGGAGGACTGCGGTTGGGTTGAAGCAATAAGGAAATATACAAAGGGTAGAGGAAAACCTGAAGATGGACAATACAAGAAAGTGGACATTTCTCCCAAAACACCTTGACGGCAAAAGTCGTTAAAGACAGAGACAAACTCTCAGCTTCTTGTATAGATTTGTTGTTGACAGAAAATGGTAGATATAATCTATAATGAATTGACCAATGAAATCAAAGAATTTTCATATGAGATTTACAGGCAATGTAAAAGATACTAAATATATGATTAAAATAAGAAGGGTGAAATTGAGCATTTCTGTACTATAAAACAGTAGGGACTGCGATAAGGTTGAGGGATAAGGGTGAAATACAAGGAAAAACAAAAGGCAAATGGGTGCTTTCTTTACCTACAGATACTTGCAACTCTGCAAACACAAAAAGAGAGACATCAGTTTCTAAAAGGAGTACACAGTGATCTAAACTGGGAACAGACACATGTTTTTGTAACTAATTAAAACGTAGTCAAAAAAGAGCATTGACAGGCTGGAGGCGGTCCAGCGAGGGGCAGCACGCTTTGTCCTGAACCGCTACAGAAACACCTCAAGTGTTGGCAGCATGCTGGAAACGCTGGGCTGGTCACCATTGGAAGAACGACGACAACTATCCACAACACCAAATTTTAAATGTTATTTTTTAACATTTAATCGGTTTTAATTATTTTTTAATTCCAAAAATTGTGCATTTATCAAATATATAAAGTACCGGTAATAAAAACGTTTAGAAATACTTTTAATAAGAAAATACTGTTTACGTCAATTGGTGCTGTGAAACTTCACAGCTGAATACCATTTAATACCACTCACCAATTCGCTACCACTCCTCCAAATAATAAATAAGAACGAACCGTATGAAGTTGCAATTGGTTCATTTTGATATCAATATCACAGAAACAATTATGTTACAGATAAAACTTTTGTATAGATCTTAATGTAAAAATAAATAACCACAATATTTCTCAATATACGTAATTATGCGTAGAACAAATTTTGTCTTTAATTTTGCCCGTTCAGAAAAAAATAAATAATTTTTGTATTTACTTACATCAAGCACTTTTTAAAAAAACCAAAAAAGATTAAAATGTGTCGGCACTGCGACTTTAATTGGGGAGGGAGAAGAGATCGAGGACGCCGAACAAAACTGGTGGTTAAGGTTTGGAGAGAGATCTCAGTAAGTGTTTGACAAATTCAAAATGATGAGATGGATTTTGGCACATACATAAATTTAGTTTTGCATCATTCTAAACTGGCTAGGAACAGAAAAGATACAAATTGAAATGTAGGTTTCCTCGGCGATTCATGGGTTACACAATGCCTTTTTATTTTTAGTTGCATCTAAATAGGTAGTCCAAACTAAAAATTTTCTTTACATAGCAGACATATGTGGCGAGTTTCACCTGACAGAACTTTTTATTCTAAGATATAGGCCACTTATTTCATGTAGATATCTCAATAAACAAAAAAGTTATACGATTTTCAAAGTCTCATTTTTTCTTTACTTTGGACTACCTCATCTAAATAGTTTAGTAATGTCGTTTTTAGTAATGTTGTTTCATAATTGTATTTCAAGCTATTTATTTGTTTAAACTACTTCATCAATGAATGAATTTTAAAAAAAAATCCATTCAAAACATGTTATCAGAAAGAAAAATAACGACAAACAATCTGTTACTATGTTAGTATATTAAATTATCATCTTGGGTTAATTTGAAACGTAAGTAAGTTTCCCAAAATTTCAAGTTACAAGAAATGAGCAAACATACTGTTTTTTAAGAAACGGTCTATAGATTGTGTGTGAGTTTTTAAGACCTCAGTTACTTTATCTGCATTCCTATATTTCATTCCAACATATCTCCCTTCCTCTATACCGCCACATTTTAATTTATTCCAACTTACCTCCCTTCATCTACACGCAAATATTTAATTTACCCCTCCTCCCTTCATCTACACTCCAATATTAAATCCAACTTGCATCCCTTCATCTTAACGCCAATATTTAATTTCAACTTATCTCCCTTCATCTATACCGCCACATTTTATTCCAACTTACCTCCCTTCATCTACACCCCTACATTTCATTCAAACTTACCTCCGTTACACTGACTCCAATATTTAATTTCAACTTACATCCCTTCATCTACACCCCAATATTTAATTCCAACTTACCTCCCTTCATCTACATCCCCATATTTCATTCCAACTTACCTCCCTTCATCTACAGCCCCATATTTCATTCCAACTTACCTCCCTTCATCTACATCCCCATATTTCATTCCAACTTACCTCCCTTCATCTACATCACCATATTTCATTCCAACTTACCTCCCTTCATCTACATCCCCATATTTCATTCCAACTTACCTCCATTCATCTACATCCCCATATTTCATTCCAACTTACCTCCCTTCATCGACACCCCCACCTTTTATTCCAACTTACCTCCCTCCGTCTACATCCCCATATTTCATTCCAAACTTACCTCCCTTCAACCACATTCTCATATTTCACCCCATTGTTTGTAGAGAGTGTATTGTTTCAATGCGGCCGTCATGTTGCCTATGATTGAGCTTGTCTCTGTGTAACAGTGTATCTACCAATTAGCAATTGCAGCAATTTAATATTACGCCACAATCGATACAAATGCAGATCCTTCTTTGCAACAAAAAACCTGGTTCAATTTTTTTTTTAAACTTAAACAATATTTTTATTGTTTTTTTTTTTTTTACCAAACACATCCTTGAAATTAACAGTGAAAGAATATCACCTTGCGATCCTTCGTCATAATTTGTTTTAATTGGTAACTAGAGAGTAATGCTTTATTTTTGAAAATGTTCGATGTTGCAAATGACGACTCATTAGAACAGTGGCGTAGAAAGAAAGGTGTTGCGAAGGATGGGGGGGGGGGGGAGAGAGAGGAGGTCCTCTCCTGGTGACACTGTCCTCAGCTAAGCCATTGCAGTAGAGTCTTAAACTTTATGTAGTTCTGTTGCTGTTTGGATTTGAACCGATATGTTAAAAGTCTCAAAATGATGTTTGCATTAACTCTTAAAATAGCATTGTCACGTGATACATATTATAACATTGATTAATTTTCACTTTGGCCTTAGTTAAATTAATTGAAATATTCTTTTGTAGTTACATTACACAATATTGAATGGAAAGGAAACAACACTATCACAAATCAACACTTACACACAAACACGCAAAGAAAAACACAAACACACAGAAACACATCAAAAACACAACACATACACACACACAACCAAAACGAAACACTCATACAAGACACAACCACAAACGACACACACACACATCAAAACACAACACATAAACACACAACACACATCAAAAACACAACACATGAACACACAATACACATCAAAAACACAACAGATGAACACACACAAACCAAAAGAAAAACTCATAAAAGACACAAGCACAAACGACACACACAACACTCATAAAAAACGCACAAACAAACTCACAAACTCACATAAACATACATAACTACATCGGCAGAAAAATAGATACAAACACACTTAAACGAACACACTTAAACAAACACACTTGAAAAAACACACTTAAACGAACACACTTAAACGAACACACACAAACAAAAAAAAAATAATTTAAAAATGAGAATTTGATTTAATAGTTATTCAACAGTTGTGACAACAAAATTGCATCAAACGTATGATCGAAAATTTGATCGTGTGAATTAAGCATAATGGTCAGTTGACACGATCAAATCTTTGTCAACCTTCTGTTTGGACGCAGCCATTTTGTTTGACTAGATAGCGAGTTCAAAGAGAATTTTGATGGAGATTTGATCGTTTGCACTGAACATAACTCAAAATGAATATTTGTGGCACTGTAGAACGAGGCATGTCCATTATTATCTAAATGATTTTGTTAGGTGCATTTGCTGACCAGTACCTGTCGCACAGTTTGATTAGGAAAAGAAAAATTCGCTTTTATAGAAAAATTGACTTTTTTTTCGTTATCTTTCGTAAACTTTGGGATGTTTCAGAGGCAGCTACTTTCAGTGCAAAATGTGGACTATGTGTCACCGACGGGTGACCAAAAATGTATTACTTAAAGGCTATGTTGTGGAAATCTTTTCTTTTATTCATACATAAACTATCTAGAGGCTTATGACAATTTTCGGACATTTCCTCAACATAGATAAATCGTGCTTTACACACATTTTGCACATGTGGTATCTTAAATTGTTGAATCAAATTGACTTCTATACTACGGAAATGGTTCTTGGTGAACTAAATCTTAAGTGGGGAGGTCTTTTCCTGACCCTTAATTTGGCTTGTGTTTCTAACTGTCAAATGTATTTTTTTCTAGTTGTCCCAGAGGTCAACTACATGTCTTCCTTAACCCCTACATTACCTCGTGTTTCTAGCTGTCAAAGAGTTAATTTAATTGTCACCTACGTCATTTTAGGACGATTCCATTTTAAAATTTAAAAAAAAAACAAATGTCACGTGGGGTTGGTGTCTGTGTAGGTTTATTTCTAAAAAAAAATTTACACGAAAATTTCAGCCTTGTCTCGCAGTTCCTCTTTGTTTATTAAAAAAAAAATCTGTACTAGTAATTAATATTCTTCGAAATCTCATATTATCGTCGTTTGCAATTTATATCATGTGGTGCTCGCGATAGAGCTGTAAACTGAGGCAACTCCCTGAGCCACTGATACTCTCCTAGGGCTGTAAATTGAGGCAACTCCCTGAGCCACTGATACTCTCCTAGGGCTGTAAACTGAGGCAACTCCCTGAGCCACTGATACTCTCCTAGGGCTGTAAATTGAGGCAACTCCCTGAGCCACTGATACTCTTTAAGCTGCACGTTTCCAACCAATCCTTGTTTGAAATTGTTACAGAAATACGAGCATCTTTCCGATTAAATTCATTCTCTGGCGAGGCAACGTGCTTAACAACTTGATAAACGCAGTGACCGGTTGAATTGAGTATAGATAAGCACACGGGTACTCAGCTTGACATCACAACTTGCTATTTCTCATCTACTAACTCAACGATTAGATGAAATTAATCAACAAATTGATTTCAACTTTTTTTTTTGCGATCGGAAATACCAAAAAGGCTCAGAAATATAATAATTATTATTATTATTTTTTTTTTTTTTTTTTGTGGGGCCATGAGTTCAGTACTTCTTACGTGCTAAGCGAGTCTTCTAGAAAAGATAGTCACAATTAAAAAGTGAGTCTTCTAGAATAGATAGTCACAATTAAAAAGTGAGTTTTCTAGAATAGATAGTCACAATTATAAGTGAGTCTTATAGAACAGATAGTCACAATTATAAGTGAGTCTTCTAGAATAGATAGTCACAATTAAAAAGTGAGTTTTCTAGAATAGATAGTCACAATTAAAAAGTGAGTCTTCTAGAATAGATTGTCACAATTATAAGTGAGTCTTCTAGAATAACTAGTCACAACTATAAGTGAGTCTTCCAGAATAGATAGTAACAACTATAAGTGAGTCTTATAGAATAGATCTCACAATTATAAGTGAGTCTTCTAGAATAGATAGTCACAATTATAAGTGAGTCTTATTCAAAAGATTTTAAAAGTGTTGTTAGCCTTCTTGATTATGATAATAACTAAGCTAGTGGAACATACATATATTTCTGTATTTTCTACATTAAACAAAGTTCCTGATACGTGATTAATCTTCTGATTCAAGTTAGAGATCTTTTCTTTTTTTTTAGAATTACCACTGAAAATGGCATGGACGCTAATGCACCAATTATGTCTAGTTATAATACTGGCCTTTGTCTGCTGCACACCAGAGGGACATTTGAATGTCAATGAATCAACCTACAGTAACACAAGTAATGTCAAATCAACCTACAGTAACACAAGTAATGTCATATCAACCTACAGTAACACGAGCGATTTGACATCAACCTACAGTAACACGAGCGATGCCTTTGATAAAGTGATGCATGTGTCTTGTAATGGAATTTGTGCATTTCACCAAAACTTTTCATGTCCTCAAATAGTTAACAACAGCCACTTATTTTTGTCAAATGTCATCAGTACCGCGACAAGTGTCAATAACATTTCTGTGCCAAGTGTCAACATGAGGTCTGTGACAAGTGAAAATAACATTTCTGTGACAAGAGCCAACGTAAATTCTATGACGAGTGCAAACAACATTTCTGTGACAAGAGCCAACATGAGTTCTGTGACAAAAGCCAACATGAGTTCTGTGACAAGACCCAACATGAGTTCTCTGACAAGAGCCAACATGAGTTCTGTGACAAGAGCCAACATAATATCTATTTTTACTTTAGTCGATGCGCTTCAAGTTACTTCTAACTTGAAAGATAACGTCGCAGAAAGTGTACGTAATGCTACCTTGAATACCAACAACAGTGGCCGAATGTATAATGCTACCTTGAATACCAACAACAGTGGCCGAATGTATAATTCTACCTTGAATATCAACAACAGTGGCCAGATATATAATTCTACACTGAATACCAAAACTAATTGTCAAATATATAATGCTATTTTGGATGCCAAGAACACTGATCATAAAAATAATGCTTCATTGAAAGTTTTCAGGAGTCTTAAATTGAATTCTTCCGTGAATACAAAGAAACCTATCGTAAGAAAAATATTTAACGCACTGATCCAAGTTCTTAACACCCAAAGTGACGTGGACCTCAATAGCTCGAATGAAATTGTTTCTGGGAATGGGCATTCAAATATAAGGATGAAATCAAAAGAGCTGCCCAGAGATCAGACGATGTTCGCCAAGCAAGGCAATAAAGGAATCACGTTCGTTGATGGACGATTTCTGATTGATAGTGGAAGTGTGTTGAACGGTGAAGGTGGGGACTCAATCCCCTTAACCCCAGAGACTAGTGAGCTGCAATGTTTTGGTTGTAACGGGGAGGTGATGCTGGGGGATAAGAATACAACCAAAAACGGCCAGTGTCTGGTCTGTTTGAAGGCAACTTTCAGTTTCAAGCCAAACGTGTTCAGACTTGTCCAAGCCAACGACAGTTTCTTAACGAAATGGACAACTTCTCACTCTGAGCCACCAGATGCTGTCCACATCACATGCAAATTTTCCAATTGGTTCGTAATGCGTCCAGACGGCGTCTGTAAGAGACTCTACATCTATTACGTCGCCATGTCTCGGGACATTTCTTTTGAGGACCAGAACACAGTCCCACATTTTATGGTCCACTTTTTGAAACATAACTTCGGGTTCGATGTTTTGGACGAATGGTGGCCCACCATGTTGACTTCTAAAAGGGGCCTAAAACCTGAATTATATTTAGCCAGATTTCTGGTGTATGACGTTCATCGTGCCTCAATCAAAGATGCCGTCAATCAACTACGTCATATTTCTTTGATGACGTACACGTTAAGACATCGCTGTAAAGACTTGTTGATAGAGACTAAAGAAGGTCAGTTAAAAATGCCATTAATCTTAATGGATACTTTTAATTTGGGAGCCAAAATGATTGGCTTATACGAACATTTTAATTTAATAAAAGTAACCAATAGAAGCGTCTGCATTTGTAAAATTGTGCTTGGGCCATTTTTGGGGTCACCGAATGACGTCAACAATGTTTGCCGATTAGGGTGTTTTTACGAGACGTTTTATGAAGTCGAAAGTGAGCTGGAACGAGGTCTAAACATGTCATGCTTGGTGGCAAACAGCTGTTGCTGTCCTGCAAGATTGCAATGTTTGATTAATTTAGTTGTACTGAGATTTTGTTTTCATCTTCTGATTACTTCTTATATTTAATGAGCACATACAGCACGTGATAGAGTTTTGAAATAAATGGATCAGATGAAGTAATGATTTTTGCATACTTAAAATACGACGTTAATTTTAAATGCCTTTAATGCTTGTTCTTAAATAAGTGTATTCTGGGCTTCATTTTGTTATTCATGTAAACATTTATTATATAATAATAATAATAATAAAATTCATTTAAAAAACACGCTTCATCCCCAAAGGGTCGAAGCGCGGTACAAAGTCAACAAAAAACAAATCTATAATTTACCACATTTAAAACAAACGCAACACTGCAAAAACTAATTACAAGCATACAATGTCAAAGTCTTTCAACCCATTTCAACCCTAAGCAACACAGCCAATATGCATAATATGGAAAATATGGTAGACAATCATCCCAGAAAGTGTTTGCGAAATAAATGTGTCTTTAAATCGGTTTTAAAGGACTCCAGTGTCTGGATGTTTCTGAGATCGAGTGGAAGGGCGTTCCAAATTGTTGGACCAGCAAATGCGAAAGTGCGCTTTCCGCAAGTCTCAAGGCAAACACGTGGTGTCAAGAGTTTGCCACTGTCGGATGAGCGGGGTTGAACAAGTTATATTTGTGTACAATTTTAAAAAAGATATCTGCATGCATTTTTTTAATTACCTTTTTTTTTTTAGGGCACATACGCAAATGTTTTAATGACAACCAAGGAATACGTATGTCAATTTGGAGGCGTCTTGTCTCCCTTGGATTAAAATAAGATAATGATGACCACTTCTTAAAGATGTTTAAAGATATCCTCTAAGTACAGTTCCTTATTTATTGTTTTAAACTGTTCATCTATCTGTTTTAGAACGTACACTGCTGTGGAAAGATTACTTTCAGTGCGTTGCTCTTCAGACAACTCGATTGTATCTGTGGTTTTTTTTTTTTTCTTCTGCTTTTGGAATAGTTTTGAGGTTTGTTTTTTTAAAGTTTTCTTTGAAAATCCAAAGCGTGATGAATGTGAAATATGTTCTTTTGGACAGACACCATTATGTTCTATCGTGATTCTCAGCATGAATGTGAAATATGTTCTTTTGGACAGACACCATTATGTTCTATCGTGATTCTCAGCATGAATGTCAAATATGTTCTATTGGACAGACACCATTATGTTCTATCGTGATTCTCAGCATGAATGTGAAATATGTTCTTTTGGACAGACACCATTATGTTCTATCGTGATTCTCAGCATGAATGTGAAATATGTTCTTTTGGACAGACACCATTATGTTCTATCGTGATTCTCAGCATGAATGT